>JAFMSR010000003.1:47692506-47704615 GCA_022818135.1 Saxidomus purpurata | reverse complement strand
AACTTATAAATACAGAGTACAAAGATCAAATCAGTATTAAATTTACAAAACATACAATTTTAAATACATGAGGGAGGATCATCATCTACTTATTCAGTTTTTTTAAAATATTCTTTTACTATTTTTAACAGTGTTGACCATCTTGATTCTCCTAACTGTAAGAACTATCTTGCAGTTGTCCTATTTTATCTTTTATTAACACCCGGCGTGCACCCTGTCCATTTACTCGTGAGATGTGTGAGGCAGTATGACAAGATAGATTTATCTCGCTTTTTTCAACTACATCCTAGTTTGGCTCCACCACAAAAAATGTTACACGTATATATTTCATCGCGTTGACGTAGGAAAACACTATAAATAGAATTATATTGATAGATAATCAGCATAAATTACTTGTTTAAAAAATTAAACACACATAAGTTTGCTTTGACGTAAGGGAATACCCTCCTGTGAGAATTGTGACGTCATAAGTAGCTAATTATAGTAATGTATGAGATTCACCTGAGCATCAGTCAGCCGAGCGTGTCACCAAAAGTAAACACAGCGATATCTTTAATACCGGACCCTTAAATCTACACAAAATGTTGATCTTTTAAATAAGTCGATAGATTATATATATTAAGTATTTTTATTTTACTTGTTAATGTTATTTTCTTCCAAATTATGAGAGGGAGATATTATCGAGAAAACAATATGGCGGAAAGCATGGAAAATGATCAAGACTTAGATGATTTGGATATGGAGGCAGATTCGGATAGTGGTGCAATGGAAATCGAAGCAGAAGATACGCCTGGTGCTAATGAACTAGAGAGATTAATGATGGAAACAGACATTTCAGACTTTCCAAAAATTCTTATTGTTACAAATGTTGACATCTGTGTTTTTGATAATGACAATTCAAAGGTGAGATTAATCAAATATTTGCAAGGGGAGTTAGCAATGTTGCAGATGTTGGCTGGAATATGAGTTATAAATGTCAACAAGTGTAAGATCTTTCATATGAAGTCGTAGGATTTAAAAAAGTGGGCTGTGGCTTAAAGCCGACACAGTATAAAATATATATTTATTTAGATTTTTTATTGCCCCAGCCGACCCTCCTAGGATTTCTCCCTTGGCCGGGATGAACTTGCCAAGACTCCTTACAGGCTCATATTGAAGAGACATATTCAGATACAAGAGAAATTCGGTAGCAAATCCTAGCTCTTGAGAGCCCTTAGTTCTTTTACATGCCTGATGTATAGCACCAATACATGTGAGACTACCTCTGGGTTTCTTTCATCTCTAGATGTTTGGGAAACACTGGAAATTGTTCCAGGATTCGAACCAGGGACCTCTGGACCCATAGGAAGTCCAGAGAAATAACAACTCAACCATCGCGCCACTTTAGTATTTTATATGGAGTAAGGCTAAAGCTACACAGGTTCATTCTTGAATGCAATGTGTTAGTATTGTACATGAGATTTTCACTGACATCAGATTAGTTACAGGTCATGTGTTTAGAAGTTTGTGCCCAAAAAAGTATAAAACTCTCATATAGTTACTTTGTTAAGCTTTCTTAAAATGTAATTGACAGTTGAATCATGTGATATCCCACAGCTTGTTGCAGTTTGTGCAGTTGTTCCATCTTCTAGTTAAATTTACAAGCTTTTTTTAGATAATAACCATTTTAGCAGGTACCTTAATATGGAAAAATCATTAAATGCTATCAGATCTTGAGTTTCCACTTTGTCCTACTTTTCCTTGAAATTGTCACACAATCCATATACTTCTCAGATCTGTCAAAAAGGACTGAAATAATATAGGAATGTTAAATTTTCAACATTTGTTTTGTTCTCTTTCTGGTAAACCTCTGTTCGTTAAAAAATATATCGGTGTACTACAGCATCGGTTACATACTCAAAAAATTTCCAAAGTGTTACGACCCACTGATTTTGAAAGGAAGTGGCTGTTCGTCCGGTAACTGGACAAGCAGATGGGTCAGCTAGGTCACAAATTCTCTCAACATTAGCTTAGTAATAGCTATGTACATGTATCAGCACTTTCTAAATTAATCATTAGTAAAGTCTCGTATTATCACTAAAGATTATAAAAAACATACTTGTTTTACAAACTGGCATCCCATGCAAAAGTTATAACATAATAATGTTCTTTTCAAATGTTGTGGATCATATCGATACTCACAAGGTCATTGCCATGTCTTTGCTTTGTTGCACTCTGCCGAGATCCATAAGTGATGATTTTATTTAATCAATGATGTATTATAAGTATTAGAAATAACATATTTTACCCAGGTTATGAACTTATGACACTAACATTGTCTGGGGATCCCAATGACACCCAAATATTTGGGTAGTATTTTAAGGTTTTCGTCTGTAAACTCAAAGATTATGATAAAGAGAGACACCTTTTATAATGGAGAGCCATAGATCTAATATTTAAAGATAGTGCCCCTTCAGGATCCCTGTCCAAAACAGCATGTGTTGACCTCTTATTCTGATTTTACCCTTAAAAACCATCTCTTCAAATGACAATGGTAATGAGGCTGTACTCAAAGGTACAAATAGTAAGATTTGTCAATCAACATTTATGAAAATTGGACTTAAGTAAGTTAAATGATTAATTCTCTTGAAGGTCCACTACTAAGCGAAAATTAAGTGACAGTTATTTGAATGGCAAGTACATTACCTTATGCAAGACACTAAATAATGAAGATTTGCATGTTAAAATTTACAGAAAGTGTTTGGAACACGAAGAAAAGTATGTGTATATGTTGAAAATCTCAGTGATTCAACAAAATGACTACCCAGGTCTTTTTAACTTTGTTCATAATGCATAGAAAAATAATTGTACATCGCTGGTTGAGCGCGAAACGGTGGTAACTCAATATTTTAAAACTTTCCAGGAAAGAGAAAAAACTGCATGGTTTTTTTTTGAGTGACACTGCAATGACTTGTATCATTACTATCAAACAGTGTTTGCTAATGCTTTTATATGATATAAGATGAAAAACTCATATCCCTCAAGAAAAAGAGCTTTGTAAACAATAATGAGTTACAACTGTTTCACACTAAAATTGAGCAAAATTCTATCAAACGTTTTTGTGCAAAACAGTTGTAACTCAAGATACAACCCTTTCACACAAAAAAAGATAAAATAACTCTTTAATTTTTTAGTGCAATACTGCTGTATCTTATTTTTATATGTAATTCCAATCAGCAGAAAAAGCCCTATTTGGCCTTGATTCAATTTACAGACTGTGCAACATTTCTTTCAGTTGCAACTTCTATTCCTATTGGAAATTCTGTCAATTACATGCAGATTGACAACAATTAGTATTAATTTTGACTACCTAGCTATAGCTGAAAACTGTAATTCACACAAAGTTAGTACATGTACCATTTGATATCTTCCATATATGTTGAAATTAGTGGAACTACAGTATCATCTGCCATTACAATCTATTTTGGGACCATTATGTATAATGTACATTGTATAACTTATTTACAAAATAACCGACTTTGTTAATAGAAGAACTTTCCATTGATAAAACTTTATTGTAAATTATTTGCGATTAAAATTGATCAGGTAAATTCAATAACAGCCTATAATCTTTAAATGACCTTTATACAATTAGTTGCCATTTTGCGCATACTAAATGTTACTTTCGCATTGACAATATCTTGCCTTAAAATCAGGTTATAAATACATTTAACATCGGCAACCACTTCAAAACTTAAAAATTTCAAAGTTTTGACATCATGAAAATATACAATTATGGACTTGTGAAGCATTGAATATGATGTGATATTCACCAGAAAATAGAAATGACTGAGGCGATAGCCAAGGTCAATATTGATCTATTCTGGTGAATATCACACCATATTCAATGTCGCACGGGTCCATAAATGTTTTATTATATATGTATAATGCTTATTTCATGCTCAAAAAGCAAGCTTTGGATATTTCATTAAAACAATACTTTAAATTGCATGGAACAATGTCATTTTAGTGATGTCGCCAGCATTTTCATTCCGGCACTGTTAGCGTTCTATTTAGTGCAAGAGGTTAAGATGGGTAAAAGTAGAAATAATATTTACTTGGGGAAAACCTAAAAATCATGAAATATGTATTATATTTTGCTTCATTGATCGTGCTCTGGACCTGTGAGATATTGTTTATTTATAGATCATATAATAATAATTGATTTTAAAGCATTAATGGTTTTACAGTAGAAGTATTAGAAAACACATAAAATTTAAATGTATAGATCTTTTAACACGATGATGTTATTTTTTTCTCAAATTTTATTTATGGGAGAGGATAATTGTAGATAATGATTGGACATCTTGCAAAGAATGAAAACCACTGGTGTGGGCTTTGATAGCTCAGTGGTTAAGGCATTCACCTCCAAAACTAGGTTTGTCCTTGGGCAAAGCCAATGATGCCACACAAGCCTCAGTCCACCAAGCTGTAAATGGTAGCAGCAATGAAAAACATGCTGCCTCTCTCACGCGAGCGTGAGGACATCTGGAATTAGTGTTCTTGCAAAGAATGAAAACCACTGGTGTGGGCTTTGATAGCTCAGTGGTTAGGGCATTCACCTTCAAAACTAGGTGTGTCCTTGGGCAAAGACAATGATGCCACACAAGCCTCAGTCCACCAAGCTGTAAATGTTAGCACCAATGAAAAATGTGCTGCCTCTCTCACACGATTTTATACAACTTACTAAAGATTCATTAAAATAGATCATCATAAAATTAACATAATTATACAATGACAAAATTCCTTGTTAAAGAGGAACACCAGTCTTCTATTAGGGCAAATAAATGGAAATGTATCTTGAAAATTAAATGCCCCCAATTTAATTGGACCCGTAGATTGTAATTTTAATTTCAGTCTGCATAATCACAGGTGCATAATCAAGAACGGACAGGGATAATTTTCAGGTTACTGAGCAGCGTTGGATACTGTTAACGTGCAGCCTAGTCAAAATCATGGCAGATACCGCCAAATTTCTATGTCATACGTGTTTTCAAATTTTTAAACTAAAATTACGCCATTAGAAAGTAATTTCCCTTTTATTTAAGTTTGATTATGTGAATATTGTGCTCACAATTTCTTATAGATGATAAAATGTCAGCCCTTACTATAGGGTAATGAACAGCTATATTTAATGTTTACAAACACCAAGTTTATGAGAGTATTTTTTAGTACTTGTACATGATAAGAAACAACATTAGTCGGGCAGGGTGATTAGTTGTTAAGTAATTGGAGTTACAATTATACATTAGGTCTTACAGTGTATATAAGGTCGTAGCTCAAGAGTCAAATTAGACTATAGTGGATAATTAATTTGGCTTTCCATCATACATTTGTACTTTCAAAATTCACCTATTGACAGAAATGTAAAATCAGTAATTTTTCTACATGCACATTTAATTGTCCAGTAATTTTTATGCTAAAATGTTGTCACAACACGAGAGGTTAAAGTCACTGACTTGAAATAACTATTCCCTCACCACGAGTCACTGTTTCTTGACCTGAGTCTCCATGTTTAGAGATAGTTGGTAGATTATTAAAAATATTTTATTGTGCAGATGTAGATCTACATGTACTCATTTTTTTTTATCTAATTAATACTTAAAATTTTACAAATGTCATAAACAATGCTCCACAACAGTTCTACGCTATATCCCGACTCAACATTCATGGGTACAGTGAATTCTTGTCGGTCTCTAGTTATGAACTTACGATGAAGTTTGCATTTACTCGCAGTACTAAATTGACATCACAGTAGTAAATTATTGCCCAGCATTAGGTTAAAACAGAAGTTAAGATTTATATCTCAGACTGTTAAAAATATTTATGCAAAATAAGCAGATTTATTTTCATTAATTGAATGTGAGTCAAGCCTTTTTAATCTTGTCTTCAAATATAGACTTAGTCTATATAAAAAGTAGACTTGAAAGTACTTTTTCATCATCTCATCAACACACATTCTTCATACATGTACTTCTATTTATACACTCTGAAACAGTTAAAAAAATTGTAGACTCATAAATGGCATGAATATGAAAGACCTTGCTAGGGAGCAAACCTTGCATGTTTGATCAACAACAGGATGTTTGATTGACAGCAGTCCTGGAGAAAATTATGCAGAAAATCATTCACATTAGACTGTTATAATAAACCCACTAACATCGTGGCCGTTTCCTACAGCACGGCATAGATAGCACACATAGTTGGCTGTGACAGACTCATCTTTACCATAATGTTGGCTTTTTGTGATATGAAATGGAATTAAAGGGATACAATATATTATACTGTATGCCATAAACTGGGGTACTGCACATTATAGCTAGATTTACATAATATTATGTAATTCATTTACACCAAGGACAAATTCTACTTATCCAAAGGGAAAAAATCTAGGGGTATTATATATTCTTCATATATATATATTGTAGTAAAATGTATAGGCTGTCAGTTTTTTGAGCCATGGGCTACCCATTAACACCAGGAATCTTAACTTATTTGTTAAATTCTAGAGAATCCCATATTTTTTTTCTGATAGACTTAATGCACAATATGGTAATACAACATTACATACATCATGTGAATTTTCCAGTGCTTTTATTTCTAAAGATATGCCCTTCAACAAATGGAAACAAGCATTGTTTACTAAAACATAATGTATTGTTTCCCTTATATTTATCAAACTGCTGATGTATACAACTGTTCAGATGCCTTATTCATTGCAGGGTTCATGGTAACAGTAAAATTGTGATGATCTGCTAAAAAAGAAAAATTTATTATTATTTAAACACCCTCATGTCACTGACCTACCAATTTTGACATTTCTTACCAAGCTGCCCGTTACCAATATCCAATGCTGCTCAGTAATGTGAAAATTATCCACTGCTGTCCATTTATGATTATGCATTGTAAGATATATCTATAAAACTAAGCAATTAAACCTTTTCAAAATATAGAAATATTGTCTAAAATACCTTTCTCATAATACAGGAATAATAATTTGTATATATTATATGCTAAATAATTATGACTGATTTTGTAATATATGAATGTTTTACCAATAAACTGAATTCCTGTTACTAAAGGTGAGTCAGAGCATAAAATTCAGCAGTGTTCTGATCCTTTTACAGCCAAAATGTTTGTGCTAAACAGTTGTAACTTGAGTTACAACTGTTTCACACAAAATATTTTAAAAACAAATGTATATTTTTTATGTAAAACAGTTGTAACTCTAGTTACAACTGTTTTGCACAAAATGCTTCTATTACTTTTCAGTTACAACCATTTGACAAATTCACTTTTTAACTGTTAAGTTTTGGTTTTAAGTCTAGTTATTGATGGAGGTTATATATTGCCTGAAAATACATTGGAAAATGTGAAAATCTTATTTTTGGCAAAAATTGCAGTTACAACCGTTTCGCGCTCAACCATCGACATGTACTTGGTTTATTTAGAATTTCTACATACCAACTTTAATTTTTTATTAAAAATAACTTATTTCTGTGTTTTTTAAAGTATATTTGAATTTTCGCTTTCGTTATTATTGGACCTTTAAATTATGTTACAATAGCTACTGGTTTAATAATTGAAATCGTTAACGAACAATACTTATAAGTGTACTGAAAAGAAGTTCCACAGCCTGTGAAACATATATGACAGAGGGTCACAAGTTGGGCTCGCACTTCTGGGGAACTCAAATAGCAGTGAGGTATTGTTAATGCCCAAACCCACAGTGTAGTGGTCAGAGAGTGACATCTCTTTCGAGACAGTTAATTTATTCAAGTACAGAGTCCAATGTCAAGTTCTATCCCATTCCCTTTTCTTGTTGAATTTTCAATTTTATTAGTCAACAACACATCAGTATAGGCTAGCACCCAACTGTAATCATT
Source organism: Saxidomus purpurata (assembly GCA_022818135.1). Classification (NCBI taxonomy): domain Eukaryota; kingdom Metazoa; phylum Mollusca; class Bivalvia; order Venerida; family Veneridae; genus Saxidomus; species Saxidomus purpurata. The sequence continues at coordinate 47,696,690 of JAFMSR010000003.1, read as the reverse complement.
TATTTCAGTTTTCTATAATTATTTTATTAGATTATACTGCAGATTTCATAATAGCGTGCCGTTTCAGTGTTTGTTGCGTATCGATTGAATACAGGTAATGAATGACTAAAGGGTCTGTAGGCGGAGCTACATTTTACACAGCATGGAGAGCAATCAGATAACCTCATATATACGTCCATGACACAACTGAGAAAAAAAATCGGTCATCTTATTTACGGCATTCAAAAGTGTTTAGTCGGGGTTTACGTACATGTAGCTTGTGTGCTAGAGTCCCATCAAAGAAAAGGATATACGCATACAACATGTACGTGTAAATCCAGTACAAGTGTCATTTCACTTACATAAATTTAGTGTACCCTATATATCTGTCACAGAAGTAGAGTAAATAAAAATATTGTAAATATACATTCGATTTCGCACTTTCATAATAATTTGTCTATAAATGATTGGATCGCAATACTCGCATTATGCATTATAAAATACGACTGTACTGATATCTTGTTATAACCGTGCATGCTTTGCACGTGCTGTAGTGTTTCTGTCGATGCTCTGAAATCTTTAAAATGATAATCTGTGTAGAAAGAAATGTAACAAAAACCATTAAATTTTGTTTGTTTCTCTAAAGACAGGATTTATATCTATCATGTACACTTTTGACTATTAGATTATTTCTACAATCCCTGCTGAAGATATCTAGCGCACATGTCATGAGAGTCGTTGCGTAAAACTGGAGAAACCAGTTGTAAATGCATTCAAAAACAAAAAGTAGAGCGTTTACCTATACCGGTAGTCCAACTGTTCAGACATAATGCATTTTTTAATTTTTTTTTATTTTTGGTGTTTACTCCTCAATGAATTATCAATATAAAAAGTAAAATATCATAAAAGTGAAAACTAAAAACTACAAGTTGTCATATCGCCAGTACAAATGAAATTTACTTTGTTTTATAAGTAGTTTCGTTCACTTCATTGGTAACGATTACATGTACAATCGAGCCAAGTATTGATGTTTTCAATTTGTGTTTATTTTATCGACATACGATTTGACTTTTCCTGAGTTTGTACAGCGATACATTTACCTGAATCTGAGATGGTACACCGAGCGCATGTACCATGTATATAATTTACCGTTTAGTTTAAAGTGTGGTCAGTCACTGGTCTAGACATTTTTTAGTTCACCTGAGCTGGCTCAGGGTGAGCTATTAGGATCGATGAATGTCTGTCGTCCGTCCACAATTAGTTCGTTAACACTCTAGTGGTCACATTTTTGACTCAATTGTCAGGAAACTTGGTCAGGATGTTTGTCCCAGTTATTACTCGGACGAGTTCGAATATGGGTCATCTCGGATGAAAAACTAGGTCACATGACCCAAAAATAGAAAAATCTTGTTAAGGCTCTAGAGGCTACTGTTTCAGTCCAAATATCCTGGAAGTTGGTCAGAAAGGTTGTTTGGTTGATTTCTAGCTCAAGTTTTAATATGGGTCACCTGGGGTCAAAAACAAGGTCACACAGCCCAAATATGGAAAAACCTTGTTAACACTCTAGAGGTAACATTTTCAGCCCAAATATCCTGGAAATTTGTCAGAAAGGTTGTTAAAATGATTTCTAGCTCAAGTTGGAATATGGGTTATCTGGGGTCAAAAACTAGGTCACAGAGCCCAAATATGGAAAAACCTTGTTAACACTCTAGCGGTAACATTTTCAGAGCAAATATCCTGGAAATATGTCAGAAAGGTTGTTTCGATGATTTCTAGCCCAAGTTCGAATATGGGTCATCTTGGGTCAAAAACTAGGTCACAGAGCCCAAATATGGAAAAACCTTGTTAACACTTTAGATGTTACATTTTCAGCCCAAATATCCTGGAAATATGCCAGAAAGGTTGTTTCGATGATTTCTAGCTCAAGTTTCAATATGGGTCATCTGGGGTCAAAAACTAGGTAACAGAGCCCAAATATGGAAAAGCCTTGTTAATACTCTAGAGGTAACATTTTCAGCCCAAATATCCTGGAAATTTGTCAGAAAGGTTGTTTCTATGATTTCTAGCTCAAGTTCGAATATGGGTCATCTTGGGTCAAAAACTAGGTCACAGAGCCCAAATATGGAAAAACCTTGTTAACACTTTAGATGTTACATTTTCAGCCCAAATATCCTGGAAATATGTCAGAAAGGTTGTTTCGATGATTTCTAGCTCAAGTTTCAATATGGGTCATCTGGGGTCAAAAACTAGGTCACAGAGCCCAAATATGGAAAAGCCTTGTTAACACTCTAGAGGTAACATTTTCAGCCCAAATAATGAATATCCTGGAAATTTGTCAGAAAGGTTGTTTCGATGATTTCTAGCAACTTTGTTAAAAGCAGTTGTACTCGGGTGAGCGATAAAGGGCCATCATGGCCCTCTTGTTTTATAAATTTTACGAAGGTGAATTTTGGTTTAATCGACGATGATGCAACAAAACAACCACTATATATATTATACATTTCTGATCTCGCTTTAGAAAGGATTATGTATGAAAAAATATGCAGGAAAGATGATTAGGGGTGCTATATTCTCTGCAGGTTCAACAGTGATTCACGAATATAAAATGTCTTAAAACAGTTCATTCTAAACGTAGTCGTATAAGTCAGATTCTATACAACCGTGTCTTCTTAGAACAGCAAACGTTTCAGAGACATAGCCGAGGACACATTTTCCTCCATCAAAATTTTATCATATGGACCAAATAACATAATAGTGTAAAATCTTTGTTTCGTGTTGATTATAGAACACGCAGTTCGGTTTCGTTTGTAAAAATTGAATAGATCTTAATTTAGTTTCAGTACAGTTGTTTTATGAAGTAAACTTTCGAGGTTTAAAATTAACCAATTTTATCCTATAAGAATACATAAGCACTAGATTCATAAAAAAAATCAAATAATGTCGCAATTGTAGCTTGAAGATGTGTAAACTCCTACATGTATATAGGAAAATGGTACCAGAAGGAAAACAGTCTAGAAGGTCTATTTAGACCATTATGACTGTGCACAGTCAAGAAGGGGCTAATGTCCGCCCTTGCACAGTCAAGAAGGGGCTAATGTCCGCCCTTGCACAGTCAAGAAGGGGCTAATGTCCGCCCTTGCACAGTCAAGAAGGGGCTAATGTCTGCCCTTGCACAGTCAAGAAGGGGCTAATGTCCGCCCTTGCACAGTCAAGAAGGGGATAATGTCTGCCCTTGCACAGTCAAGAAGGGGATAATGTCCTGACCTGTGCAAATTTGAGCTAAGGGGATAATCTCCTAGGGGATAATGTCTGTTTACCATTTTCCTAAGAACATTGTTTCTGTTAAAGTCAAATGAGACAGGGGTGTAGATTTTGTTAGACAAAATAGCACAATGCCAACTGTTCAACAGAAAATCGAAACAAAATATAATTATGAAGTTCATAATGCAAAAACAACAGTAATACTACATGTATATAGGAAAATGGTACCAGAAGGAAAACAGTCTAGAAGATCTATTTAGATCTTTGATGTGTAGTAGGGCTTTCTGTCTGAACACCTGTCAAAGGGTAGTCTGCCTCTTAGAATGCATGCCGCTTGTGTGTGTACAGTTCAGATTGAACCCAGCAAAGACCCTGTCAGATGATGAGATTAACTTAGTGTATGTTCGAAAACTGGCAACATTTTACAGGTTCAGTTAACTGAGTGCCTGTATGCAACTATATTAGTTGACTTTGAAATCAACTTTTTCTTAACAATTATTTATTTTGTTTTCAGGATGAATTTGAGAAGACTTTTCGAGTGTATGACGAGAATGCGACGTTTAATTATTTTAAATGTTTCCGAAGAGTGAGAGTAAACTATACGTCACCTTTATTTTCTGCTAACGCTAGAGTAGACCTTAATGATACAGCAGTTTGTGGTCAAATTATTAAGTGCTTTTTCTTCCAGGTATGTAGCATTTTGTATATAGCTAAAACTGATTTTTGTTGTTACAAATGTACATATACTTTAAAGCCATACTCTGTTAAATTTCTAAACTTGATGTCATAATGTTAAAAGGGGCACACACTTGTCTACGGCAGGGTTATCGATAAAACTAGCAATTGAAGAAGAACAGTTTAATGCAAGTTATTCATATAATTTATGTACTAGATGTTACTATTCAGAGCTCTGTTGTAAACCAGTAGACATCCATCTCAAAAAT
>JAFMSR010000003.1:47646034-47675004 GCA_022818135.1 Saxidomus purpurata | reverse complement strand
GTACAGTTTAACTATCACAGTATTCAGATGAATTTGCGTTCTTGACAAAGTCATTCTTTTTAACAATTTTCATAATCTTTTATTATATAATATCTAATAATTTGTAAAGTACGGTTGCATGAAGGCCAGTGCATGATAGTTGTGCTTATTATTTACAGATGTTGCCAAATTTTATTCATCGCCTTATTAGCTCTGATTACTAAACAAATTAGTTTTTTTCGGATAAAATCGGAATTTAAACTAATTTAATTTGTTTAGAATTATATAAAAACTATTAACATCTTTTCAAGTTGTTTACAACAGCTTCGATTGTAATGATTATCAGTTACCCCGCATGTAAGTTCTCGTTCAACTTTCTCCATTTTCCCCGCTGTGTACCTCAAATACTTTATATAATCACTTGACCGTCTTGTCGAAATACCATATCCGCAATAAATCACATAGAAAAGGTAGTAATTATTGCATTAAAATGATTCTTTGGGCGGATCTTGTAATTTTTCTGATTTGGCAGGGTTAAGTATTGTATGGATGATCATATTATTGTACTTACATATAATTGGATGCATTTAAACGGGTTTTGTTTCATATAATCCAATCAAATTATGTGTGTCGTTAGAAATCGGCGTTTTTTGACACTTACTTTGAAGGAAGATGTGTCAACTTTGAACAAACATAATTTTGTTAATTGGGGGTCGATTAACATTGGGTTTGGACCAGTTTAAAGATAATTTAATTATGGAGGGATCTGTGTCAGGAATTTTTGATAAATTGGTCAGGGGATTAATAATCTTTAAATATGTAACAAGCAGTCAGAAAAAAAGGCTGAAATTTCTTTGATGTCAAATATTTTTTGTTTGGAGAATTATATGGAAAATCTGTGACACGGATCCCTAGACATAATGATTATATACATCGTTTACGAGTTTGGTGGTAAAAATCGAAAAAAATGGCTTAAAAATCGCTGTTCAAAATTTCACGAAATTTCTTAAATATCATACAATATCAAAGACCAAAAACAAAACAAAGTTTTAAAAATCATGAAACGACTTGTTTTGGTCATAATCTATGTAAAAGATACAAAATATATAATACAATTATTGTCTAAATGGGTAACTTAACTCCACTGAACCGACGCTAGACCGCTACCTTAAAGCCACTACATAATATATAAATGAAGTTCCATGTTCAGTTTATATGAAACATTCACTTTCTTTCAGTATTCTAGTCTGCTGATATTGCTTTTTAACAACAATAGGCTACAACTTCTTGTTGGAGAAACAGTTTCTCCTATCTCTGGGAAATCTGACTGTAGCCAGAGTCTGTTTTAACCATGATTACAAATTCATTGATGTTTTTTATGAAAAAAGCTTAATATTTCAGATGTCAGACATCTTGATGAAATAACACCATCAGATATGAGGAATTATAATCCTTCAAGCATTGACACAATGCTGCACATAAATGGGGTTGTCTCTGATCCATTTTGATGTGTTTTTTTCTGTTTGTTTCTAACAAAGTTTCTTTCTGCTGAAATAACAACATCCTTGATAATATAATGTAATAGATCTATTATATTTATTGGTTGACAGTAGAGATGAAAACAGAAAAACAGACTCCAGCAAAATCTAATGAACAAGAACACATAAATAAAGAAAATGTAACCGAGCCTCTGACAGATATTGCATTTCATTTGATCCTAATACAATTTTGTTAAATGTATTTCCAGGTCTTAGAACAAATCAAATCCAGCAGCTGGAATGATATTGACTGATTCAGAGAAGAACTGCAACGGTTGCCACTTACTGTAGTTTTAAAAAGGGAATACTTCCTGGAAGAAACACATGCTCACATTCTGTCACATTGAAGGGGAACCAATGCCTTGTTGCATGGAATTCTAATGTTAGAGTATGGGTAACAAGTTGTGTGCACCTCTACTATCAAAGAAAGCCCACCATCCCCAACATAACCAGCCATGGCATACACGCAAGGACTCCAACCTTCTCAGGTAGTTCTTTAGTAATTTCAGTGTACATGTCCTTTAAATGCCCCCTCTAAATACTATCTGATCACCAGCATTGTTTGGATTGGCTGCATCAAGTTACTTGTCAGCTCTCTATTAAAATTACAAGGCAGGAGCCAGGATTTGAACCTTAACATACCTAACCATCACCAAACCACTGATGTTTGATTGAGCATGATATCTAAACAAGACTCAGTAGCCTGCCATGTTTATTTTAAATTTCTTAACATTACTGTCTGAGAAAAACATGTTGTATTTCACAAGACTTTTACTCACTGCCCCTCATTTGCTTGCGCAGCGGTTGTGTTATCAGGTAAGTGACTCCAGAATGGTGAATTAATAAAGTGTGATACTGAAATGTTGTCTCAACTTTGTGTATTGCTAAATACATTGTACAGATAATCTAATCCTAGAAAGTATACTTCCATAGTTACAGCTTTATGTCCTGTTGTTCACTGAAAGTACATAAATAGAATAATTACTGTTATTATTGTGCAAGACTTCCTGGCAGATTGTCTTCCAAAATGTAAGGAAAGCTAGCACACCCTGACTGCATAGATTGGGAACCTTTAAGGGTAAAACAAGAAAACAGTTAAAACTAAGTAAATATACTAGAAAAAATATATACTATGTGTGTACAGCTTAGGAATTGATTAAATGACAGCTCTGGCTGTCTGGTGGAGATTAGAATCTGGCAGCAGTTATTTATTATATATGTTTAGGTTGAAATGTGGCTGATCAATTTATTGTAAGCTGTTATTGAAATGGTACAATTGTCATTTAACAGAAATGAAAGCAGAATTATAAAAATTAGTATATAGCTGAATGTTGATTATTGTCATGGTTCATGATTTCATATGATCCCCCCTCATATTTGGAAATGTCTAAAATACAGTACCATTAGGATACTGAGACAATGATATGACATTATGTATATGTAACAAAACTTTACAACCATTGCATAAAAAGGCAGACCATGCATGCAAGAAAAAAAGCAGATCATACTTAATATCATAAAATTATTGCGCCATGATATTGGACTCTGCTGCAATGTCATTGTCTAATTATCACAAACTTACTACAGCAAAGTTTAGTTGTAACTACATGAAGTAACATTTGTCTACATTAGAGCCAGTTTTAAAAAAAGCAACATTATTTATTAAACTTCCAAATTTGATCTATAAAGCATGTAAGGCAGAACAATGAGATGGGGAAATACTTGTGTGAAGTTTGAACAAAAGTACAGCTTGTCACAGAAAAGGTACTGACAGCTACAAAAAACTCCCTTACATTAAGTTTGGTATATGGTATATATATTACTAATGAGGTATTACCCATAATGTTGGCACTTCTAGATGTACCACCATAATCAACACAGTCTATAGACTCCCTCTTACTGTTCAGTCACTCTATTAACCAACCATCTGGCAGTTGTTCTTCATCAGGTGTCAAGTATGACATGAGACTTGCCAACTTTTCTACCCTATACTTGATGTCAGTGTAACTTTTGTTACTTAATTACACCTGTTACACTAATTACCTCATAAATGATGTACACACTAATTATTAGTGGTATGAGACCCTTAGGGTATAAATCTACTAAGTCTGATGGATGGCCCAGTTGGAAAGTACAGTAGGCAGAGGATACCTTTTTTCTGCAGTTGTCTTAGGAAACATATTTTAAGAAAAAACTTTTAATTATGGTAAGCCTATTGCACAGATTTGATTGCCATGTGAGCTGAGCGCTTGCAGTCAATATATAATGTGTTTTCAATATGGACTGTATACAATTTCAAGATGCTACCATCTAAACATTTAAAATCCAACTTTAGCAGGATTTAGCAATCTGTTTTCAGGTGAATTATTCAGCAATCCTAACATCTAATACATCAGAGACAATGCATTAGCTGCAACTGAATCAAACACAAATATTTATTAAATAAAAATGATGATCAGATTGTGGCATTCTGTAGAAAGGCAGTATAACAAAATTGTCAAGAGGGAAATATTTCCTTTGCAGACTTTCCAGGAATTTGGTAACTTGAGACCTGGGATAATGTGATTGTTGTTTAACTAGTCCCCAGGTGACTGTTAAATAAAGTTGAATATTCTCTGCATTAAGTGCAGTACAATGTGTTTTATTCTGCAAAATGATTGTGTAGATGTGGTGATTTCTAAGATTGCCACTAGTGCTCAGATGAAGCTTAAAGTCATGGTCAGAGAAAGGTCAAAAGTCAAGTTGTGTTAAGTCAAGGACAGAAAAAGGTTAGAAGTGAAATCTGTACATGCCTGTTCATTATGCTACATACCTTTCCTATGGCTTTGAGTGAAAGAGAAATGTAAAATTCAAGGTTAGTTAGTCAAAGGTCAAGGTGACAATGACTTTATAAGCAGTAAAAATGGTTTCTGCTCAATAACTGTATAGGGTTGAGCCTAGGATCTTGAGCTTTGGTTAGGAAGTTAGTCACAATCAAACTTTATAGGGAGAGTGACTCATAGTGATGGATTCTCATCAAGTAATCCACAATGATTGAGCCTATCATCTGCAATTGGTCGTAAGTAGATGACATTCATTGATTTTTATGTCATTGGATTTAGGGTCAAGGTAACTTTGACCTTTTGTATAAAGGTTTATCTCCCTTTAGTAGATTTCAGCAAACTGAAAATTAACATTGTTAATGTTTGCTTCAGTAAATTTAAGACAAGCCGTATAGAGTGTCATGTGGACACATAATTCTAGGTTTGTACTCAAATAACTACAAGAAACTTCAAAAGCAATAACAGTTTAAAGAACATTACTACAAAGGATAGAGATACAGATTTATTCAAATTTTACACTGTTTGAATATATAATGACACAAATACTTTAGAGAAACTCTTTGGTCTTTGATGTTCACACAATGTTTATGTAAAGGTTGTAATTTGTTGTACAATGTTACTGAGCTCTAGGCCAGTGACACTCAACTATACTATTGTGTAAGTGAATGACATGGTAAGACAAATGACTGCAGTGTTTTCTTTCTTCATTAAATGTTGAGCTTTATTTAATTTGCACAGATGTTTGCTCACCTCAACAAAATGTTTCTTCTGTGATCATCATAATATAATGTCCTTGGCTGACAATATGAGATCTTAAAGCGCTGGTCAATAATCCATTATCTTTTTAAAATTAAAAAAGACCCTTAAACCGTTGGTACATTAGTATTTGAATGTTTTTATTTTTAAAGCTTTTATTACATTAGGTACATAATTATCTAGCGACATAAAATTAAATAGATATGTTTCAAAGATCAAAATAATAACTATGAAGGCCTTCACTTTATTGTATGGTACAACAAGGTCATATTGGTGCAATGAGATTTAGGCATTACAATGCATATTTTACTTAAAAATATTACATTTAGTATACCTGTTTTTTTTCCTTTTTTGTAAAGTCTTGTCGGGCTTCGTGTGCTGGGGCCATTTTTGTTGTGCTTGGCCACTGGTTGTCATTCAAAAAGATTGGCGTATGTATAATTATATGGAAAAAAATGTTGGAAAAAGACTTATTACTGAAAAATATGCCATTTCAGCAAAATTGTGGTTTCGGATCAGTAACTTTTGAAAGGATGCATTGATTTTATTAAGATTTTAGTGGCAGGTTCATGATTATAAGATAAGGTCAGGTTTAATTTTGGTTAAAATCTATGAATTATTACAGGAGAAATTTTTTTTTCTTAAATTGCAGCAAAATGGTGGTTTCAGATCAGTTAATATGAATTTGTTTCAGATTTTATATGTAGGATACAGGTCAAATTTAGTTTTTGGTTGCATTTCACTATTTCTTACATGAATTATGTTCCGTTCTTGACTTGGACAATGCGTTTAGTGGGCAAGAAAATTGTTCCATCTCTAAAGATCAAGGCTACAGTTCATGATTGTTAGCTATTGACTGTAGTTGATACCACATTATATACCCATTGTAGAGAACCGCCATTTATGATTGTATTTTAATTTAATTATTTTGTTCTGTAAAATTGACTTAAGAACCTAAGCAGGGGGCATCCATGTCTTATGGACACATTTCTAACTTGAATTTAAAACTTCCCATAAACTTTAAAAAAAGAAGATAAAACATGTTTGAATTCCTGTTTTAGACATTAAATTTCTCCAAGACTGTGGAAATTTTAATGCTGTTACTTGTCGATCAACAACAAGAAAGCAGTAAAGGTTTCCATCACTGGTGTAAAAAATATCTGCAGCTTGTGCTTGAACTGGGATGTGCACAAATTTCATTTTTTTTAGGTTGTAAATTGAGAAAAAAAAAGGAATTAGGAAACATATTGATATGAAAACATAATTTTTTAAGCTGTCTGGCTGATTTGTATGGCAAAGATTGTTTTAGTTGTTAGACAGATGTTTGACATATGTAATGTGTGGTTCAGATTTTAGCCTCTGGAAAACTCATTATGTTTGTTTATATACAAAAAGTAACTGAAAGTATCTCAGTTTCACGTAACTTGCCTGCAGTAGTGAGAAGGTAGCCGAGAAACACATAAAGAGTGCTTTGATTAATTGCTCCTCACTCCTATGTGTTTCTTTTTCTTGTTTTTTTGTGATGTTCATGCATTGTTTGCAGTATAGACCTGTAACTGCATGACAGTTCATGTTATCATGACATTAAGTTGGCTGTATTCATAAAAGGGAAACCCACTCTTTAGGCTCTGAGGGAAGACAAATTTGTAGGTATGGTTTTACAAAGGGAGACAATTTGCCATTGGAGACAAATTTGTAAAAACTAAATGTTTCCATGTTTTCAAAGGGTCACATGATTTGAATCTTCATCCCCAAAGGGGGATATAGGAAAGGTCTCCATTATTCCGACTGTCTGTCCACCCTTCCATCTGTATGTCCGTCCGTAACATTTCCTGTCCGCTCCATATCTCCTTAACACTGCGAACGATTTTGATGAAACTCCGGTCAGATGTTCACCTCATCAAGATGATGTGCAGAGCCATGAGCCGGTAAAGCTGGGTTAAGGTCAAGGTCACAACTTAAGGTCAAATGTTTGAGTCTTGAACTTGTGACCACTCCATATATCCTTTACCCCTTGAAAGAAATTTGATGAAACTCAGGTCAAATGTTCACCTCATCCTTCAGACAAGACGATGTGCAGAACCCATAAGCCGGTCATGCTTGCTCAGGGTCAAGGTCATAACTTAGGGAAAATGTTTGAGTCTTGAAACTCATATAAATGAATTAAAACATGTTAAGTTTTTATTTTGTGCTGTTCATCTGAAAATGCCGGCTTATGGGAGCATCCATCAGTGTTACCGATATTTGTTAGTGACGAGACATGTTTCTCTCAAATACATACGCTTGCAAATTGTGTTTATCAAATATTGTTTTTTCCCCATTTTTCTTTGCTGAAAAACTTTACTTTCCCACCCTCAATCTGATCTTCACTAATAATGCAGTCCTTGTGTTTAAATTTTTAATATTATTTTCTTACTTTCCAAACTGATAAGATCTGAAACAGAACTGTAACAGTAACAGCCTTGTCTAAAAACACATGAAAACAAACAAGACGTCTGCAAAAGAATTTTGATGCTTATCAGACTAAATTCTGATAAAAGATTTAAAGTCATGACTTTATGTAAATGTCAATGCTTCTACATAATAAACTTGTAATTAGAAGTGTTGGAATACTTAGCTTCAGGAAAAAATTATGAATTATGTCAGTTATTTTAATGTCGGCAGGTTAGATGAAATAATAGTAAAGCATGTTTTGTATATTTATGGAATTATTGCGATATAAGCAGAGATTAAAATACTTCTTTAAACATTGCTCTTTGAAATATTCAGTTTTGTTAATGAATTGACCCTGATCCACTATTTCTGTGTGAGATGGTTGAATTATTTCCCTTTATGGTGATATTTTGGCAATAGATAAATTATACTGATCTTCATTCATTTTTTTGTTGTTTTAGAAATACATTAAGCATTTTTAAAGCTATACTTTTAATAGTTTTCTTTAATGTTATCTTTAATTCTGTCATCAACTTTGTCAATATTATTAATCCAGTTAAATTCTTCCAGATAGTTAAAGGAGTCTTTATTTTTGATTATATAATACATGTACATCCAGTTAGCCTTACATCAACATTACATTACATGGTCCTCATTGGAGCAATATAGATCTAAAATAGCCCTCTTGTGTGAATCTGTCTGTAATCTCTTTATATAAACATAATTGTAGCAAAAATGTTTTATATTCCTGTAAATATTTATCCAAAGGCTTACAGAAACACCTATTGAAGTATTTAAGATATTTTTCTTTAGCTGTATGAATAAAAATTCAAACAAGATAAAAAGTTAAAAGGGAATATTCATTGACTTAGGAAATGTGATACAGTTGTTTTGTTCCTGAAGGAAATTTTGAATGTTGGGGTGTTATTGTTTAGAGAAACAGTAATAATGGTTATTTACTACTCTCATATAATTGACAATATTACCACATTGATGATATGATTATCTGCTGTGTGATTGCCTCATTCATCATTTTTTTGTATTAAATCAGCTGTTAATGTGAAATAACTATAGACTTGGTTATGTGTCTTAAATTTATAAAAAGGCGCAAATGGAATATGGAAATATATATGCTCTAAATAAAGGATAAGTTTTAAAACGGGGACTGGTAATACCAGCAGGGGAATATATTGATGTTGGAAAACTGATCTCATTTATAATTTTGGTTATGAAATTCATGAAAATTAAAGAATTAGGAAACATTACCAGGGTTAGAAAATAGGATAAATTAAGTAAAAAGGTTGAAAGTAGGAAATATCAGGCAAAAAGGTTAAAAAATACACAAAATTTGGTAAAAAGGTTAAAAAATATGAAAAATTAGGTAAAAAGGTTAAAAAATATGAAAAATTATGTAAAAAGGTTAAAAAAGCTTTAGTGGAAGGAGAAGAAGAAAAAGTAATTGAATAGCTGTAAGTTACCTAAAATATAACAAACATTGCTGTCAAATTCTTTATAAGGTTGAGCAAGCTACAATCTAGTTAAGACTAACAACTATGCAGTCTCTGTCCATCTTTACCATCATCATGTTTCATGAATTTGACAGCCGGCTGTCGACTGGACATACCTCGGACATGATTAACTGTATAGTAACCACGATACCGTAATCAAGATTAAAATATATGTGTATGATAGGCTATAATGTATGTGACATATCATATGTAAGTGCAAGCTCTAATTGTTGGATATTATGGAACTATTTTTGCATTTTTAAATCTATACTCTGTAATTAACTGTACAAAATTCAGTATACCGAAGATAGAAATCACAGAGAAATTCAGCAAAATCTAGACTTAGTGCATTGGATTTATTCAGAAGGTTATAGTTAAAAGCCTTATAAATCAAAGCAGAGACTGAGTTAATGTATGTAGATTGCACATTATTTGTTATAAAGTGACTGTAAAATAGCCTCATTAGGATACTTACTGTTTACTGAAGTCAAGAGAACATTCTGAGTTAACAATGTTATACCAGGGGCCAAGCTGAACCCTTTTTTATGTGTGATAATAAAATGAGTTTATATGGATATGTATCAGCCACATGTACTACTGTGAGAGAATTAAGTAAATGAGTGACCGGTACATTTACAGAAGTTTCATTTAACGCTGGACTAAAATAGTCATGCCTCATGTATGGAAGGACAGCCTGTCTGCTAAGCAACTGTAAGTATCACAAGAGTTTTGGATGTTTTAATCAGTATTCAGACTGAGTAAGCAGGTTATGTAACACTAGTTACCATGCTAGAGGTATGTTTTCTTGTATTGTTATTGAGTTTTCATTGCATTTGTTTATAATACTCCTTTATCTTACACAGAGTAAGTGAGCATTGCACTAGCTCTACTCAAGATGTGATGTCAGTTAAGTCACTGCCACACTATTAGTGCTGATAGACTTTGCTTAAATATCTTGTCTTTCATTCTTTCATGCTGGTTAAGGAACTCATTCAGAGGAATTACTTCACTCCATAACAAATCAATTGTGATTCAGTTGTTTTTCTTAAATTAGATTAAAGGATTTAAAGACGATCGCTACAGTTTCATCATTTTTTTCAAGCATTGAGAATTTTATGAAATTTTGTTTGTTGTTAGGGTAATACCTGCTTAGTCAGAATATAAAATAAAAAAGGTAGGTCACCAGCCTTATTTAGAAGTAATGGATACTTTTTGTAGTATACCCCCAAAAGCAGTGAAAATGACCCCTATCTCATGTTTATCAATAATAAATCTCTAAATTTGGCAACTCACCATTGATTTTTATTTAAAATGTTAAGCAATTGATCCTATTTTATGAAACTACATGAATTGAGATTTCAAAATGTATTCAAACTGAAAAAACCCATAAAGAGAAACTAGTTTCTGTAAAAAAAATATGTAAAATTTTTAGTCATTTTTCAAAGTTTTTTTCTTAATGTTCAAGCATTGAGAATTTCTTAATTTTTTGCAGTAGAATTGTTCAAACATCACTTTATTGAGAACTAATTTAAAAATGATAGGTAACCAGCCTTTTTATTGAGAAAAATGAGCTGTTGTCTCGGGTGGGAGGGTGGTGTTGGAGGGGAGGCCATGTGTTTATTGCCACTGACGTAATACAGATAGCTAAATGAAACTTTAACTGGACAAATTGTGTAAAGTGAAACACTTACAAGTAATATGTAACAAAAAAGTATCCTTCTGAAAGCATTTAACACAGTTTAAAAATCCACCTTTGCTAAGCACTGACTTTTTGGGTGCTTTTAAAGGGAGGTAATAAGTTTTTTTGATATACTGACTTTTTTGCTATAGTTATATGTTTAAAAATGTTAAAGTGATATTATTGGTCAAAATGAACCTTTTGTATGTTTTTTTATTCAAAAGTAATTGTTTGTGACATTTAATTAAACAACATCAAAATATAAAGATATTTGATATATAGCCAAGAATTAAAGTGACATTATGTGCATTTTTTTCAAGTAACAATCCAGCAGAAAATGGTGTGTCTACAAAAGCGTAGAGGAAATAATAGCTTTTAACCCAATACACCAAACTCTTCCCGCTACCAGTATGAAATCAAAGCGTTGAAGATGCTGGATTTGTTTGTGTATTCAAAATATTTGTCCTTTGTTTTGTTGTGACGGCTATTTCAGTCTGTAATCTTCATTAGTGAAGGCTATACCAGTTGGTAATAAGATATGAACAGAATGCAACAGTTATAAATCGTATTTTAAATCGAATTGTCTCTGTTTCTATTCCCGGTACACATAGACAGTAGGGATTTTTTCTGTACTCAACACAATTTTTTCACCCTAAAATCAGACACTGATCGAGCAGCTAGTTAGTAGTTACGGCGCTTCGATAACACAAACAAGCAGGTAATAGCACCGATCAATCAGGGGATCAATTTATTGTGCGGACCGACAAAGTAAAAATGCATATTTATAATGCTCCAATATGCATTTATAGAACGAATATGGTTGAGACCAGGATGTAACGATGTTCAAATGTTTTTCTGCAGTCATTGATATGTATTTTAACAAAATAGCTCATTCGATGCGTTTCAAGATAACGAGGCCTACAGTCGAATACAGGGTACATTGCCTTCTACTTGAAACAATCACCACCTATGAAATATAACAAATCGTTTAAACATCGACATTAACGTATCCTAACAGTTGTTTTCTGCTTAAGGTGCTCACGCGTATTTCTAATACATGCATGAACACAGATTAGCTCAATTCCGCAGAATAAACATATCAGCAATACGGAAAGTTATAATTACGTCCCTTGCCGCGCATTGAATAAAATTTATGAATGGATGGATATAATCGTAAAAAGAGAATGAGTAAACATGCGCGTAAATATTCCTGGCTGTTCAAAATATTTCATTCTTTAAAATGACGATCAGGGTTAGACATTTTGTTGTCACAGAAACTCCAAACATATGTTTTCTTTCCGCACAAGGTTTAAGAAATGGCCGGCGGGTTAAGAAATCGAAACTATTTCTATAGGGTGTATATATATAGTAAATCGTCCCGACTTTTTACGCATCATTGTAAAATGAAATATATCCGTGGTTCTTATTCGAAAACAGTTTACTTTAGTTATATTTACAAAATTTAGCTGATGCTGCATGAGTTTATAACATTATATATTTAAACAATACAACTTTCATGTCTGCAATGGCCATATGGTTTCAAATGAAGACTCATAATTTGGGATTATATGCTGACTGACGTGCCGGAGCTACTTTCAGATTTGGTACTTAAGGAGTAGGCTTCGGAAAACGGTAAGTAAATTTGTTTGTTACACAAACAAATAAAAATAACTTTCCAAATATTGATTTTCTTATTTGAGTGGGAGAGTCAATTTAAGAAAAGAACAACTGCATGCAGGAGTTGCCTCCCTTCCACTGCTGAGATCTCTACCAACATCAACAACGACACAATCAACTATCATTTTATCAGTCCGATTTTTTTATATCTAAAGCACCAATTTCAAATACTAATGCGGCATAATCATTAATTTAACACATTTAAATGCACAGCAACCAAAAATTGCATTTATAAAATTGTCACCAAAAATACACTATGTGCAGTAAGATGCGCATAATGTCACTTTAAACTGTAGCGATCATCTTTGTAATCACTTGTACCACTGGATGGCTTTCAACCAAAGTTAACATTAGTGATCAGTGGTAAAGTTATGACCTTGACTTTGACCTTTTGACCTACTTTCTTGTCACTGTACAACATGTTAGATTTTGCCAACATTTCAATATAATACGCCAGATGATATTGTGAAGTTCCATGCCAGATGAACTTTAATAGCTGAAGATCTGTATGATCTATTGTTTTCAAACTATTTAGAGATTTTACAGTAAAAAGAATACCCTTATTGACCATTGTGCCAGTTGGTTAAAGGTCAAGGTCACAGGCTTTTAACTCATAGTTGTTAGAAGGGGTAATGGTGATCTTGAGTATCATTTACTGTTTATCAACATGCTCAGTTTAGCAATGGGGTGATTTCCCTGCTTTCTGTAAAATTGAAAAATTCAATATTTCAAGGTTTGTTTGTTACTGGTAAGTGATTTTGATCAGTGATGGAATAAAAGTCTTTTCCTGTACTTGAACTGATGGAAAAACAGAGAATTGTTCCAGCTGGGGTAACTCAATTACAGCAGTTTTGCCTATAGATACCAATCCAATTTATTTGCACTGTAACGAATTAAAGCACAGAAAACTGCATTTCCTTCTGCGGAAACCTTTTTTTATTCTAAAGTTAATGTTGGTGAAATTTTACTCCTTAATTGACAGTTTGTTCCTGCTGATGCTTCCATACTCAAATTTCTGGTTGAGGACTCTGGGCAATTGATTTAAAATTTTGTAATACTAGTAATCTTTTTAAGTATTGATGTACATTTTTTGCATGCCCCTTACTTTGCCAGGGTGAGCTTTTAGGATGGATGATTGTCTGTCGTCCATCAACATTTTGCTTCAAGCAACATCTCTGAAACCACTGGGCCAATGTTGATGAAACTTGGCAGGGATGTTTCTTGCATGCAGCTCTACCAGAACTGTTCAAAGAATTCCATTCCATGCAGAACTCTGGTTGCTATGGCAACAATTAGAAAAAAAAACTAAACAAAACCACAGGGCTTAAATAGAGATATTTGGCATGTAGCATTTCCCAGTGGACCTCTACCAAAATTGCTCAGTCATGACCCCAGGGTTAAAATTGACCCTGTCCCGGGGTGTCACTCAATTTTACATAGGTTTCTATATGATAAACTTTAAAAATCTACTTCTCCAAAACCACAAGGCCTAGAGTGAAGATATTTAGTATATAGAATTAATTGTCTAGTGGACCTCTTCCAAGTTTGTTGAAATCATGCTCCTGGGGTCAATATTGGCCCCGCTGAGGGGGTCACTTGTTTTACATAGACATATATAGGAGAGCCTTTAAAAATCTTCTACTCCAAACCACAAGGTTTAGAGCCTAGATATTTAGTGTGGAACAGTGTCTAGCAGACCTTTTTAAAGTGTTTTCAAGTCATGCCCCCAGGGTCAAAATTTACCCTGCCCAGGGGGTCATTTGGTGTAGTAAAAACTGTATAAAATTTTCTTTTCTAAAACTACAACAGGCCTAGAGCTTAGATATTTAGTATGTAACATTGTCTGGTAGTCTTTGACCTACTTTGCTTTGTTCAAATCATGCTTCTGGGGTCAAAATTGACCATACCTTCCAGCAAGTGCACTTGTACTGAGGTGAGCAATATAGGGCCATGATGGCCCTCTTGTTTACTGAAATCCCCCGCAAAACAAACCATGGCGAACCATTGTCAACCTAGCTTTAGCCACGGTTGACAATTGTTCCAGTATCAATGGTTAACCATGGTTGATCAAAGCTGACCATAGTTTAAATGTTTGTATAAATTGGCACTACAGTCAAGCATGGTTGACCATGGTTTAGGTATGAACATGGTTCAGAACTACCGTCATCATTTAGGGTCAGATACTGGATGACTGGGTCAGGAGAAACTCGGCTATAACTCTGTAGCAGCTTTTATAACAACAATTTTCATTAACTTAGATGATTTTATTTTCTAGAAATTGAAAATAGGTCATTTGGCGTCAAAGTAGGGTCATTGGTTATTGTTTAAACTGTATTAGGTGTTGTCATTAGATTCACCAGAAACTTTGTCAGTAAAATGTTAGTTGTTTTTTTTACAATTTTTTCTTTGGAATTAAAATCAGGTTGTCTTGAGGTAGTAGATTTGCAAGACACAATTTTTGTGTGTATCCATCAAGGTCTAGCAGAGTTATGCCCCTTTTAACATAGATATTGCTATTGTTGATATCTAATATTTCTGGTCCGAGATACATAAAGCTCAGGCTAAAATCCGTCCCAAATGTATGGGTAGTTTGTGGAGCCAGTTGTGAAAGGATTGCAGAGGAGGTTGGTACATAATACATGTATTAACATGGATAGTTGATTTTCTAGACACAATTTTAGTATGTATCCATTCAAGTGGGTAAAATTTTCCTTTGACATACCACCATAGCCAACTATAGTTGCAACAGTAATAGCTCTAGCTTTTGTCTTCAGTAATACAATATTTTCAGTTGAGCAGAATAGGCCCATCTTTGCCCTCATGTTTGTCACTGCTGTTGTGAGATAGGGAAGAAATATTTAGATTCATAATTGTCTAAGTGTCCAAGAAGCCAACTTGTTGAAAGCAGCATTATGTAACAGATGACTTGTCAGTTTACAGCTCCATGTAAAGGTGACCTTTCCTCTTGCAGTATCACTGAATTTCCAGCTCTGGGAAATGCATCCTTTAGTTATGATTAGATTTGTCAACTCCATTGGGAATTTAGGAATAGTGAAATTCTATTAAAATAATGCATTTTGTTGGTGTGACAGACAGAGAGAATGATCTAGTCTGAAGGGATACACATTTTGCCGGAAAGTTTTAGAAGCATTTGCATTAGAGAATGAACACATTTGTTGAAATTCCTTTCAGAAATATTTTTTTTAGTTTGAGTGCAAACATTTTACTCAGTGTTTCTTATTTTACAAACATTCAGTCCAGTTTTTTTTCAAACAACAGTGAAATTTCTCTGTTAATGAATTGCTGAGAAATGTTTTAGGTTTAGTTTATACTAATTTATTTATTCTCGATTGCGAAACAAGTTCTTACAACTTATATTAATCGCTCTCGAGACTCATTCCAGATGGAATCAACCTCGAAGAGAGAGAGGCAATGTGGAATTATTTGTGTCTTGCCTATAAGGACATTACTGACATGGCGATGGTAGGGATCGAACCCAGGGCCCTTCATATCATATTCAATGAAGTTGAATCTCAAAACAAATTTTTCAAAGTTAAGATTTACTCACATGATAAAATTTATGTCAGTAATATATGTGTCATGTGTAACTCTTGCTTCTAAGCTTCAAGGTCAGTGTTACATTTTGAGTGCTCAAACTTATCACAAAGGTTTAGAACTAGCAAACACTGAGGTACACTGTATTCCTTAAATTGTAGTGCAGTATACATGATATACTAACTAATGTTTCCATTTGTAATTATCTTCAAACTTTATTTAAAGCTGTGAAATATTTGTGGTATAGTAATAATGATTATAAATATTATGTGCATGATCTAGAGTTGCTTGTTAGAGTCCTAGTTATTCCCTTTTGATGATACAGCATCAGTGTGGCTGTTGCCTGCATAGAACTCCATGTGAAGAGTTTGTGTAGAGTAAGTTGGGTCAATAGGTTGTGAAGTGTAAGTTGGGTCATCCGGTATACGACAATACATCGACAGACAACTCATCGACACGACAAATCACCGACACGACAATACATCAACACGACAACTAACCGAAAGACAACTCATCGAAATGTCGCGTCGGTCTATTGTCGCACTGCGGTAATTTTAATGGTGATGTTGAATCACAAAGATCGAATTAGACATCGTCGCCAACGTTTCAAAAAGTATTTAGTTTTTTTGTCAGAACCTAAAATATTTATCATCTTCATGTTGATTTTAAAATATTTATTTCTGTTAAAAGTCCGCTGTAAATGACATCACTGACTGAGTTGTGAATGCAAAACGTATCTAAAAGTATTTATCAATTAGCGTTCCAGCGTGTCCGTTATTTATTTGAATGAATAACCTATGCCGATACATTTATTTGTACTCCAACCTCTTTAATTCACACCGATATATTTGACTGTTTTAAGCATGAAAAAGTAATTCTAGAAACTAATGTGATATATACATGCCATGCAAATATCTTAATATTGGATAATAAGTATTGTCGAAGTTTGTCGATGAGTTGTCGATGTAATTTTCGATGAGTTGTCGTGTCGATCTATTGTCGTGTCGGTGATTTGTCGTGTCAATGAGTTGTCTGTCGATGTATTGTCATAGACCCGGGTCATCAGTTTGTGCACCATTCCTCCAGTCATAAAGCATGCACCATTTATCCAGTCAATTAAAACATGCACCATTTCTCCAGTCATAAAGCATGCACCATTTCTCCAGTCAATTAAAACATGCACCATTTCTCCAGTCATAAGGCATGCACCATTTCTCCAGTCAATTAAAGCATGCACCATTTCTCCAGTCATAAAGCATGCACCATTTCTCCAGTCATAAAGGATGCACCAATTTTCACCAGTCATAAAGTATGCACCATGTCTCCAGTGATAAAGGATGCACCACTTCTCCAGTCATAAAGCATGCACCATTTCTCCAGTCATAAATCATGATTTCTCCAGTCATATAGCATGCACTATTTCTCCAGTCATACAGCAGGCACTATTTCTCCAGTCATAAAGCATGCACCATTCTCCAGTCATAAAGCATGCACCATTTCTCCAGTTATTGAGTATTTTCTAAAACATCATCACTCTTTGGGTGACAAACAGAGTATGGCAATGTGCATTAGTGTAATAGGTTCAAATCCCAGAGGAGGACGTAATATAACATAATGAAGCCTTCTTAGAATTCTCAGTGTACATGACTGTACAAGTTTAACGACAGGAGACCAAGTTTGTTCTATTTTTGAAATTTCAAGTTATATTATACAAGAGCTGTCAGTATGACAGCGAGCTCAACTTTTTTAGTGCTTGCAAATAAATCAAAACTTTGACAGTTAAAGGCAAAACAAGGATCTGTATAAACAAGGGCCAAAATTAGCAATATATTAAGTCAAGAGTTATCAAACTTAAATGTTTGATGTCTTTGAATACTACAGAAAAGTTGTAGATTAATACTTTAAATGGTTGATAAATGTGCATGACAGTGCAAGTTGCACAGAAAACTTTATCTAGGAATTTCTAAGTACATATTGAGAAACATTTTCACAGAGTTATCTTCTCATGCTTACAGATAGGTGTCATGATGGTGCATAAGTACTCCAACTTTAAAAGTACACTGCAAACCCGTTATAACGCGATTCCCAGTATAACGAGGTTGGGCCTTGGCTCCCAAAAATTTCAGGATCAACCAAAATCATTTCTATCAGAATAGCATTGTCCCTACACAAAACAAATGTTCAAAAACGTAAATAAACAACATGGCAGGTTGTTAATTGATCATTATCAAATAGGTGCTATCAAGCGTCTACTAACACAGAAGTGTTAAAACAATTACAGCTGACTTGTGTTTTTTCGACAGCTCCGTTATTCACAAGCTTATCTCTTTGTTTTGTTGACAATAACTTGTAAATCAGGCCAATTAAAATTTATTTGCACATCTTTGTTTGTAGGCTTACCTGAACTTTAGTAAATCAATTGCAAAACTGTTATAGTTTGCGCATGCCAGGCGAGTGATATGTAATACGAGTGATTAAATTAACAAAAAAAACAAGTTTTAGTTCTATTATAAAATATGGTCATTTTATATTATTAAAATTTTGGCAGTCTTTTACCATATCATTTTCTGAAAACAACAACAAATGTACTTTCACTTTAGCCGTATCATTTTCTGAAAATTGATGTACTTTTGTTTTCAATAGAAAATATTTATGTAAGAATTCCTATTTCATATATTTAATTTCATTATTAATTAACTAATTTATTTCCATAACATCATTATTTTCTACAATTTCACCACTCGATTACATAAAAAACATAATGCATGCAAAACATCAATATGCTTTAATTTAGTTGGGTGGGTGGGGTATACGCGTTATATACGCATTATGCGAGAAAACAATGGCAGATGATCAGACCGTGTTATAAAGAAAGTCTCACTTATATCGCAGGTCTGACCCTTTGGACCCCAACTACCACATTATTACAGGATTGCAGTGTAATATCTCAAATGGTTAAGTCAACAAGTGGACAAGAATGAAAATTTTGACTGTGTTTTTAAGTTGAAGAAGGGTTATAATTCAATTAAAATCCTTGACAGTGTTACCTTCTCCTGCCTATGATTAGGGGTTCATGATGGTAAACAAGTATTCCAACTTCCAAGTAATATCTCAAACAGTTTAGTGAAAAAGTGGAATGGTACAAAAAACTTGACCAAGATTCTAAGTTGATAACAGACCATAATTAAAAAAATATCTTTGACACAGTTACCTTCTCTTGCCTACAGATGGGGGTAATGATGTAAACAAGTACTTCAACTTTCAAAGAAATATCTCAAAGGGTTAAGTCAATAGTGGTTTTACCCATATTCAATGTATTTTCTAAGTTAAAAAAGGAGCATAATTCTGACAAAAATCTTTTCAGAGTAACATACTCTTGTCTGTGGATGGAAGTAATGATAGTAAATAAGTATGGTAAGTTTCAAAGCAATATCTGTAATGGTTTTGAAATGAATTGAGGTGGTACGAAAAACTTGTAACTAAGCTCTATCCACTTTAGTCGAAAAAGGGCCAAAATTCTGACAAAAACCTGGACATAGTTAAGTACTCTTGTCTGTTGACGGAGGTTATGATGGTTAACAAGGATGATAAGTTACAAAGCAATACCTGAAACAGTTTTGAAATAAAGTGGGATGGTGCGAAAAACTTTACCAATGTTTGACACCAATGCGGACACCAACACGTAGGATAGCTCCCCTTTTATTCGAAAAGCCAAGCTAAAAATGTATGAGTCTCCGAATTGTACATGAATTGGAAAATTTGCTAAAAGGTATTTTAAATAGAACTTTCACCAGTGTATAATTAGGAGTAACATTGTATTAAGGCCTTCTTTAACATATTCTAAATTGTTGCTATTGTTGTTGTTCTTTGATTTGTTCTTGTCCTGGGAGAAGTTACAGACACTTTCAGTTTTACATTGAGCAACATCATCTTACTGCATTTGGGTGGTTGCCCAACTAATGCTTAGAAGTTCAAAATATTTGCTAATTAGTGCAGTCAACTGCAATATAGATAAATCCTGACTGGTATTGCCTATACTGCCACAGATAAACCAGGTACCAAGAGTCATACAACACCCAAGCATAGACCTTGCAATCAGCAAACAGATTTTAAAAATATTGAATGTTTCTATAGGGACAGAACCTGACATTTTGGAACCAACTTAAATATTTACCTCTTGATTAAAGCATTCTGTTAACATTCTGATACAAGATAATGACTTGAACAGTAATTAATTGCTTGCACCTGGAAAAATGGTGAAATCTTTACAGATTATGTTATTTTAACTCAAAACATAGCTGAAAGTTATTTATTTCAATTAAGAAGTAATGCTTCTTTTGACAAATGTTCAACAATTTAACTAAATGATAAATTCTGCATCCAGCTTCTTCTGCAAATTAACTATCTAGAATGGTATTTTTTGTTTCAGGACTGCATTATTTAAACCAGAGTGAACTGTTTAGGAATTGTGCATGTAGCATCAAGTTGCATTCCATTGCTTCCTGTCATATCCCAATGCTTCTTGTTGCATTCCTTTCACAAAGTTCAAGTTGATATTTCCTAACTCTTACTTTGTTGCTGATGGACTACAGCCTGCCTGTTTGACAGAATTAGGCATGATATTTTGTCTGGAGCATGGAGGTCAATTAGTCACACTCAGTACAGTTCCATATTGAAGTAGAGGTCCCAGACTTAGTGTAACAGGATATTTTGATTATCAAGGAATTATAACCCATAAAACCATCGTCTGGTTGTCTGCCTTGTCTTTATGAAAATTGACAGGATTATAGTCTTCCTTTAATAGACTTTTTTTGTCATGCAGCACCTACCAATTCTTGTATTGCGGTGCCAACATTTATTCTGCTTGCAGTTGTGCTTTCATTTAGGTTCAATTTGTAGTCTACTAGAAATTTCAAAGCACTGTACACTCAGTTAAGGTAAAAACTTCAAAACCTGTACCAGTTCTGCAAGGTAAAACCCTCAAAACCAGTTCCAGTTCTTCCAGGTAAAAACTTCAAAACCTGTGCCAGTTCTGCCAGGTAAAAACTTTGAAATCTATACCAGTTCTGCCAGGTAAAAACTTCTAAACCTGTGCCAGTTCTGCCAGGTAAAAAATTCTAAACCTGTGCCAGTTCTGCCAGGTAAAACTTTTAAAATTATACCAGTTCTGCAGGTAAAGACGTCAAAACCTGTGCCAGTTCTGCCAGGTAAAAACTTCAAAATCTATACCAGTTCTGCCAGGTAAAAACTTCAAAACCTGTGCCAGTTCTGCCAGGTAAAAACTTCAAAATCTATACCAGTTCTGCCAGGTAAAACTTTTAAAACTATACCAGTTCTGCCAGGTAAAAACTTCAAAACCTGTGCCAGTTCTGCCAGGTAAAAACTTCAAAATCTGTACCAGGTCTGCCAGGTAAAAACTTCAAAACCTGTGCTAGTTCTGCCAGGTAAAAACTTCAAAATCTATACCAGTTCTGCCAGGTAAAACCTTCAAAACCTGTGCTTGTTCTGCCAGGTAAAAACTTAAAAATCTATACCAGTTCTGCCAGGTAAAACCTTCAAAACCTGTGCAAGTTCTGCTAGGTAAAAACTTCAAAATCTGTGCCAGTCATGCTGTTACAGTTCTCAGAGTCATACAGTGTACACACAGTAAAAGTAAAATGGAGACAGAAGCTTCAGTTACTTACATTGTTTGATGCTATAACAATAGGGCAATGCTTTTACATTACATTTACCATTTGTTGATGCAGGTCTGGTGGGATTCAGCTAATGGACACGAAAATCATGTAATGTTTATCATTAAATATTGAGAGTTTCATACACAAATGAAAATTTTTGTCTGAGAGTTGTTTGCGGGCCAAATCAAGAATTTTGCAAATAGCGACTTTGTTCTGTAGAACAGTTTGTGTTTTCAAGGATGGTGTGCCTTTTGTTTGATACTTTGACTGGCTTTATAATATAACTATAATTTTCAGTAGTATTATATAAAGAATCAAGGATATGTTGGTGGGAGCAGTATGAGGTATGTGTTATATACTGTGTTGTTATACCACAGCAAAGACAGTTTGGGGGCTATGATTTGAATGTCTCATTGTGTCCTTTCTGATATTTAAAAATCATAAAGCTGCATAATTTTTGCTATGACAGGATCACTTGTAAACTTTGTAGAGGTATGAACCACAACAAGGCTTGAGCCGGCAGGGCATTGTCTGACCACAGCAGTCACATGTTTGAACAAACAACAAACTCTGGACTAAATTCGAATAGTACTCTTCAAATGAAATCTTGTCAAATCTTCATGTTCATCAGGACAGTAGATACTTGGTGCTAGTTGTAGAGAGATATTTGGGGCTACCAATAGAGAGATATTTGGTGCTAGCAGTAGAGAGATATTTTGGTGCTATATCAGTAGAGAGATATTTTGGTGCTGCCAGTGGAGAGATATTTTGGTGCTACCAGTGGAGAGATATTTGGTGCTACCATGCAGAGATATTTGGTGCTACCAGTGAAGACATATTTGGTGCTACCAATAGAGAGATATTTTGGTGCTACTATCGGAAAAATATTTGGTGCTACCAGTATGCTACCAGTGAAGAGATATTTGGTGCTACCAGTAGAGAGATATTTGGTGCTATAAGTGGAGAGATAAATTATTTGGTGCTACACAATTTGCAGCAGCTCAGACTTTTTGGCACCATGTACACCAGTTCTTAATTTTCTGTGAAAGGTATCCTTATTTTTAGGCAGCTCATGTGAATAAAACATGGTCAAACTTTCCGTTATCGTGCAAATATTTTATTATACCCCCAAAACGAAGTTTAGGGGGGTATATAGGAGTCACCCGGTGGTTGGTCGGTCGGTCGGTCGGTTGGTCGGTCGGTCGGTCGGTCGGTCGGTCGGTCGGTCGGTCGGTCGGGCGGTCTGTTGCATTTTCCTTGTCCGGAGCATAACTTGAAAACTACAAGTTGGAATTCAATACAACTTCATACAATGATCAAGCACATTGAGAGGAAGTGCAGTGCACAAGAACTATAACTCCATCTTGACTAATTACAGAGTTATTGCCCTTTGTTACTTTTCCTTGTCCGGAGCATAACTTGAAAACTACTGGTTGGAATTCAATACAACTTCATACAATGGTCAAGCACATTGAGAGGAAGTGCAGTGCACAAGAACTATAACTCCATCTTGACTAATTACAGAGTTATTGCCCTTTGTTACTTTTCCTTGTCCGGAGCATAACTTGAAAACTACTGGTTGGAATTCAATACAACTTCATACAATGGTCAAGCACATTGAGAGGAAGTGCAGTGCACAAGAACCATAACTCTATCTTGACAAATTACAGAGTTATTGCCCTTTGTTACTTTTCCTTGTCCGGAGCATAACTTGAAAACTACTTGTTGGAATTCAATACAACTTCATACAATGGTCAAGCACAATGAGAGGAAGTGCAGTGCACAAGAACTATAACTCCATCTTGACTAATTACAGAGTTATTGCCCTTTGTTACTTTTCCTTGTCCGGAGCATAACTTGAAAACTACTGGTTGGAATTCAATACAACTTCATACAATGGTCAAGCACATTGAGAGGAAGTGCAGTGCACAAGAACTATAACTCCATCTTGACTAATTACAGAGTTATTGCCCTTTGTTACTTTTCCTTGTCTGGAGCATAACTTGAAAACTACTGGTTGGAATTTAATACAACTTCATACAATGATCAAGCACATTGAGAGGAAGTGCAGTGCACAAGAACTATAACTCCATCTTGAATAATTACAGAGTTATTGCCCTTTGTTACTTTTCCTTGTCCGGAGCATAACTTGAAAACTACTGGTTGGAATTCAATACAATTTCATACATAATGAAGCACAATGAGAGGAAGTGCAGTGTACAAGAACCATAACTCTATCTTGACTCATTTCAGAGTTATTGCCCTTTGTTACTTTTACTTGTCTGGAGCATTATTCGAAAACTATTGGTTGGAATTCAGTACAACTTCATACAATGGTCAAGCACAATGAGAGGAAGTGCAGTGTACAAGAACCATAACTCTATCTTGACAAATTACAGAGTTATTGCCAAGAACAATATCTCTTTTTAGTTTGTTTGCAAGGTATTCTGTTACTACGAACTTCCTCAGTTTATAAAGCAGTCTTTTGGGGGTATTAATCACATTTAGTGATAGCTCTAGTTAATTGTATCTTTCAGAGCATGTGGTCAGTGTCTCGATATTCTGCGTCTAGACCAATATTAAAATGTGACGTTCTGACAATATTGATGAGGCCTCGGAGAAACGATTGCTATCTCAACAATGTTCTCCATTTTCTTCTTGTTATTCAATATGTCCTTGATGTATCGAATTATTCCTGAAAGACAGTCTCACCTTTCTATTTCAGGAAGTAAGCTTTATGAGGTCAATGACTGTTGTATGAGAGGGAATAAATTCAGTTTGATAAGGTTGCTTATCTCTTTGATGTTAAATAAAATCTTTGAAACATAATAAGGGCAGATAACTGTAATTCTCTATGTAATAGAAATTGTGCCAATTTGTGTGAAGTCCGTAAAAAGTTTAGAACTACAAAGTAGATCAGAAAGAAGAGGTGTTTTCAATGATAAGTAAAGGAACATAACTTGCTATTAAATGTAAAACCATTAATCTTCGTTGGGCAGTAACTTTTCATGATTTCATGGGCAGGTCCATTCAAGAATTTCAGATTCCCATGAAAAACCTTCCTACAATACCATTTTTTTCTACGAGAAAAATCATCATTAGAAATTCACAAATTCAAGAATCCACAAGATAAAATGTTATTAAGAATCTACAAAATTGTACACCTACAAATTTACATGCTTTTACAGCTTATAACAAGAGGAAAGGAGTATGTATAAGATGTTCATTTATGGCAAAAGGGGCAATCTTCAAGTTAGTAGCATCTCAAGTCAAATCTTAAGATTTTCCTTAGAGGTATTTAGAATTTCCAGTAGAAGATTATTTGAAAATGACAAATTGTATCATTGACCTTTGAGGGAATAATTATTACTAATTCTTGTTTTTTACTTTCGAGTTCTGTGAAATCCTGAAAATTAATAAGTCTTGAAAATAAGCATGTTTTGAAAGTAAGCCACCATTTTTAATACAGGAAAAATGACTTAAAAATTTTCCTGACTCAAAAATAAGCCATCGGCTTTATAAATTTACCTGTCATATTGTTGTGTAAGTGTTTTAAAAGAATTTTAAACATTTGATATGTATTATAACATTACAGTTATGTTTAAAATAATAAATTTATCAGAGTTTCTTTCCCCACTACTGACTATTTGAACTCAAAAATCGGCCTGATCGAAAATAAGCCACTAAATTATTAGGCAAAATGAAAATAATGAATCAGCATACAAGATATTTCAACAGACAATCAGTATTTTAAAAGAATTTGAATCATTTGTTGGATTTATTATAAATTACAGTTTCTCTTCCCATTACAAACTATATGAACTCGAAAATTGGCCAGATTAAAAAAATAAGCCAATCTCACTAAATAAGCCACCAAATTATACCGTAAATACTCGTCCATAAGTCGATCTCAGCCATAAGTCAAGGGTGTAGTTTTGGCTTTAAAATCAGTTATTTAGGCTAGACCCTTACATAAGTCGAAGGAGGATTTTTACATAGTAAAAGGAGTAATAATTTTTTGGGGATTATAAACAAACAACAACACTTAAATTTCAAATTCTTTTCAGATTATCAAACATTTTCTTTTATCATTGTAAAATTAATACAATAGTTTCTTGACCAAGTTTAAAGGTTTTTTAGCTCACCTGAGCTGGCTCAGGGTGAGCTATTAGGATCGATGAATGTCCGTCGTCCGTCAACACTTAGTTCGTTAACACTCTAGTGGTCACATTTTTGCCTCAATTGTCACGAAACTTCGTCAGGATGTTTGTCCCAGTAATTACTCGGACAAGGTCAAATATGGGTCATCTTGGATGAAAAACTAGGTCACATGACCAAACAATAGAAAAATCTTGTTAAGGCTCTAGAGGCTACTGTTTCAGTCCAAATATCCTGGCAATTTGTCAGAAAGGTTGTTTGGTTGATTTCTAGCTCAAGTTTTAATATGGGTCACCTGGGGTCAAAAACTAGGTCACACAGCCTGAATATGGAAAAACCTTGTTAACACTCTAGAGGGGACATTTTCAGCCCAAATATCCTGGAAATATGTCAGAAAGGTTGTTAAGATGATTTCTAGCTCAAGTTCGAATATGGGTCATCTTGGGTCAAAAACTAGGTCACACAGCCTGAATATGGAAAAACCTTGTTAATACTCTAGAGGTAACATTTTCAGCCCAAATATCCTGGAAATTTGTCAGAAAGGTTGTTTCTATGATTTCTAGCTCAAGTTCGAATATGGGTCATCTGGGGTCAAAAACTAGGTCAGACAGCCTGAATATGGAAAAACCTTGTTAACACTCGAGGTAACATTTTCAGCCCAAATATCCTGGAAATTTGTCAGAAAGGTTGTTTTGATGATTTCTAGCTCAAGTTCGAATATGGGTCATCTGGGGTCAAAAACTAGGTCACAGAGCCCAAATGTGGAAAAACCTTGTTAACACTCTAGAGGTTACATTTTCAGCCCAAATATCCTGGAAATTTGTCAGAAAGGTTGTTTCGATGATTTCTAGCTCAAGTTTCAATATGGGTCATCTGGGGTCAAAAACTAGGTCACAGAGCCCAAATATGGAAAAACCTTGTTAATACTCTAGAGGTAACATTTTCAGCCCAAATATCCTGGAAATATGTCAGAAAGTTGTTTCTATGATTTCTAGCTCAAGTTGGAATATGGGTCATCTTGGGTCAAAAACTAGGTCACAGAGCCCAAATATGGAAAAACCTTGTTAACACTCTAGAGGTAACATTTTCAGCCCAAATATCCTGGAAATTTGTCAGAAAGGTTGTTTAGATGATTTCTAGCAACTTTGTTAAAAGCAGTTGTACTCGGGTGAGCAATAAAGGGCCATCATGGCCCTCGTGTTTTATGTAGTTATTGTCCTTTATAACATATTTTCAAGACCTTGATGGTTCCCGATTTTTGGGTATATTTGCTGACTTCTCAGTGTATTTAGAGAATTTAAATGGGAATAAAAATTTGTATCTTTACAATCTTAAGACATCTTCAGTGATAAATTATATCATTTTTAAAAGTTTTTACGTAATTATCCATGCTTGTCACATATTTTCGCAACCCCACTTGTGTCCGATTTTCGGGAAGATTTGCCGATATTTTTGCAGCAATTTTAGCGATTACAAATGAAACAAAATGGCCAATTGACAGGCCTGCATTAATAAGTACAAATTATGGAAAACTTTGACCCAATAGGGGCCTGAAACATATTTTTTAAAGTTTTTTTATTTGTAGAACATGGCCATAAGTCGAGTAAGCTTTTGAAAGGTTATTTTGGGAGTCTATTTGGTTGACTTATGGCCAAGTATTTAAGGTACCCAAAAGTAAAATAAGGTAAGGTTATTTTTGAGATTTTAGGGTGTCAATTTAAGAGATTTGTAAGCTAATGCCCTGAAGAAGAGAGCTACAACTGCCATGAGTGTAGACTATGATCTGCTTTCACAGCAGCCACATCATCATCTATGTTGTTTGTTACTCATGTGATACTGTGAATTTTATTTTACACCTCTGTAAAAAAGTACAGTCAAACCTCCCTAGAGCAACACCTCCCTAAAATGACACATAATCTTTCCCGTTGAGTCAGTTTTATAAGGAATCAACTTCTCCAGGCCAACACCTCTCTACAATAAACACATTTAGAGGTTGGACTGTATAGCTTAGAACTGTCCAAATAAATGGACAAGTGCATTATAGGAATGTCAAAACAAGGTCAGGAAGATTTTGCTTTAGCTAATATAGATGTGTGTTGCTGATGCTGAAAATTAGAGCAAATTGTATTGATCTTCTATAGATGCTTCAAAAGTAATACAATAAGATTGTCTTTTACTTTCAAAGTCAAATGACAGTGTGCCCAGCTGCTGCAAGTATTGACAGATTTCTTACTATACTTACGGCCACCACCGTACACATGTGACATACAATTGATTGAAATATAAATATGTTGCAAAGTAGTCACTATGTGACATTTAAATTTCCCATAATGCTCATTTTGTTTCACTTAATAGGTGTATATTAGCATTTGAGAAGAAATCTTATTTTAACTGTGCTTTTAGAGAAATCAGATCTATGAAAGTCTTTAAAACCAGCATTATAGGAATTTAAAGAAAATGTGGGCATCAGCTAAATGGATTATTACATTTTGAGCAACATGGATTTAAAATTGATTTTACATTACAATTGTGTTGTGCCAGATGCCTAGATATTTCTTCAAAACTTGAAAAGCTATTCAGTACTCATATATTATGAAAAAAATTATTTTCCTCATATTTTTTTTAGCTTCCTTTGGCTTTGCATTGGGGATGTAAGATTTTCTTTCACTATTGTGACAGTGCCCCATCATTGCCTCTTTTCCTTTAGGGAGTCGGTGGGTTCATGTGTTTGAAAGTGTAATCTTCACCATCTCAGTACTTGTTTAAGTTTTCAATGTGTCATTGTACATGGAATTTCTTTCCTTATTTTTTCACTAATTCGACCATGTCAGTACTCTCTTGTTCAATTAATGTAAAACAAATGTAATAGTTTGAGCTAGATAAAGATGAAACGGCATACAAGTCATCGAGTTAAAACATAACAAATATCTAAGTTTGACCTTTACCAAAACAATGGTTAGTGCCCTTTTATTTCTTTTTTCTTTTGTTATAACAATAGACGATGGAAAATTTGCAGGTTAAAGTATATTACAGTTCCAGTTAGATTTGTACAAAATACTAATTTGATTATTAGTATCATGATATTTACTTGGTTGATGTTTTATTGTGGTTACAGTAGTCATTAATGTAAATATATTGTATGACAAGCTTGAAAAGTCTCTCTTTTATTCCTCCCAATTTATGGCATCTGG
>JAFMSR010000003.1:47260471-47640012 GCA_022818135.1 Saxidomus purpurata | reverse complement strand
TTATAACATAGAACAAATTGATATCATTAAGTAGAAGCATTATCTGTTTTGCTGTGTTTTGTTGTTTGCCATCGATGGCAAGATTGTAAAACAATACCGTATATGTTTTTAAGAATTGCTTTCTACAGTGCAGCTAGATAATAGGGATCAGTCATTTTGTAGAGTCGATTCCAAGTCAAAGCACATTTATATTGACAATGGCTCCTGTTTCATCTTTACAGAGCAAAGTTGAAGCTGGGTACCAAAATTTGACAAGACTGCAACTTTCGCTACTCAAAACCGTGCTCCTTCGAGACAATAATAATAATAATAATAAAATCTTTATTTACTGAAGGTTTACATATTAAGACATGCGAAACATTAACTTGTTTTCAATGTGGCCTTCAAAAAAGAACAGAAAAAAGAAACAATCCTGAAATAAAAATGGCATTATGAAACAAAACATAAATGACATAAATGAACCCGACAAACACTCATCTTTTAACTAATGATGGATGCATTTATACTGTGGAAAAATTCCTTATCAGTCACACATGTTTCAGTTAAACAGTTAAACGCAATAGTAAAAAGTTTTTAAACATCAGCATTCATTATATATCCGGCAGCAAAATTACAGTAATATCAGTTTAATTTGGATTTTGAAGTTGGAATAGGAATTTCTTATAGTTCCGTTTAAAAGATATGACTGTTGTACAGTTTCTTATTTCGGTGGGTATCTTTTTCCACACTTCATTGCTGCTGTAGCTAAATGTATCTTTTAAATAACTTGTACGTGGTTTCAATGGAATGAGTCCATTTCGTTCTGATGAACGGAGTCTGTAAGTACTATTACTTGAAAATGTTATCAATTCTGACATTTAAATCGGTAAGAGCTGCTTTTTACATTTAAAAATAAGCAAACCCATATGATATGCACATCTGTGTTCAAACGTAAGCCAGTTTAATTCACGAAACATATCCAGGTTTGGTACTCATAACAGCGCATATAAAGACAAAGATACAAGTATCAGGAAAGATTGTACAAATAACAATGGTGCAGCTGAAGCAGTGTGTTCAAGAAATTGGATCATTCCCTCGACAGTTGCCACAACTGGGTTGCGTTTCTTGAAATACTCTATGATAGTTGCTAAATCCGTGGTATCTGTAACGATAATAATTAAAAATATGTCGACAGTTTGATGCATCAACTTTTTTCACATATTTATGTTATATTTGCATGTTTACTGCTCTAAAACCTATGTTTTATTCCTTTCCGCAACAAACTGATGAACTCAGCTCAAAATCAAATGTTCTATACTTAAAAGTTGTAGGCAAACTTATCTGCTGCGAACCTGGAAAATATTAATTATTTGTAATAAACAGTAACGCTATTCTCGTCACGTATTCGAGTAGACTAAAATGATTATGGACGATATTACTGCCGCTACGTAAAACGCTGACAACAACGCAATCAAAAAATACAACTTACAGTTTATTAGTCTATTAAAATCTCATTCTACATGATACAAAATATTACAGATTAAAATATATACTCATACTATTATGCAAACCTTTCTATACAGAAATATGGGAGACTATATGACAATAAATAAGACAAATATTCCCATTGACATAATTTACATAATAGAACTATATGTAACAACTGCTAATTTATAAAAAAAAATACTGGTCAAGGGAAAAACACTAAATCGCAATTTAGAAATGTTTTTCACAAAAGCAATTTTCAACTTTAGTGAACTGATTAGCAGTACTTACAAAGAAGAAATAAGACTTATTATATATTATTAAAAGAATGTAGACATACTTACATAATCAAAGCTAGTATCTATAAATTGTTAAAATATCATGGCAAATAGACAAAGATTTGAAAACCACAATGGTTATCACTTATTTAACCTGAGTAATAGTCCATATGACTATTTACATGAACAGTGGCTCATATAACTGGTCCCTTTTGGTTACATATGATGCAGCAATAAATTTACAACTGTATCATTTGTACAGCAAATTGTTTCTGGTTTTAATCTTGGCACTTAATTTAAACAATTTTCATAGGACAGTACAAGTGTGAATTTATATTTATCAGAAAGGTTCAAGTAATTGCTATTAATTAAGTTTTATCAGAAAGGTTCAAGTAATTGCCAGTTATCTCACTTGTGAGTGCATCTCTAATATATTGATATATTAGTATAGTATATTAGTGATATATCGTCCTTGATGACCACGGTCGTCGTGTTAAAGCTGAAAAATGATGTGGTGGAAATGTTCTGGAACCACGAGTTGATCACATTCTACACCATTGACAGTTCCCTTATGGAATAATTTCCAATTCTTTAGAAAGAGCTTATTTGATAGCTACAGATAAGTGGGGACTAATCGGATGATGCTGCTTTTGCGACGTCGAATGCCTTCAAAACAGACAACGCAAACACGTATAGAACCATCTGTCTTGCAAACAATTATTACGTCGGATGAAAAAGGACTTTGGCTTGGTCGAATGGCGCCAGCCTCCAACATTTCCTGGAGATAATCTCTTACTTCTAGGAACAATACCGGTGGTATTCTTCTGTGAGGTTCTTGAAATGGTTCTTCTTTTTCAAGCTTGATTCCATGTTTTGTCAAATTACAAGAACCCAGGTCGGAAATACGTCGAAGACGACATTTTACAAAGGGGGGAATAATGTAATAGGACGAAATAAAATAATGTTTACTGGAACACTATTTTATTATTCCCTGTATTATCATCTTCCAGGTGCTATATACTCACCTATATTACTCTATACTACTCTCTATTACTCTAATCAGACGTATGCAGTATCATACTAATCTACCTTCCCATGAACCCCTTTGTAATTGTTGTCCGCCATCATAAAGATGTACATTGCATTGAATTAAATATATTTTATATATTGATAGAACGAACCCATTGTACACACGTACTGCTAATAAAAGCCCCCGTGACATAATATTATCTGCCGAATATGAGTTAGAATTGCTCCAATCGTGACGAGTAAATCAATGATGTACATACAGTTTAAAACATTTAATGTAAGTTATAAATTGCAAAATGTAGTCCAAAAAATATGTTGCGCGATGTGGGAATCAAACACCATTAAAATACAAACGCTTTGCCAAAATACATTACAGTCAGCTATTTTTCTAGACAATAAACAGCAAAATGATTCTAAGAATTTCAAATACATACCAAACCACAGTCGTTTTATGGGTTTAAAAGTGTACCCGTCTCCGCCATTCATTATGAAACTCGACAGGAATATGTTGTATTCATTGGTGTCTATTAAAGGGGAGTAACTTGGTATGCTGCACTGTAAACATACGGTTTCTACGGACACAAGCCGCTGTCCCACGGGTTGCCGCATGTTGTACACAACACGAAGACCTGTGATAATGCATACATAATGCTTCATATTGATATACATATTCATGAAACTTTACCAAAGGGAAACAAACAATGTGTACTTATTCGATCGAATTACAGTTAAATCTTCACGACGCTATACAAGTCAAACAATTAGAAGGGTAGGTGACAAACAACGTGTTTGTGATACTTAGAGAAATTGTGCAACGTCGAATGAAAACGTATGATGTAACATTAAATTATAACAAAGCCTTACTAACATTTAGTCACCTTGACTTATTTCCACATGTATATTTAGGTATGTTTTGCAAATGCTGCCTATAGTACCTTGGCCTCATGACTTTTGTAAATAAACTAAACCTAAACTAAAACCATTGTCCTTTGAATTTAAGGAGATTTGATGAGAAGGCGTACTCAAAATGTACACGATTTATACAGATTTGGACATATCAGGTGAAAAACAAATACTACTCATATTACAGAAAGAACCTTTCTTCCACTTTACAGTTTACATTTCTTGTTTTTCATCAAACTTGGCCAGAAAGGGAACGGTAATAAAATTGTTATTTGTTTTTTTGACGTGATATATGGGGATATATTACCCGCCTCGACATAATATTACCCTCGCCTAACGGCTCGGGTAGATATAAGCCTAAGCAGGTAATACATCCCCATATACCACTTCAAAAACCAAATAACATATAATAGTGTAGCGGTGCCGTAAAGCCAGCATTTTCAATCGATTTTTGCAAATTCCTACCTAGATTTTCATTTCTTTTGTTGATTCTAGCCTTTAGTTTTATATTTTATGTACTAGTATGTCATTTTTTTAAATTTTATTTTTTTCAACGGCAACTGAGAGCGAGCAGCTTTAAAGTTAAAACTGTAAAGAAATAAAAGTTCGGACTGACACATCCGGGGATCGAACTCTGATCTTTTGCTTACTGGTCCACTATATGCTAACCTCTACACCACTACAACTTGACTTTATTTATGACCAGAGTGCGTAATAATATATCACCCAGGCATTCGGCATTCGTGATAATATTCTTACGCATAAAAACTCCAAACTCGGGTTATAAATAAAGTTAAAACCAAAGATAAACCAAACATTGAATAATATCATTTCTTAAGTAATTGCATATCTACGGAAGATCGCAAAACATGTATTTTAGCGCAAATGACACTACGACTGAAAAGAACTACAAATAAATCTGATAAAATGTATGTATTGCTCAATCACCAAAAGTTTGATTTTACTTACAAACGTTTAAAGTTATAAATGTAACATTACCTGTATTACTGTATTTGAGAAGAAAATAGGGAGGTTATAAAGAAGCTCGGAGGTGATGGCCTGGCGGAATTTCACAGGGCGGCCGAGTGATGCAGGACCCGACGGAAACCATTTGAAAAGACAGCAGATTTTTCGATCTTAAGCCGATTTTTAAAACTACTACGGCCTTTTTTCGTTCGGCGGTTGTAAAACAGCAAATAGTAGCTGTTGAAATTCACCTATTCGGGCACCATTCAAGATATCAATTAACTATATTCCAAACTTATTTTGTTTAATCATCTAATACTAAATATAAAAAGAAAACCTGACTGACTTATCAGAAGCGTCGTTCAGAACCATCAAATCAGCCAATCGATTTAAATGCGTCCGTTATGACCTACACTACGGAGAATGACGTCAGGGATGCGAACGTTTTCATTCAAGTTCCCGGAACAAACTTGTAGCTGTTAATCCTATTCTTGTCCTTTTTAAGGAAGAGGTGAGGGTCCAAAGGCTTTTGACGCACAAAAAAATATTTAGGTTCTTAACAACTTTCAGGACGATGTATTTACTGATATTTCCATTCTAATTTTTTTTGCGGGAGTAAATTAGAAAGTCGGAAGGAGCTACTCCCATATCACCCCCATATCCAACTCCCCCCACCCCCCCTTTTCGAGTGCTTTAATCATAAAGCCTCAATTGACTAAGAAAAACCGTAGGCTATTATATTTTTTGTATTTCAAGGGGTCTCCATGGGGATTTGACCTGGGCGTCGTTCCCGGGGTCATTCTAAATAATGACCGGGTAGTAATTTTTCAAATAACACGGGGGGGGGGGGGGGGGGGGGGGGGTCAATATTCTATGGGGGTCAAAATACTTTCTCACACTAGCAAAACAAATGATAGGACATTTTCTAACGTTCCAATTTTGCATCAGGTCTTCATTAAACTTTAATAAGAGTTGTATCTAATGTTAACATGGTGGGTCATGTTGGGTGCAAACCTACGTATCTACATTAAATCATCGCAAAACTTTTAAATCACTTTTAAGCTGCGTTTTCCATAAAATATGACCTTGTCATTTACAGCAGTGTTAAGCGATATGAAATAATTATCACCATCTTGTTTAATGCAGTAGTGTACACAGTAGTGAAATTTCACAATGGTCACTAAGATACAATTCCTTCTGGAAATATTACTGTTTTACAATTTTTATACTTTTAATAAGCATTTTTGAAAAAAGAAAAAGTTTACCAGACATCTGAAGAAAGCGACCGTGTGGTGCTTTTTCATCCAATATCTGTACGGAAATTTCTAGCTGATCTCGAAGGTTTTTGCCTTTAACAGTAACAACATCTATCGTGTTTTCGAATGGCATAGCTGGAATTGCCTCTCCAACAGTAACTAACCCTAAATAGATATCAAAACATACATCTTCAAAATGAATAGCCTACTACATGTACATATTTTTCGAAGAAAAGTGCAGCTACAGAAGAGAAAACAAGCCTATCGTACAAATCTGTTTATCAATACATACCTTTGACAATAGATGCTCTAATACCTCCACCATTCCAGAGTGCTATTGCTGCAGGGGCCCATTTTGTTGCCGCATGCGAAAAGTTAAGATGGTAGTCGATTATCGCATCCGTTACGAGGTTTCCTGTGTAAAGTTATAGGAAGACTAGTTCGTATTGTAAAAGAAATCCAATTCATACAATTTCCATATGAATCTATGATCATAATCATTTATCGTTCACTGCTATAATTAAATTTTCAATTAGTTGATAAAAAGTAATTAGTATTTTGCACTAAAAGTGAGGACATACAGTGTATGCAATGAGAGAAAACAGTTTATGCAGAAGATACCAAGAACTGACAAGAACGATGCCAACTTTTATCATATACATTGTAGTATAATTGCATGGTAGATGCATTGGATTGATATATCTATGAAATAACATCCGTTCCAGCGGTGTTCATCGTCTAAAAGACAATGATTTGGAGTCTGGTGCGCGAAAGCTGGAGGCATGAGTGGCACCAGAACGACAAAGAGTTGATTATTAGACGACAACAACGCTGAAAAGAATGTAATTTCGATCCTAACATGACCAGATATTACAAAAGTTGAATAGATGCAAATCGTTTTTTTCTAAGCGGATATTTATTCAACGTCATGTGGCACAATATTACGTCATTTTGACGGCATATTGTTTTCCGCGTTGTTTATGGCATAATAAAAGATAAATCTACTCTTTGTATATAGAGACATAATCGTACGGTGGCACAGAGGTGACATGTGTATGTTTTTATTTATCTCGTGCGCACGACATAGTATCTCGTGCGCACGACATACTAAGTCGTGCGCACGAGCTACTATGTCGTGCGCACGAGATACTATGTCGTGCGCACGAGTTACTAAGTCGTGCGCAAGAGTTACTAAGTCGTGTGCACGAGATACTATGTCGTGCGCACGAGATAATTAAGTCGTGCGCAAGAGTTACTATGTCATGCGCACGAGTTACTAAGTCGTGCGCACGAGATACTATGTCGTGCGCACGAGTAACTAAGTCAGTCAAATCAGTTCCCTACATTGACTTAATTATCTCGTGCGCGCGACTTAATAACTCGTGCGCACGACTTAGTAACTCGTGCGCTCGACATAGTATCTCGTGCGCACGACTTAGTCACTCGTGCGCACGACATAGTAACCCATGCGCACGTCTTAATTATCTCGTGCGCACGACAAAGTATCTCGTGCGCACGACATAGTATCTCATGCGCACGACTTAGTTTGTCGTGCGCACGACTTAGTATGTCAGGCGCACGAGATAAATAAAAACATACACATGTCACCTATGTGCCACCGTATAATCGTGAGCCATGTAAAAATATACATGTACATTTTGATAACGCATTATCTTTAGTTATAATAAATATTGCCATTACGCAACATTCAGTATTGGAGTTTTCAGTTCCAAAATGAATCAAAGTCGAGGACACTTGCCTAAATTACACTCTCGGAGTCTGCAATGCTTTTCTTCCCCGTCTAAGTAAACATTTGAAAATCCAATGGCTTCTGTACTCTCTGCGGTGACTGGTTCCCGCCACTTCTTGACGTATGAAAGGATCATTTCATCTGTAACAACAAACTAGAAGTTTTTGGCCTGGGGACTGAAAGTCCCCTAGGCCTAAGTTAGCATACCACATTTCAAACACTGCAGACAATTTAACTGTGCTAGGTGCGAAAAACAACTGTAAACACGCGCTATGCGAAAGTAGTGCAAGACGGACCAGATCTTCTGTTTGAATGTCGCATATGATAAGAACATATTACAAGTAAAAAGAGTACATACAACTTCAAACGATTGCAGAAAGGTATATAGCTTACGGGCTGCATTACTCATTTTTTTTCTGTTTTAGAAATTAATGCGCTGTTGGCTGATTACGGAAGATAATCATATGCATTTCACGGAAAAGTACGGGTATTTACGGAAATTTAGGTAAACGTACG
Source organism: Saxidomus purpurata (assembly GCA_022818135.1). Taxonomy (NCBI): domain Eukaryota; kingdom Metazoa; phylum Mollusca; class Bivalvia; order Venerida; family Veneridae; genus Saxidomus; species Saxidomus purpurata. The sequence continues at coordinate 47,631,850 of JAFMSR010000003.1, read as the reverse complement.
GAGCTCGATATAAGAGTTTGTAGTTTGATTTTCAAATTTCCGATGTTATTTTATTGACAACTTTGTTATTTACGAACGATTAAATAAATATTTATCTAAAAATAAATTTCTCTAAAAAAAGATATTATTTACGTACATTCCCGAGAAGGAACTCACGTGATCAAAATCACCCGCCATTTATCGAGGACGCTGCACGTCAAGGCCCAGTGAACGGTTTCACCGATTACAACTACAAGGTAACCCAGAATCATTTTTGGTTTTCTCTGTTATACACATTGTACAGTACTGTATTTATATTTCATTGCTGGTATTGCTTTATTTCTGTTTCAAGGTCTTGTCCTTAATTATTAATAATTTTCGATCCACACCATCAGATCATATCGCTTGAAGTGGTACAAAGCGCAGATCGAATTATTTTTATTGGCTTAAACAAGTTTAACAAAAAAACAAACTTCCCTGCCACCCATATTTTGCCGCTGTGCATGCATGATTTTAAATCAACGTTTTAATTTCTAGGGGGGAGGGGGCATCTGTGAACAGGATGCAGCAATTTTTGTTCAGTTTCTTCTATGATAGCGTATTATTCTGTTTTGATATTCAAGTCGCATAAGTGATTTTATGTATCACTGCTCTATTAAATACAGCGTTATCAGATTCAAAAGGACTGCCTGGGGAATGTTTGGGGAATGCTGCCTTTTGAAGTCACTGGTGTGATAATGATTCTTTTTGCGTTTTAATTATGAGCGGTTTCGCTTTATTTCTGAACTGTTAAAAGATATAAGTTTAAAGGTAGGTAGTAGTAAAGATGACAAAGGAATGATTCAATTTGATCGCTCGTTCAAATACAGTCATATACACGTTTCATTTACGGTTAGCAAAGGTATTTTCCCCAGGTAGTGAAAATAAAATAGAAAACTTTGTTACCTGAAGATGTTCTTCTGTATAAATTTATGAATAGTTTAAGGTTATCTCTGCATTTCTCAACAGTTTTAAAGCATTTCACGTACCTTAAATGAGAATCTTGACACTATATGTACATACGATTTATCTACAGCTTAATTACACGAGCTTGTCTTAACAAAGCCCACGTTCTTAATTGTTATGCGATTTTGTTTGTAATTGTGCTTATTAGGTCCACCAACCTCGTTCGAGGTATAATCGGTACGACCCGTATTGTTATGCGACTAATTCGGATCAGCTTTTATATCCGGGTCATTGCTACCGGCTTATCTCTCTCGCGAGTCCTGAGTGATGTCATATTTACCCTCCTTAACGTTTGATCCCAAAAGTATGGGCTGTCCAGAGTAGTTCGTCACAACCCCATCGGAGTCAAATACAAGATTTAGGTAGCCAAGATATTTTCCCATGGTGTATGCTTGAACAACAAGCCCCCTGTTACCGCTAGGTTGATAAGCAACATATGGATACGGCCCGTCAATCTTTTCATCGGCGGGCTGGAAGCCTGTATAATGTCAAAACTGGTTTAAGAACAGTACATATGTTTATTACAATACCTTTAACATACCAGATCTTATAACACATTCTAAAATCAAATTATTAAAGAAATTGAACGGACCAAGAAAGGGATAGTGCAGATGTTCACAGTGAAACACGATATATTTCCTTTCATTTTCGATCAATATATCAAATACATTAACTTAGTGCCTTCTTAGATTAATCGATGTAAGGAGTTGTTCAAAGCAATCGTAGTTTGTAACTCACCATTGTACAAGAACGTGTGGGTATGTGCTCCAACAACAACATCTACTCCATCAATCGCCGCCACCAGTTTGTCCATGTCGAAGCCAGCATGCCCTAGAGCTATTATTTGGTTAACACCGTTTCGCCGAAGTTCAGATACTTCATCTTTAACTGATGTAAGTATATCGTTAAATCTTACTGTTGGTCCTAGAATAAAGATGTTAAATTTCGTTTAGACATTTTCTTCCGATTGCAAAACAAGTTTCCTTCATTTATTGCTCGTTCTCTGAACCCAGTCATGATGAAAACAATCGCCTTGCAACTTTGATTATTGGTAACAATTCGCTGCCGGATGGACTTATGCACGTGTTAAGTTAGCTGTCTTGCCCAATGATCTGAAGTGGCCAGAAAACAACTGTAGTTGTATCGTAAAATTCAGTAAAGGTTAAGTTGAAACTCACAATACTGTTACTGTTCGATGTATATAGTACACTATAGTACTGGAGACTTTAGTCATAACTTAAAACTGTTCGACTGGTCGGAAATGTTCACGGCCAACAATATCAATAAATCCTGGTTATTATTGAAGGAGGATACAGTTTTATTAGTTTTAAATAGTATAGCTCCTGTAAAAGAAGTTTGTCTTAAGCAAATAAGCGAACATTGGATTACTGACTCTGAAATGCTGGAACTAATTAAGAGGAGAGATATGTCTTTGTACAAATTTAAGAAAACTTTAAAAAATGCATTGCTTTTATTGAAATAAGGCTTAGAGTGGAGACAAAAAGGCCAGGTTTGAATATCTCTTTTACCTTAGAGGGAAACAAAACTAGCCCGAAAAAGTTTTGGGATAACCTTGGTTACAGTAATAACAACAAATCGTCACCAAATGGTAGTTCATAAAATAAATTGCTAGTGAACATTCTTTTTAGCCGAAAACAACAAGAGATCATTGTAACATTTTTTCACTACTGTTGCTTCCGTCTTAGTACAGAAATTGCCTTTTTCGTAAAGTGTTGAATCGTCAGACTTTAAAGAGTTCTATCAGAAGAGAAACCCAGAATCAAATATTTTCAAGTTTCATACTGTTAGTGAAGAATATTTTTACAAGGGACTGTGTAAACTGAATTGTTTAAAACATAGGTTTGGAGCAAGGTTTCTAAAAGGTGCCTTCTCCTTCATAGAAATACATGTGTCATACCTTGTCAACAGCTCTCTTGTAAATAACGTAGTACCAAACGACTTAAAAAGTGCTATAGTGAAACCTGTCTTTAAGAAAAACAATATCAACTTGAAACTTCTTTGGTTAAAATGGTCTTCTATATGAACATCAAAGTGGTTTCAGAGGTAACTACCCAAATCAAATTTCAAAAGGTTTGTTTGCAGGTATGGTCATGCTCGACCTCCAAAAGGCATTTTACACAGTGGATCATGTGATCCTGTGTAAAAGAAACTACAAGCTGTGGTAGTTGAGTATGTGGATTGGTTTCACTCATACCTTACAGATCGAACTTAATCCATATACATGTCAATAATGTAGAATCAGATGTTGACAATATTGTCTGTGGGGTTCTCCTGGGTAGTATACTGGGTCCTTTTATGCTGTGTTAATGACATGAATACAAACATGAGTCCACTATGTAAACTAATTCTTTATGCAGATGATACTGCGATTCTCTTCGCTAATAAGAACTCAGGCATGATTAGTAGAATATTCGGTCAAGAGCTAGAAAGTTGTAGTATGTGGCTTGTTGATAATAAACTCTCGCTCCACCGAGGTAAAACTGAAACTATTCTCTTTGGCTCTAATCGTAAACTTAGTTAGTTAGATGATTTTACTGTGAAATGCAATGGGCATAGTATTTAGTCCCAAAACTTTGCCAAGTTTTTGGGCATGTCCTACATAATGATCTGTCTGACTCCCCCCACCCCCACCCACACCCATTGTAAACAGTATTGCAAAGAAAATTTATAAAAAAATCAAGTTTTTGTACAGAAAGACATGGAATATTTTTTAAATACAGGAAAACACTTTGTAACTCATTGATATAATGTCATTTCGACTATGCTTGTTCATCATGGTTTTGTGGCCTAACTAAACCATCAAAACATAGTGTTCAGATAGCTCAAAAAAAGAGTTATAAGGTTTATTAACAATGTTGGTAGTAGAATTTCTTTGAAAAATACTTATCATAAAGAACTTTTTTTTTGTTGTTGAGCAGACTGCGACAAAGTCATGTCCATATGATATTCTTAATCAAATGTCCAAGTTACTATAATATTATGAAAATTAAAAACAAAAAACAAGTGATCTACATTCTTTTTGAAATAAAGCAAATTTCTATGCGTTTCACATCAGCTACTTTCTTTTATAACAGCACAGTGGATTGGAACCGTTTGCCTGAGATCATAAAACATATCAGATTTTATAATCTGTCAGAACTTATATGATGTCAGAGATGGAGAACTCTCCAATATGAAGGTAACTATATACCTGGTTTTGATATTTGCGAGGTGTCCGTAGTTATATATCCAACAATTCCAATCTTTTCTCCTCCAATAGTAGTATAAATTGACTTGGAAATTCGTCCTCGCAGTTGTGGTTCATCAGTGACATCGATGTTAGCGCTCAGTACAGGAAACCTTACGTCAGACAGAAATTTCCTCACACCGTCAACACCATGGTCAAATTCATGATGACCAAGGCACTGTAATGTTTGAACAAGCAAACTTTTGTAAGGACAGAGGTATTTTAACGCAAAGCCAAACATGCTAGCCAATGCACAGTAATGAAGGACAAACACGGCGACTGAGGCATTGTAATGTAAGGACAGACATTGTAGCCAAGGCACTGTATTGACAAACACGGCGATTAAGGCATTGTAATGGAAGGAAAAACATTGTAGCCAAGGCACTGTATTGACAAACACGGCGACTAAGGTATTGTAATGTAAGGAAACACATTGTAGCCAAGGCACTGTATTGACAAACACGGCGATTAAGGCATTGTAATGTAATGACAAACATTGTAACCAAGGCACTGTATTGACAAACACGGTGACTAAGACATTGTAATGTAAGGACAAACATTGTAGCCAAGGCACTGTATTGACAAACACGGTGACTAAGGTATTGTAATGTAAGGACAAACATTGTAACCAAGGCACTGTATTGACAAACACGGTGACTAAGACATTGTAATGTAAGGACAAACATTGTAGCCAAGGCACTGTATTGACAAACACGGTGACTAAGGTATTGTAATCTAATGACAAACATTGTAGCCAAGGCACTGTATTGACAAACACGGCTACTAAGGTATTGTAATGTAAGGACAAACATTGTAGCCAAGGCACTGTATTGACAAACACGGCTACTAAGGTATTGTAATGTAAGGTCAAACATTGTAGCCAAGGCACTGTATTGACAAACACGGCGACTAAGGTATTGTAATGTAAGGACAAACATTGTAGCCAAGGCACTGTATTGACAAACACGGTGACTAAGGTATTGTAATGTAAGGACAAACATTGTAGCCAAGGCACTGTATTGACAAACACGGTGACTAAGGGATTGTAATGTAATGATAAACATTGTAGCCAAGGCACTGTATTGACAAACACGGTGACTAAGGTATTGTAATGTAAGGACAAACATTGTAGCCAAGACACTGTATTGACAAACACGGTGACTAAGACATTGTAATGTAAGGACAAACAATAATGTTAATTATTACTGTTGTATAATATAAACACAGGTATACACAATTTTAATTAGTGACGGGTGTGTTTTTCTAATCCGATTGTTGAGGCATCTGTTATATATGAAAGGTGGCCATATAAAAGGGCCTTAATTAAATGACAAATACATGTACAAATGTAACTGAACCGGAGAACTGGAACATGCTGGTAATATGCGCATCTACTATTGTTTCTAAAGCTTTCCATAAAGCTATGTTGAATTCCAGTCTATTGTTGTTGAGAAATAGCGCGGATACACAGGTATATGGAATAATTCTTTGAAAAAAAAAACAACAACATTGAACTAGAATCGAAGCAGTCTATGCAGTTACACTTGATTCACACCAGTGATTCCTGAGAAACAGCCCGGACATGACTGGGACGAACAGCATTACCAACCGGCGGATGGGGATAAGAAAAACGTATATATGAGAAAAAGTTTCTTTTTCGTACCCATTTCCATATACTGATATAATTATGCGTGACTTGAAATGTTTAACATAGCAAAAAAGCAAAGATTCAAAAGGTGAGAAAGCCGTTGAAGGAAGTCAGAATATCGCTTCCTAGTCTAATTAAGTTACAATTACCATTGGCCTTACGTCAGAACAAAGTTTAAACTTGAAAAAGCTAGCCAAAGAAACATACAGCTTGTTTATGAAGAAAGCTTGTGGTGACATTTACCATGGCATCATATCCGAGCAGATTCATGAAGTAAGAAGTAGCTTTACCACGATGAACAGTAAACCATGAAGTCCCCGTAAATTGGTCTCCAGCATCCAGTAGCAGCACGTTGTCATGTTTATCTCGGATTTCCTGAATTTTCGAATATCTTCTAGCCACTCCCCCAAAACAGTTCCCCTCGCTTGCATCAGCTACGCTGCAGTCTGCCCCGTACTTATCAAATTGTTCAAATCTCGCGTGTATGTCACTGGTGTGAGTGATTGTTAGTTTATATCCAGTTATGTTCGCAACTACACAAAATAAAACGAAAACTATTCCATAAATACACTTGAAATCATGATTTCCATATATTCGGCAATGCATTTTATCATACATGATGTTTCACCCTTGTCGCACTTCATATACGTTCGTCTTTTTTAACGGTTCGATTTGACATAGAATGCCTATACAAGCAATACGAGTCAACTCTTTATGAGGAAAACATTAAGTGACACCTCTATTAATAAGTTAATAATGCGCTACCTGAATTCAGACTCTAAATTAACTGCAATTTACTCACTATATTTACTCCATCCATGCATATTATTTTTCACGTACATACATATCTCAACAATAAAGCTTATCCTTAGCTGTAAAAGCATGTTATAATAAATGAGGAAGTACGTGTAAACCATTACTTTGATCTATAAAATGAGTGAGGAAGTACGTGTAAACCATAACTTTGATCTATAAAATGAGTGTGGAAGTACGTGTAAACCATTACTTTGATATATAAAATGAGTGAGGAAGTACGTGTAAACCATTACTTTGATATATAAAATGAGTGAGGAAGTACGTGTAAACCATAACTTTGATCTATAAAATGAGTGTGGAAGTACGTGTAAACCATTACTTTGATCTATAAAATGAGTGTGGAAGTACGTGTAAACCATTACTTTGATCTATAAAATGAGTGTGGAAGTACGTGTAAACCATTACTTTGATCTATAAAATGAGTGAGGAAGTACGTGTAAACCATTACTTTGATCTACAAAATGAGTGTGGAAGTACGTGTAAACCGTAACTTTGATCTACAAAATGAGCGTGGAAGTACGTGTAAACCGTTACTTTGATCTACAAAATGAGCGTGGAAGTACGTGTAAACCGTTACTTTGATCTACAAAATGAGCGTGGAAGTACGTGTAAACCGTTACTTTGATCTACAAAATGAGCGTGGAAGTACATGTAAACCATTACTTTGATCTATAAAATGAGCGTGGAAGTACATGTAAACCATAACTTTGATATATAAAATGAGTGTGGAAGTACATGTAAACCATAACTTTGATATATAAAATGAGTGTGGGAGTACATGTTAACCATTACTTTGATCTATGAGTGTGGAAGTAACCATTACTTTGATGTATAAAATGAGTGTGAAAGTACATGTAACCAATATTTTGAACTATGAAATGAGTGTCGAAGTATATGCAAACCATAACTTGTGGAATACCCTATTTTTCCAGCCGTATAGAATTTTAGCATCATCATATTACCAGTCTCTTAGACAGCAAAAGATAATTGGCAATGTTAACCATATTACTGCGGGTTTGTCTGCATCACAGTCTTTTACATTATTTAACACATTAGCATCTCTATCATGCGTGTTTCTTGATCTTTAATATACAAAACATGTAGATACTTTCAATTCGATTTAAATCTCTTTATTACATTCATTTCATGTTATTCAATAAATGAATGAGGTTACATATACATAATTGCGTCTTTTTATACATAAACGTGTTCAGAGAAAACATGCCGGCAAAACTATGGAAAGTTTCCGACAAGTAAGTTAGATAAACGAACAACATGCATGCACTTTGAATTTATTGGCTGCTTCACTATCACAGTGAAAGTGGGTGGGGCGGGGGAGGGGGGGGGGGCGGGGGGTGATAGGAGAATCCATGCTCAAGACCAGTGAAGACCTCTCAAGTCCCCTGACATACCCGAACAATTCAATGCCGAAAATTAGACGAACGTGCATAAACAGAGTAAATATGAAACGACTAACAGAACATATCGTGCGTATATGTTCATGAAATAATTCTCGTTAAAACAGTATTTTACTTGCTTTTAAAAGTTAATGTCGACGGACATGAAACAATGACCGCTTTACATACATATTATAATCACTTGTTTTAACTATGTAACAGTTCGTTCTAAGCCATGAATTGCAAATACAAATTTGTAATGCGCAGCACTTTGAAAATGAAAACTCCGACTCGGAGGATGATATTAACAATCTATCAGCAGATGATATCTGAAAGCATAAATATAATTGTCATACCAGAACATATGGCACATAAATCCTTTTTGAAAAATTTGAGTGCAAACGATCTGGCGACGAAACCTCGAATTGTTCTTCAATACCCATTACACACTAAATCAACTATTATCACGTGGTTCTTGCACGAGCACATTCTTAAGGTAGATCCAACCCTATATATACCAATTAAACCAAGGCAAAGTCTCACAATAACTCGACACAAAGGAGGCGGGAAATCAACTAAGGATCCAAATACTACAGTGCAATAAGTGTACAAGATATTTGAAAATGTAATGTTGAAGCGCCTAGAAAAATGTCAATTTAATCTAAAACTGAATCAACTACAACATGGTTTCCAGGGCGGAAAATCTTCCAAAATGTTGTCTCTGCTGTATCAGGAGGCACTAAACTACTGTCAAGAACGCAATAGTAAATGTTACACGTGCCACCTGGAAGCGTCCAAGTCATTTGATAAAACTTGGTTGGGCGGCGTGCAAGTTATACCATACGGAAATCCAGGGAAAAGCCATTCGCATCTTCAGCCAGATGCTTTAGTCTAAAAGTTCTTACTTTTGGTCACATGTCAGACAAGGAAGCAGCTGCTCCCTATTCATTTTGACAGTCACGAATCTTGAACGATCTTTAGAATGAGTTATATTGACGAGCAGATTAAGATTAAGATTTTCTGTGTTCTAGTTCAGCTTACTTGAAAGAACTACAAGCTATGTGTTTATCCTTTGATAAGTATGATCTCTAGGAAACCAGTGTTTTTCCTTTCTCTTCGTTTTCGTAGAAACTTTAAATTTTGGATACACTGATACATATATTTAATGTTTAGCATTTCTTTAATTAATTGCAAGGTTATGCCATATCAGTAATTTATTCTCTGTGTAATATATATGCTATTTAAGAAATAATCTATGGCTTGGAGTGCTTTATCGAAATTGAAGCATTTCCCGGAGGTGATGTGCCTGGCGGAATAATTAACGAGGGCGAAGCCCGAGTGAATTATTACACAGGCACATTATCGACGGGAAATGCTTCAATTTCGATAAAGCACTCCAAGACATAGATTATTTCGATTCTTATAAGCCGAATTTTTGAAAACTATCGAAACTACTTCGGACCTTTATTTCAGCACGGCGGTAATGTGTAAAATAGCATAAATAGTGGCTGTTGGAATACACTCCCCTATTCGGGCAGCTATTCAAGATATCATACATAACTGTATTAAACATACTTATTTTAATTTAGTCATCTAATAAATAAAATATAAAAAATACCTGTCTGTGACATTATGCAGAAGACGTCAGATTCAGAACAAAGCAGACAATCGATTAAATTGCGTACCGTTAATTTTAACTGTACAACGTTTTAACGTGGAGTAATGACGTCAGTGTGATGACGTAAACGTTTTCATTCATTGTTTTGTCTCCCGGAATCAAAACATTGTATGATTGTTAATGCTGAATGTCTTGGTCTTTTTAAAGGAAAACAAGGTGAGGGTATTCTAAGGCTAACTTGACGCAATCAAAAATAATATTTATGTTCTTAAACACAACTTTTTCATGCGACTGATGTATTTATACAGATATTATTTCTGTTTTTATATCTATTTTCTGCACGGGAGTAAATAAAAAGCCGGAAGGTGCTACTTCCATTTCCGAAACTCCGCCTACTTTTCCGAGTGCATTAATCATATTAAAGCACTCGAATTGACTATACAAATATACCATAGGCATATTAGAATTGTATAGATTTTCTAATCTGTTGCGCATAATTTTGTAATTGTAATTCATGTTTCTGTAATACTGCTTCTGTACTTTCCAGACATTGGAGACAATAAAATTATATATAACAGTTCACGGGAACCAACTGTAATTGGACATATATTCATTGTTGCCACATTTCAGTCGAAAAAGAATAACGATTGCTATAGGGTACACATGGATACGACAGCTGAAGTTGAAACTTTTTCTTTATTAAATCATATGAGTACAGATATGCTATTACATTTGTAGTTTCATTTTTAAATTGTATAATAAAAATAACATTCACAAATACACACACATAAACATGTAAATGTACAATAACAGCACGATGTCATCCCTTTTGACAATTTCTTAACCAGTATTTATACACATTGCTATTGACAGTTGCTGGATGATTACTTTTTTCATATTCTACACTTGATGCTAGGCTTCCATAAAAATAATGCTGTAATATGAGTAATGGTCCAAATGGAGCTCAAGTAAAGTCCTGAAGATTTGTGACAACACGAAAACAAAAAGTCATATGGCTTTGTACACTGTCATGATAGACAAATAAATTTGGATGTGATTTTCAGTGGCGAGTCCTGTCTTTCAGACATCATCTAATGATACCCGTTTACTATACATTACGATCAATATGATATAATTTACATATGAGTACTTGCATAAACTTTTAACGGACATATTTGAGTCCCCATTTTTACTATAAATACCATTCTAGATCGTGTGGCGTGCAAGGATAGTTGTATTTCCAGTTTTGTGTAACGAAACGTCCATGCAGAGATGTTTTTGACAGAACGTGACGAGTCACGATCACTCATACAACTCTAGAAAAGTAAATTACAATAAATTAAAACTATAGGTTAAAGTAAATACTTGGAACTTATGAAAAAAGTGGAGAATATGTTTGAGGAGAGTGAGTAAAGTCACGATATTTAACAACGTTGAAGAAAACTTCAGCTATCAAACAAAGAGATCTAATACAGAGAGAACAATGTAATAAAAACAATGAAATGTATTGTTAATGATATTGTTGACAGTTTAGGTGCTCCAGCAGATACAATGTCGGTGTGGAACCGAATCCTTCCTTCAGATGCTGTGTACACGGGACTGTGCTTCTTGAAGTAGTCCATCAACGTTAGTACATCCAGAGTATCTGAGGAAAAAAAAACATATTTAATAATAAATAAACAATCCAAGATGATAAAATCTATGGCAGAGGTATTGATATTTGTTTATTGAAGCAGAATTAACGTCCATGTATTGGTAAATGGCATGGTTAGTCCTTACTCCATTAGATTTCTAAAGCTGATTGGTCCATCGTTGAATTTGGATAGTACATTTCTTTGCCATTGCAAGTTCGCTGAATTAACAGTGAACAACACATCTTATGATCAGATTTGGAGAAATAAGCGACACCATTTGCCACGGGTTTATGTCGGTCAAAAGCTATACATAGCTTGTTTTACATGTTTAAACCCTATCCGACAATAAATAAATATTGCATTGTATTGTATTGTATTGTTTAAACGAGTTAAATGTTTTTAGTTTATTTGAAAATAATGAAACTGGTTATGTTAAAAGATAATGATAAATATTCATAGATTGCATCAAATTAAATGTACATGTACAGTTTGTGTATATACAACATATGGTTATTGTTTTACACTGATTACTGAAAACATCAAAACTGTCCTGTGAGTTACAGATGAACTGAGTTGAATGGAATAGAAAGGTTGTTTGGAACATACTGAATCTCTGTCGTTTGGAAGGCATGAAGTTAAATCCATCGCCGCCATTAAGTAAAAACGTTGATACAAATATCTTGTAATCCTCATAATCCTTTAATGGGGAATAACTCGGTATGTCACACTCCACGCACCTCACTTCCACTAACGCAACACGTTCTCCCGCTGGTTTCTGTAGATTATAAACCACACGAAGGCCTGGAATGATCAAACTTATGTTTGATAGAAGCAGGGTAATATACGGACCCTGATAGAAGTTAAGTATGATTACAACGTTACTAAAATCTAAATTTACATAAAGATAAATCGGATGTGTAACATGTACTTGTGTGTTGCAAAAGGTATAATAGCATAGTTTATGTTTCTTGTCTTACCGCTGTATAATGAGACTAATAAGACCGTTTCTTACACACATGTATTAATATAAACACGATATACGTAACTGAACAAAAACTGTATGAATGACAAAGGAAAGTTAATTACATACCAGACATTTGCAGAAAACGACCATGTGGATCCTGACGATTAATGTCATGCACGGAATGTTCGAGCTGTTCACGAAGATTTTTTCCAGAAACTGTCAGTATGTCTACTTCACTCCCAAATGGCAATACGTACATAGTTTCACCAGCGGACACAGCCCCTTTAACAGAAATTTAAACTGACTTCAGCATTGTATATATAAACAGCTTGTGTGTGCAGGGCTTCTATAATGAATTACATGTATTTGGCCTTTACAAGAAAGTAAGACTGTAAACATATACAATTAATATGTCGCACAGTTCAGTGATACACTGATACGCTTTGCGGCCCGCGTAAAATGTGTGCTAATCATCAGCTTATTTTTATGAATAAGTGCGTAATGAATGTACGGATTTTTAAACTGAAATGCTAAATATGCCATTTCGAAACAACAATAAGAGTTTAAACACCATGAAAGTCCTGATTTGGGTATGTAACTTGTAACAAAAACGATTGACGGTACAACCTGTATTGTATATAAAATAAATATGTTTTGTCCAAACAGCATAAAAACTCGGCATAAATGTCCTTTGGTATGCATATATTATTCCTCTTAATTTGACTGTTAAAGATGACACAATAAAAAAGAAATAAGCTTTTTCAAGAACGGGTAACCTGTGTAACCTTCGTTAAAATTTGTACTTTTTTCAGGGGAGTTTGTGTTCAAAATCGGTTGCAATAAAAGCTACTGCATATAATTTTGATATCTTTTCATTTTTGAGGTTCGCCTAGCTAGAGAACCAGTAGCCGTAGCATTTAAAATAGTTGTAAGAAATCGTACGAAAAAGCTAAATGCTATGGGCATTATACATAATGTCATAATGACAACCTATCAAAATCTCATAGGAACTGTCCACAACTACCTGCTGACAACCCCAATCCTGCAGGCACTATGCATAGCGATCGCGAGAAAACCCACACCCTGAAGGCATTATGCACAGCGCTCTGAAGAAAACCCAAATCCTGCAGGCTTTATGCTCAGTGACCTGGAGAAAACACCAGTCTAGCAGGTACTATGCACAGCGCCCTAGAGAAAATCCAAATCCTGCAGGCACTATGCTGTGACCTGGAGTCAACCCAAATATTGCAGACAGGCACCATGCACCGCGAACCGGAGACAACCCGAATCCTTTAAGAAATAGTCACAGCAGCCTGGTGACAACATAGACAATGACCTGGAGACGACCTCAATCCTACAGGCACTAAGCACATTGACCCGGAGACAATCCAAATTCATACAGGCGCTATGCACAACAACCTGGTGACAAACCAAATCCCTACAGGCACTGTATAATTATGTTCTCTCATTTTGTTGTTTCCTTCAAAATCTGCTTTAAATAAAGATCGTAATTGTTTAATAAAACATCAAGTAAAATAAAAAGTAGAACATTAAAACCTTATCCTTTCCTATTATACGATGTTTACAACATAGAGCTCTCTGTTACCTTTGTCAATAGATGCCCGTATGCCACCACCGTTCCACAAGGCTATAGCAGCAGGGACCCACTGAGATTCTGGGTGGGGAAAATTGACATGAAAGTCAACGATGGCATCAGTTATAAGGTTACCTGAAACAAAAATGAGTAAACAAATATTCTAGCCTCCAGATTTTGTTCTGTTTTTGTTGTTGTCCTGTTTTATTTATCCCTAAATGAGGAGGGCTATTATTGAATACTTTAAAGCTAAGATATTGTTCAAAGTGACCAGAAAGAGTACGGTCAAGAAAAGTTCTTAAACAGGAAATATATTTAGAAAATTAAAGGAAAATTAGTTATGCTCTAACCATTTCTTTCATAAGTACATGAAAACACAAATATATCATATAAAAGTGACGGAAAATCATTTTATGACCCGCGGGTCAAAAAAGACTTTGTCTTTTTCAACTATGTTCAATAGGAACGAAACTGTTGTATATATTTATATTATTTAGCTCTAACTTTCGAAATGCTTATTTTTTAATGATACTAAACCATTGTTGAATGTATTACACTAAATTGCGATTGTTATATTGAAGGAAGGGTATTATCACTTTAAGGCAAATAGTAAATATATAAGTTTGTCTCTCCAAGAAAATGTTTACAAGTGTATACCTATGTTGAAAATGTTCTTCGGCCGTCATCTCTCCTATTATGTCATATCTATTTGTATTATATATATTATATGTTCATGTAAATGTTCATGGGCTGAACGAGTTAATTCATGTCTTTCATGTATTAAATTTAATCGTCTGCTTCACGTATTGTGTCATTTGGACTGTGATCTGGATCAACAAATAAGATTTATTATATTACAAGTTTTCTGCATTAGAAATGTTCCATAATTGCAAAAGAATTGAATCTTACTACCTAGCATTCTTCTTTCCATGTAGTGGAATTCATGAAACTTAGAACATTACGTAAAGAATGTTTACATAAGCTTTTTATCAGTATACAGTGTCCGTATTTTGTTGAAAAATTTGTCATAAAATTTGTTGTTACACTGAAAAGATTATTGTCTTGATTCGTTACGGCGAGTTGGTGATTTGTTTCAGCCCTTATAAATTGTTACTGATATAAGTTTTATATTTTGCATGTTGATACATTTGTAGTATGAAACAATTGTTGACTTCTCAAACATTGAATATAATGTGATAGAATTCAGGCCATAAGTATCAAAGCCCAATTTAGTGTACGTATGCATAAGAGACATTGCACCTTTCACTCTAAGCCATATGACATAAGTTCCATTACTTCAGTATCTTGTGATGAGTATTATATAAATGCATTACAACACTATTATGATGGGACCAAGGTAATAGCATTAAGGGGCTGATGACCGTCTTAGAAAAATTGCGATTAGGGGCTCATAAATGTCCTAGGGCTAACGTCCGTTTACCAATACCATATTCAACACAAAACACCAGTATTGACCTCGGCTGTTGTCTTGGAAACGTTTCAATTGTAGATCATATGTGCACAAAATGCATGCTGGACAATAACATAAAACATTTTACTAGTTCGATGCTAGTACTCATGTACTTACCAAGGTTACACTCTTGTAGCCGACAACTTTTTTTGTCGCCATCTAGAAGAACTTTAGAATATCCAACAATTTCATTTCCAAGTTCATCAATTTGTACTTTCCACTCATTTATAACCTGGAGCATTCCTGCATCTGCAACACAAAGTAATTTATAGCGTGTATTCCTGAACTATTTGTCATAAGGCGCTTCAAGGCGCTGCCACACCCTAATCCCATATTTTAGATACATTAGTCATGTCCCTACGTGCGTAAATATGTTATACTGAAACTGAAAGCCACAAAAGTTCGAGTCTCACACCTCACTAGAGTTCGAGCTAAATATAATTTATCTATATATATTATTATTATATTATTAGAGCTAAATATAATTTATCTATATATATTATTTTTTTTTACTATCATTTTTACATTATTATCAAGCAATTGCTACACAATAATGTTAGTTTTGTGTACGTGTGATAGCAATTAAAAAGCTAGGGGCACATAATTTTGTAACATTGACCTAATCCTGCTTGTGGGCAAAGAGAAAATAACTCCTGAAAGACTTGATTCTATATTGCTCTGTGTATGATTTATTTGTATCATAGCGGCTTTTGAATATCCCTTATCAAGCCGAAATTTGAAACATATTACATGTTTTACAATGACCAATAAATAAACAACAGGTCTAGAGAATCCTCGCCGGTGCCTAACTTGTTTCTTATGACATGTTCCTGGCAAAGATAAATAAGACATCTAACTTTGAAATAGTTGTTGTTGAAGAGTAGTCTTAAATTCTTCCTTGAAGCAGAGCATGTTACAGGGTATATGTCGTAAACCACGGGTATCAGTAACATATATAACCGAGGATCAATACATGCAACCTGTAAATATAACTTCTGACTCTTAAGTTACAATATGTTCTAGTAGCGCTGTTTTATTATGGTCCCATACGAGCGTACATGGTAGTTTGTTACAATGTCTGTATAGATGTGCAATCAAATACAAATAATGTAACGACTATCTTTGAATATGACTCAATAATCGCGACAGAGGTCAATGACGAGAGAGGACAATGAGGTGACAAAGGTAAGTCAATGAAGCGACAGATGTAGATATGAATGAAACGACAGGGGTCAATGAATCGACAGAGCTGACTGAGCTGAACGTTAACGACTATTTCATGTTAACATGATAAGTAAACCTAATGAAAGTCATCATAAGCAAGACAGGATAGCAGCATACCTTCTTGAACACTGGAGTCCAGTAGGACAGGATTTCCCGAATAAGCCGTAACCACGCCCTCCGAGTCAAATGTAAGGTTAAGGTAGCCAAGATATTTTCCAAACGTGAAATCTTGGACGACTAGTCCTTTTCTGCCTCCACTTTGATCAACAACCACAGGATATGGTCCTTGTTTCTCGTCATTCGATGGCGCGTCACCTGCAAGAGTAAACATTAGCTGATCTGTGATAACATCAGAAATTAATAATATGTAAAAATATGCTATCATTCACATCGTCATGCTATCTTTCGGCAGTGAATTTTTACACAAACATCATTACTTTTTTGATTCACCGGAATTATGTAAAACGGACGCTTTAATTTAAAATGGAAGCATCTAGCCGTGTTTTAGCTATGGAGGTTATTCCTCCAGCTAAAAGTAAATGTAGTGTTTGCGACTTCTAGGTTTTGGACTTTGACTTTCGTTTGCTGATTTCGAACACTAGTACCTACCATTATATAAGAAAGTGTCGGTGTGTCCACCTATTACTAGATCTATTCCGTCAATTTCCGCCACTAGTTTGTCCATACTAATGCCAGCATGTCCTAGAGCTATAATCTTGTTGACCCCCTTCGCCTCTAATTCAAGCACCTCATCTCGGACTGCCCGGACTATGTCGGTAAATTTCACATTTGGTCCTGGAAGATTTGCTAAGTTAGTATCGTCTGAATCAATACAATGTTTTACAAAAAACGTATTTTTGATATGCGCCACACTGGACGGGAACTCTGAATTAATTACTACTGCTTTACTGTATTTTGATATTAACGAGTAAAGAAACGTTGTTGTTATGAAACATACGTCAAACAGCACCACAAAATACCCACATTAGTAATATTGATACCCGCCATTAGAAATTAATCCGATTTGAGACAAGCTTTTTGCAGATCCTAGTAAACACACGCAGAATTCGGTTTAGGGGCAAATGCTTGTTCAGTATTACACCCAAGTAATGACAAATCTGTCACACATATTTACTCTCTCTCTCTCATGTTTTTATGCACTTTTCAGTAAATTTGATAAGAGACAGCCCGGACAATGAACCGTTTGAGAACCCCTTTATGCTAACTCCTACATTGTTTTGTGCAGGATTTTAACAAAATAATGTTTCTTTTATTCATTAGGTAAATTACTAAATACTGTGATCTATCAGCACGGGTCTTAAAATGAAATGAGGAACGCTAATAAGTTTAAATATAATGATTGTTTCAATCAAAAATACACCTGGACTTGATATTTCTGAAGTTTCAGGCGTTGTGTATCCGATCACAGCAATCTGTTCTCCTTCAACGTTGGTAATCCATGTCTTTTGAAATTTTCCGCGCATGCGTGGTTCATTTGTTGCATCTGTATTTGCGCTTAAAACTGGGAAGCTGACGCTGTCAAGGAATGGCACCAACCCTTCGACACCAGTATCAAACTCATGGTTCCCGAGACACTGTAAAAATTAAGCGCATTTAGATTTTTGATGTTTATAAAAAGATACAAAGCACAGGCATATTCATGATTATAAGTTATAGTTGATTTTTAAGATCTTACACTGTATTAAGACGTAGGCTAATATGCAATTTTCGAATACAATTTCATATGTCACATGTAGTGTAATTTTAATCTCTAGTTCATACATCCACACGTGCATTTTGACATTTGACTCTGAAATGTGACATTGACTTCTCCTTGGTGTGTCTTTCACATATAAGTGATTTTATTCTCGTATGTACACGTTTTATTGTCGTACGTACGCGAATATTTCTTGTATATAAGCTTTCATTTCTCGTATGTACGCGTTTTTTTCTCGCACGTACGCGTTTAATTTATGTACGTACGCCTTTTATTCTCGTACGTACGCGTTTAATTCTTATACGTACGCGATTAATTCTCGTACATATGCGTTTTATTCTCGTACGTTCGCGTTTATTTCTCGTACAAACGCGTTTTATTCTCGTACATACGCGTTTTATTCTCGTACGTACGCGTTAATTTCTCGTTCATACGCGTTTTATTCTCGTACTTTCACGTTTAATTCTCGTACGTACGTGTTTACTTACTCTTTTTTGGTTTTTTATTTGACCTTTCTCGGCTTTCGTATAATATGATGTACTTAATGAAATAGAGATTGAATTCATGTGCAAACAATTCAGTCAATATACGTTTCTGTACTAAGACCACCCTTCGATATTATTAGGTTATTTAACATTGTACTGTACAATACGGAGATATATTTTGGACGAGTACCCAGCTGAGAAAACCATATTCTCAGCTGGGTACAAGTCCAAATATATCTTCGTTTCGTATAGTACAATGTTAAATAACCTTTTTATTCTATATCTATTTTATTTTACTATAAATTAAAAATGATTCACTGAATATTGTATAATTTTCTGCCTTTTCTGTATTTTCCCAGCTTGGTACGAGTCCAAATATATATTATGCAAAACAAGCAAACGACAAATAATCCTGATTTAAGACGCTTAAACAAACTCTGTACATAAAGCGCCTACTTCACCCGATTTTCACTCGGATCATTTTCACGCGTTTCGGGCTTTATCGTATGTTTAACATGGGACTGTTGAACCGTCCAAATATGGAAAAAATACAAGATTTTTTGTATGCACTTGCGCCCAATATGGTAATATATTGTACGGTCACGTGTTGCAAATTAACGTTCACGATTGGATAAATAAAATAGATATAGAATAAATATGAGTATGTTAAGCATCTTATCTATGGAACATTATTCAATATCAAGAATAAACTCATGTATACGCAAAAGTTATTGCGGTCCCGCTACATACGTGGTGAGTAAAAGATGCATGGAGACTTAAGCACTATATCGAATATATGCGTCTCTCTTCGTTGAAAAATCGAGGTACACCTGACATGAAAACTGTAACTAGACACAGTCTATTTTTCTAGAAATGCAAGAGTTGTCGTTCTTTATATGGATTTATATAAGGTTACTAGAAAATGCAAGAGTTGTCGTTCTTTATATCGATTTATATATTGTTATTTTTCCAGCACTTTATGGAGACGATCGTCGTAGCGCAACTGGTTTAGGCGTCTGAGCTGTAATTTTACGAGTGGAGTTCAAATCCAATCCGAAATTATTACTTTTTACTTTTTTTCTTCTGTTTTACCTAATATTTTCAGCTTTTAAACCATTTTAAAATGTTTTACGGCAAATAATCATAAAAATCTTCATACATGTGAAACTGAGAAGGATAATGGCTGCTTTTAGATCTGGTTATTTGAAAATCTGGACAGTAAACGTTCATCATCTTTTTCCATTATACTAAGAATGTTATAAAGACAAAATTTATCAGAATGGAATGGATGTCCCATTAATAGTATTTGCATTTTCTTTGAGTTTAAACCCCTTTACCGTTTTTATCATTTTTTAACTTTGTTAACATATCTGCATCACTATCATTTGGGCAGGCTCTAAAGTGATTTTACAGTGTATAATGAATATTTTGTTACCAAATTGTGTTAAATAGTTATATAGTGGTTACTGAATATTGACAAATTATTCTTTCCGGTATACCGATCAGTTAGTTATTTACAAGATGAGGCTAGGGGTATAAAATTCCATACGTCTTTTTAATTAGACGGTAAACTTCTTTCAGAATTTCAATATGAATCATTGGACGGATGTAGTTAATGAAAATAACAATTTAAAAATTGACCGTTATAGGTCATAAACTTTTTCAGCATATAAACTTGATATCAGATCTACTCCGGATAGTATTTGCTTAAGGTTCAAGTTCAGCTTGGTCTCATTGAATTCTTTGTTTCCATGCCCACCAATTTCCAAAATATTGACATGTCAGTTTTGTTTGTAGGCCCACTTTGTATCACGCTTTATCTTGTTATTGTAAAATTTAACACAGTTTTGCAGAGCAAAATATTTTAGCACTTACCGCCGTGTTGGATTGTTGATATACATTTTTGTATACGTTTTGTGTCCTATTTTTTCAGTATATCACAAGATTTGATCATTGATGATTGTAATACAATATAATTCATTATAATTATATTAAAAGCACGTACATTCACTTTAAAAAGCAATTTTTCGAAATCGATTTCGTTGAGCAAATACAACGCGGTCATTGGGCTTGGGAAACAAAATGTAACTTTTAAAATACGAAAAATAAATTTGTTTGAAAATCAGATAAGTACGGCAAGCCAATTTACTACGTGTGTTCAGTCAAGAAAGTGGCAGCTCTCTGTCTTAAAATAGGGGAGACATCATTCTATTTCAGAGCTCTCTCTTTAATTATGGGATTTCTTTCTTTTAATAGAGAGATGTCTTAAGTTTTGAAAGATATCTCCTAACACTAAAGAGATATATAATAATTATCATTACAGAGATATATCTCCTACCTCACAAAGATATCTCTGAAAAATATATATCATGTTACAAAAAAGTAGATCCCTCTTAATAATTTGAAACCATTTGACCGTTGAACTTCATTGATCTTGGTTTGTACACATAGCCTCTGTTGGGCCCTTTGAATTTATCAACATTGTTGTGTCATGTCGGCACTATTTCTCAGCAACAGCTGGTTGAACTGTATGAAGCTTCATGGAAAACTCCTCTACCAAGAGAAGGTGAGCATATTATCCAGGTTTTATTGTTTGATTCTTTTGGGAGAAAGGTTATGGTCATTCTTTTCTGGTCCGCACTTGTCCAAAACAAAGGTATTGGGATCATTTATTCTGTTTTAGCTGCTTTGAAAGATATCTCTCGCAAATAAGTTTGAAAGATATCTCTTGTGTTTTAAGAGATCTCTGTTTTCTATGCATTCGAAAAAAGATTGAAACGTAAAATATCTCTTCGAAATAAGAGATAAATCTCTTTTTGGAATAAATATTAAGATGGCTTGTCATTGATAAGTTACTATGGTGAGAGAAATCTTTATACTGGTTATTTATGTCCTCATTTATTGTGTATATGTTAGTGGAGTCATTGATAATGTATAATTTGTACACTAATACAACGTTGTCGCTGTTTAGATCTGACAAAAAAGAAATATCGTTGTAGGTTGAACTTGTTCAACCTGATAGTAACAAAATAAACAAAGGATGATCATACACTGCACCTATGCAGTAATTATTACATTACACTGAAAGCTTCCGTATTGGTGAAACAACTTCGACATTTCGTAACACGTTTAAGTCATGAAATGTCGCAACTGTAACATTAGTTTTGAGATTAACCACGAATAAGATAGGTTTATATCCGGATGTCCTTATTGCTCATCAAACATATCAAAATTAATGTTTTCTGTCCTTTTCTTTCGGCGCGACCGTATATCGCTCACTTTTGACCGGAAGTTGATAACCTTCCAACCACCAATGAAATGACCATTAGAATATATAACATTTTTTGGATTAAAAAATTTACTCTGTAAGGCACGTTTTAATTGGATAATATCGAACAAATAGTACGTGAATCGTTCATATCTATCAATGTAATATAAGTTTTTACCTCCAAACGAATGTTAATTAAGAGTAGAGAATTAGCTCAATCAGGAGCGCACTGTAAGCGAAGGGTCGTGGGTTCGCGTCCCGGTCACGGTGCACATTTTCTCACCCTGTGACATTTGCCGCGGCGTAAAGATAAAACTTGACCGAAATACTCAAAAACGTGCCGACAGTTTTCTTTGAAGATAGTTGTTGTTATTAATTCAATACTGATTAACAGATTTTTGGGAATCATTAGTATTACATTCACGTTGGAATCATAAATTCTCTTCATCTATCAAAAAATTTAATACGCAAATGTGTTTCACAGTTGTAGCGTTGATAAGTGACGTACACTGTCCAATCTATCAATCGATCTATCGGCACAATTTTAATAAAAAATGAAATGATGGAATAAAAAACGGTATGTTTGATGAACTTATTGCCTATTGTTATGTACTTACATAATTGCAACTTTTAAAATTGATTTGCAGATACAATGTATATGACAGATAGCCTGTCCGCGACACAATGGAGCAGTCAACTATGGAGGTTAATTAATTACAATGTTCACATGAGTGTTGACCATATGTTGAACTTCATTATATCATTTATGACCTCAAAATCTTCAGTCTTTCTGTCTTTCTGTTTCAGTAACAAAACGACTCTCATGATACAACTTTTTTTATAATTGTGGTTTCTATTTTTCCAAGGCGCTGTCATAATCATCCACTTAAGACACTTTTGAAATTAATACCTGAATACAAATATAAAACTTCGTTGCCGCAATGTGTATAATGTCAATAGCTGGAAATGATTTTTCAAGCATAAGATGTTTACATTTTACGATATCATTTCATCTCGTTTTCGGAGACACATCGAATAAAAAGAAATCTGCACCCGCACACTATTTCTTTCATTACTGTTAGCCTTAAAATATCATATTTAAAGCAATGAACAGGGTCTTGGATAAATCTAACCACGTGTTCACGTTTCGTGATATCACTAATGAAAATAAACTAAATTACAGACTACAAGTGCGACATAAACGTTTATACCAACCGGTTCATGGCGTTGGGGTCGCAGAAAGGGTGATCGTGTTATAGCTCGACTACTTTATAGCTTTTGGCGACATATGAGTCCCGCAAGTTGTTTATTCGTACCAAGCAAGTTTTACTGGTTTCATTCTGTATTAACTTGTAGACAAACAGTCTGCATGACATGCATCGCACAAAACAATATGTTCATCATATGAACATGCAATGCAATAACCTGATCTTGTCGCTTGGACCTTACTTTGAAGCACTGGGTACAACCTCGTGTGCTTCAAGTCACGATTTGGATGGGAACTGATTTCGTGCTAAATAATTATATGTGTCGGATTCTAGAACGGGTGTCCTTAGATAAAGCTACAAACAAACTGTGACAACTGCTACGCTGTAAGGGTACACATAGTACAGCAATTTGTAAATATCCAAAAAAACATTCCACAATATAAATTATTTTTGTTTTTCGTTTTTATTTATGTGTTTCATAACACGTTCTGAAATGGCTATTTTGTGTTCTGTTATCACCATCAACTAAATACAACTATCGAATTAAGGAAACACGTAAAATAATTTCTAATTTTGTTTGTTATTTACCATCGCATCGTATCCAATGCTGTTCATAAAGTAGGACGTCGCATTTCCGCGGTAAACGCTGAACCATGCTGTACCAGAAAACTGGTCTCCGGCATCCAAGAGTAGCACGTTGTCATGGCTACCTCGAATGGCTTTAATTTTCGTATTCCTTCTGGCTACGCCGCCAAAACATTTTCCGTCTCGTGAGTCATCTTCACTACACTGTGAACCATATTTGTTAAACTGTTCAAATCTAGCATGCACATCGTTAGTGTGTAAAATTGTTAAATCAAATCCAAATGTGACAGTTAATGTCGATAATAAGAAAACGAATTTCATAATTGTAGAAGGCAATTTAAAACACACTTTTCATTTTTGTCGCTATCAGTTTAAGATAAACTCAATCTATTTCAGTACAACACAACTGCTTTTAAATTCATAATTGTATACGCTTCGAAGCGCATTTAAGATTCGTTTTTCGGCGTTTTGTAAGCGTAAAGTTTAGTAAACATTCTATTTACCGACAAATTGACCGTGTTTAAGATAGTTTATAAATTGTAAGTGCACACGATCCACGCATTAATTCTCCTGAATCCCGCCCGTTGATACAATGACGTCATGTACGTTAAAACTCATGTCCAACGAGAGTCATGGTTTATTAACAGCTTAGCATCACCAAGAATGGAAATATGTTTGATCAGAAACTTGTGTATTTACAAAGGAATTATCTAAGACTTGTAAATGGTGTAGTCTAAAACTTTCAAATCACCAAATTCATCCTATAAAATGTGAAAACAGGAAAACGGTTACTTACACATTTAATCATATCTTAGTGAAAAAACATATAAACTAACAAATTATTATATAGTCTGTAGCGACTATACATAACATCAATTTATTAGCTAGTGTAAAATTTTGTTAGGTTATTTTTGTATGGTTTGTTATTTGTGGGAAAATTCAATAAATAAACAGATTTCACACTTTATACATTTTTTTTCTAATATCAAGTAACGCGGATACAAATTATTTATGTCACTGGAATAATTAATGATAAGACAGCTGTTTTGTTTAAGTAAAAATACGATTTTATAACGTGTATATATACATTATTACATTCTGAAATATATCTATAATACATTTTTGTGTATATAATTTTTATAATGTTTCTTTTTCTTGGGGTGCAACGGCGGTTTGAATAATAGTTCAGTTATTTACAGGCGGACACTATCAATCTCCATACGAGACTAGAAACCAGTCAGTTCAGTGGAGGGGCTCGACTCTATGACCTTTAACCAATAATTCATTTCAAGTGTGCAAACATAACCACTGGATCACGGAGGCGTGGATATCTTTTTCAATTACAATGTATCTGTAATTTACATTTGCATGTAAACATTACACTCGTGGATGAAATACTAAACAGTTCAATGTACAGTAAAAACTACTACAGTAGCTAAAATAGTAGCATGATGTGAAGATTTAGCCAAAGATCGTTTGGGACTGGAAAACCCCTTTTTATACGTCACATTTCCTGTAGTTGTTGAAGGACTGACACGGTTAGCTTGTTCCACTGTAGAGTTAAATTAGATAATACAAAAACACAACAATTGTAAAAGACATTGCTGACAGTTTTGTTGACCCGGCTGTAATATCATCAACAAAGAAGCGAATCCTTCCTTCAACGTTGGCAATCACAGGGCTGTGTTTCTTGAAAAAATCTGTCAATGTGGTCAAACCAAGCGTATCTACGGTGAAAAAAAGAGAAGATTCCTACATCGAAAATGCATAGTGTGTAAACATTGAATTTGCTTGCTTGCATTTTTTCAAATTAACAACTCTTAAGGTAGGTCCACACCTTACGTCTGAATTTTTCAAACTCCTCAGAAAACGGTCATATTTTGCATATGCAGTCTACGATGTATGTACTTTAATGTGTTGCTATTTGATAGGAACACGCTCACGAGACGTTGACGTCATGACGCACGAAAAGTGAGTAATTATTTATTACTTCAATGGCTAACAGCAGTGATGAATAGGAAAGAAAAAAGGTAAAAAGCCGTATATGCTTACTGAAACGCTGGTGTTTGATAGGCTCAAAACCGAATCCATCCCCGCCATTGACTAAGAACGATGATATAAATATGTTATACTCTGCCTCGTCCATCAAGGGAGAGTACTTTGGTATGTCACACTTCAAACATCTTGCTTCTACTGAAACAACTCGTTCCCCAGCTGGCTTTTGTAGATTATAAACAACATGGAGACCTGCAATTACATTGTACATACTTAAAGTTGAGGTTCACAAAATCAGCTTAAACATATCTAATGGTTGACTGCGAGAACCTGCTATAAGATAGCTGAAGTTTATATAGGTAAGAATACAACATCAGAAACCATACACTTCATTTCATTATTTTACGTGTTTTCGCTTAATGGTGTTTTTTCATAATTGTGTATGCGATGCCTATATTTTACGCTTGTCTTGAAAGATTTTCCATTAATTAGTCAATGTTAAAAATGTTTGCTGCATTCGGAAGATGGTCTGGTGACTGGTGG
Organism: Saxidomus purpurata; assembly: GCA_022818135.1. Taxonomy (NCBI): domain Eukaryota; kingdom Metazoa; phylum Mollusca; class Bivalvia; order Venerida; family Veneridae; genus Saxidomus; species Saxidomus purpurata. The sequence goes on along the minus strand of JAFMSR010000003.1, from coordinate 47,605,452 downwards.
GTGTAGTGTTTGGCGGATGTAGTGGTTGGTGGGTGTAGTGTTTGGCGGATGTAGTGGGTGGTGGGTGTAGTGTTTGATGGATGTAGTGGTTGGTGGGTGATGCGTGTGATGTGTGTGTGGTGTTTAATGTTTAGGGATTAGTGTTCTTAGATTTTCCACATTTAGATCAACGATTAAGTATTCCCTTAACACCATCCCATACGCGGTACACATCAACAGCTTTCTTGCTCACTTAGATATAAAATCCTCCGAGACTCGGGTAAATTATCACTGTAAAACTTGTATTTGCATGGAATCATTTCTTCTGTGTGCAGTATGGTGCCGTAATGTAACACTTTTTGAGATGGATGACGATGATGGCGTTTTTGCTAATGAATTTATAGAGATTACTCGCAGCGAAAAATATATTTTCCTAATGGAAAAACATACCTGACATTTGAAGGAAACTACCAGGTTGTTCCTTCCGGTCGTAATATTTCACCGAAAGCTCTAACTGATCTCGAAGGTTTTTGCCAGATACTGTCACCATATCTATCTCGTTTCCAAACGGTAGAACGGATATTGCTTCCCCAAATGACACAACACCTGAAATGTATGTAGCACGATTTAACGTAGTAACGATTTAAGAGATGTCTCGCAAATGGCTAACCAAACAAAATGCAGACAATAAATGGATTACTCGGCCAATTCCTAAACGTGAATGAATCACCCGGTCGAATGCGGAAAGTAATTGGCTAACCCAGCTAAAAGCGTATAGTAAATCGCCAACCCAGCTAAAAGCGTACGGTATCGCTAACCCAGTTAAATAGCTATAAAGCGTACAGTAAATCTTTATAGCGTATCGGTAAATCGCTAACCTAGCTAAAAGCGAACGGTAAATGGCTAACCTCGCTTAAAGCGTTCATAAATGGCTTGCCTGGCCAAAAGCGTACAGTAAATGGCTAACCCAGCCAAATGCGTATAGTAAATGGCTAACGCAGCAAAATGCGTATAGTAAATGGCTAACCCAACTAAAAGCGTACAGTGAATGGCTATTCAAGCCAAATACCTATAGTAAATGGCTAACCCAGCAAAATTCGGGAGTACTGGAATAAATTATCAGTCCGCTGAACATTTATACTCATCAGGTCCAATATTCCAGCCTTAGAACTGGATGGTATTTCGCTCCTAGTGATACATGTTAAGGAATAATATATCGATTACTGATAATGAATTAACAAAACAGACTCACAAATAGTCAATAATGTACCAGTTACCTTTATCAATGGATGACCTGATGCCGCCTCCATTCCAGAGGGCTATAGCAGCAGGGGCCCATTGTGTTTCTGGGTGAGAAAAGTTGGTGTGGTAGTCAATTACGGCATCCGTTACAAGGTTACCTGTGTTCAAGATAATACTTATCAAGCAAATATTTACTGGTATAGATGGCACTCGTTAATGGTAAAATTACTATGCACAAAGAGGAAAAAAGGTTTTTATGTTCAAGTGACAGCAGCGATTGTTGAATTTGAAGTTTCTTTGCATATGAGCATAACATTCGGACATAATTCCAGTTAATCACGCGATGCATATTTAGTATTTTCAGTTGTGTTTAAACTCTACAATTGTGTAAGCGAATAACTCACAGGATCTAAATAAAGATGATGTTTAAATGCTTGTGCGCCAGGAAGGCCTAATTTAAGCAAACAAACTTTATTATTTGCGAGTAACACAAGACATGTCAATGTTTAATAAAAAAAGTACACATAACACATTTCACACAAGGTGATTTATATATACTTCTGACCTTCTCGGGCCACCGTATACCAGATACGAAATAATTTATCTTTCTCACGTTGCAGTTGTACATTAAGATCTAATGTTGTGTGAAACCGATGTTTTTGCAATTTACTGCTCCTGTACATGTACTTTTAATCACGCAAGTATGTCCTTTCATTTACCTGGTATAGTTGTAATGTATTTACATATTTATTCACCTAAATTACATTCCTCTAGTCTGCATGAGACTCTCTCGCCATCAAGTACAACCTTAGAGTAACCAATCGTTTTCAAACTGAGAGCATCCACTGGTTTCCTCCATTCATCGACATACCGCAGAATCCGGGTATCTGTGCAATGGAAAATCTAATACAAGACCGGGATTGATCTGTGATATGCACGTACAAAATCTAAATCTAAAAATTATATAATAAGTATTCTAACATGACTCACGATTTTGTCTATACATACACGGAGTAAAAAAATGTTTTATCACGGGATCCGATATGCCGTCAAAATGAAATAGATATCCGCGTAGAAAATAACGCTTCGTACTTATTCACCTATTTAATATCTGGTCACGTTATAATCTAAATAACATCATTTTCAGCCTTGTAATCGTCTAATAAACAACTCTTTGTTGTCTGGTGCGCAGATGTAAACCACTCAAGATCACAGACTTTCGTGGTTAATTACGGCCTTTGTGAACAATTACTGGGCAACAGAACTCAAAATCATTGTTTTTATAGACGATGAACATCGCTGCAAAGGATATAATTTATTAACAGCCTCAAACATAGCACTATTAAACACAAGGTCACGGGTTCGAATGCCGGCAGTGTCATTTGACTCTGACCTCCACAATGCCATCTTCGGCGCGAGTACTGGTCTAAATTAAAGGTAGCAGTCATCGAGAATATTTTATATAACACAACGGTTGCAGGAAAGTGTTACAGATACAATCGATTCTACAAGTAATCACGTAACTATACGAAATTACTTCAAAATAGGCCGACGAATAAAATGTATAAAAAGTGATTTGCATAACAGACATTTAATCTTGCCAAAGCAGTGTTGACCATGATCTGTTGATTATTGATGTGTTTTAATGTAATCGTTTCTTCAAAATCAAATTCGATAAAAACAATCCTTACCGAAAAAACATGTCCCAAAGACGGCTTTGGTAGTGTATTGTGTGTGTGTACATGATTGTGTGTGTGTGTCGTGCGTGTGTGTGTGTGTGTGTGTGTGTGTGTGTGTGTGTGTGTGTTGGTGGTGTGCCCCCCCCCCCCCCCCCCGCCCCGCTCCTTTGGGGAGGCTGCGTTTTTGGTACGTGGCATTCCCTGTTTGATATTATTTTTGTTTTTTTGATTTATACGCATTTACGATGAACATCTATCAGTTACCGAACAATAATTTCTTACCTTCTAGTACAGTACCGTTTAACAGGATTGGGTTTCCTACATACTTCGTTACCACCCCAGTGGAGTCAAATGTAAGGTTGAGGTATCCCAAGTATTTCCCCATGGTATATGCTTGCACAACCAGGCCTTTATTGCCGCCTTGTTGATCAACTACTACTGGATAAGGACCTTCTATCTCTTCACCCGAAGGTTGGTCTCCTGCAAGAGAATAAGTTTTACTGTTGTCCTCATTCATTCAAATATAATGCATTTCGCTGGCGAATAGAGCGACGTTACATTTTTATTATTATAGTACTTTTGCAGAACAACAGTGCAGGATATCTATTTTCAATCATTAAAATCAATAAATAAAGAAACCTAGTAGACAAGAAATATCGGTTTGTTGCAGTCCTGCATTTTACAGTCGAGGAAGAATTGAAATTCTAACTGCTGTACCATTGTACAGGAATGTGTTGGTATGTCCTCCCACTACAAGATCTATTCCGTCAATGTCGGCCACTTGTGAATCCATGTTGAAGCCAGCATGTCCTAGAGCTATAATCTTGTTGACACCTTTTCCCTGAAGCGCTGATACTTCATCTCTCACCGCAGCTAGGACGTCTGAAAACGTCACAGTTGGTCCTACAAAAGAAGATAGTGTTGGGTCAAAGTCTTACAGCATCCAGATTCCCGTACAGTGGCGACCTGCTTTTCACGTCTATACAATCATTAACCACAACCGTGATTGATATCTATGCAGACAACAGAAGTAAAACCCGAGCTACTGCCCTTGAATTATTCAAAAGTTATTTTCAGCTGCATATTTTCCCTTTGTAAAAATGAATTTATGCTTACTAATGAAATATTGTGTTTTATTATTACCTACTAATGTTTATCTGAATTTTCTTTAGTATTTGCACATGTGCAGTAAAATACAACATCCCGTATCAAATGTTCCGTATCAGATGGATTTAGCCGTATCTTATCTGTCCACCGTGTAAGTTGTACACAAATGCATATTCATATCATATGCCTACGCTAAAAGTTGAAAAATAGATCCACATTGCTGCCGTAAAATAAGTGTAGTTTCATTGTCGTCACATTTTTTTTCAATGTCACATTTGAAGACAAATAAAAAGAACGTCTTTTTTGTATTAAATAAACCAGAAAGATGATTTACATTTTGCATTTACTTTTTATTAACGTTGTTTGTTTATACACGGAAGAAAGGGGACGCCACACCACATAAAGCGCGACACGAAATAGCGCGTTATGTTGATTTTGCCATTAAGACACAAAAACATTATAAAAATTTAACATGATATTCGGCAAAAGGTATATAATAAAAGGTATATTATAACAGTCGGTTGATCTGCGTGTGTATCTTTCTCCTTGGCTGCATAGATCAGGATCACACTCGAGGCTCCACCTCTCGTTTGATCTAGAACTACATAGCCAGCTCAAAAGATACGGCGCCGCAGATCAACCGACTGTTATAATATTCCGTATATATCATTGAAGTACAGAGTGATGATATGGATTTCATATCAGTCACAGTGTTGATGATATAATGTAGGTCTGCCAGAACCACTTTTTTTAGTGTATATATATAATTTTGCTTTTGTTTTAATATTTAGCATAAAATAAAAACAAGATTTGTTTGTTTTAAGTGGATAAGGAATATATCTCAACTCAAAGTGAGCTTCGCGCTCGTGAAAATATGACAATTGTATCACTTCTGGGTTAGATATATTCCATATCAACTCCAAACAAACAAATCTCCTCTTTATATCTACGGATACATCACGCCAATCGATTACAATTTTGATTTCGAGACTTACTTGTGGTTTATATACAGTTTTTGTGACACACTTTTTGTATTCTTTTGTTAATCTACCTCTTCTTGAAATCATTGTTTGATCTTCATATTTTGTTAAATATGCTATAAACATTGTAATATGTTTTAGATGAAATTAACAGTCGTATTGTTTGATTCGGGTTCTGGACAGAGAAATTAAAGCATAACGGCTTCGTACAGGTGGCATTGTCTTTTTCATCATGATGAATGACCATTTGGAGACGTGCGTGACCCAAGTTTCTATTAGACAGAAAGAGAGTCGCATATAACCGCACGTTTAATTCTATAACTATTATAAACCCCGACCACATTTTGACTTGAACGTTTAACCTACATGTATCTTTTATGAAAGAAACCTCTCCAAATGTAAACAACAGCTGCACTTTGAATTTGTTTCAAACAATGTTCATTTTTATATGTAAATATAGAGCATGTCTTAAAAGTTTGCATTGTACTTAAATAAGCTTTAAAACTTCATTTTTCGTTCATGTTAATTATTAACACTACTTGTTTGATTTCTAAAAGTGTATTTCTTGTCGTGGCAGAAGTACAATTAAGGTTATCTGACAAACAAAATACGCCAAACGCTCTCGGCATCGGTGAATATACATTTGCATACTATAATATATAAGCTAAGTCAGAGAAATCCTGGCTAAGGTAAGTGTGAAAAGCACAAATTTACTTATATGCAAATAACATGTGACTGACCTTCTTCATTCGACTGTTAGATTTAGTCTAGCAATTGTGTTTATCAAATTAATAAATACCTCCTGTTGAAATCTTGGCTGTTTCCGGTGTAATGTATCCAACAATGCCAATCTGCTCACTGCTAATATTCTTAGTCCAAGATTTCGAAAATTTTCCTTGCAGGCGTGGCTCATTCGTGACGTCAGTGTTAGCGCTTACAACGGAAAAAGTGACGTTGTCGAGGAATGATTCTAAGCCTTCAACACCGAGATCGAACTCGTGGTTCCCAAGACACTATAATGTAAGACCTTGAAGTAAGTATCATACACCAACTTATGAATATACATAAGTCTACTACAACAAAGATGTAAGTGTTTTAAGATAAATGAGTGGTAAACATGCATTATTAGGTTTAGTTTAACATAATTTATTGCCAATAATATACATAGCAAATGGTTTGGGCCACAAGTGCTTACCCCATTATAAAACCGCCCTCCCCAATATATAATAATTACAAAGAAGCTTGTGACTACATATATAAACATTTACAATGTATCATTATAATGGTACTGAATGAAAATTAAAAAAACCCGTTGTATCATAATTATGCTCGCGATGCCCCCCCCCTGTGTCCCCCCCCCGAAAACCTACAATTAACCCCCCCCCCCCCCCCCCCCCCCCCTTAAAATAAACTTTTGAACTGATATAAAATCTTTAAATTATCTTCTTCTTAGAGTACTTCTTTCCCTTTAAGCAACGAATTTACGCTTAATGGATGATAACGTCGTGTTTCTCTAAAAAGTACTATTCTTTGGTTTAAAAACATTATTAGGTTTCAAATACCACCGGGCAGGCATAAGGGCAGACCTGATGTTATATGAAAACTATTATGCACCTCCACACGTGGCAAAATGGCTCTCTTGCTATTAAATTTCTGAAGTAAAATATAATACTCGGTCATATGGCTTTAGCCGGTAGCGAGGGTAAACAACCCCAATCAGTCAGTCAGAACTGGTCATACTGATAGGCATTGGTGAATGCAAATGTACATTGTAAGCTGACAAAATTTAGATAAAACAGGACGGACCATTATTTGATGCGTTTCCTATATTTAAACCATAAACTTATGGTATGCTTATTCATAAATGTTGCATATTCAGAACTTTGATCTCATGCATAAAATGATGTTGTAATAACCTAGGTCTGTGATATTATACAAATGTGATACCGTTGATTCATTTGAAGTAAATAGTCGTGCCTTTTCGTGGTGTGCCATCAATGTCAAGGAGCTCAATGGAAATAAGGGAGAATCACTTTTCTCTTGTTTGTGTTATCCATGGTATTGAATTGTGCTTATTGTACATCCTATAAAAAAAAAAAAATAGGAAAAAACCAACAAAATAAAAAAATTTGGATCATGGTTTATAAACTTGTGTATACATCTAATTATCTGTATATGTATGCATCATGTTTGTTTTAACCATGTTTGTACATCTGTGATATACTAAAATAAATATATCTATCTAATTCTAATACATCTATCTGACTAACTTATTATGAACGTTGCAGACTCATTTGTCTTGTTTACTACATCTTGCATACATTTAGCAGGCTATGTTATTTTAGTGCTACTTAGTACTTTCATTCCTTTTACTTCTTTATTCTAAGAATGTCTTAGATGTAGTAAATATAAGATATATATTCGTCTTCCTGTGTATCTTATTTTGAAATATGGACATTCTTTTGACTTTTAAGACAAATGAGCATATAACGTTTATGAATAAGCATGTCATATAGATGCATAGAGTTTTGGTGGATATTCCCCTCCATTGAATTGTACGTAAATGTTTTAAAGTTGACAATTTTCAAGCTGGAAAATTGAAAGCAATTTAGTAATTGTAGTATATATATGTCCGTGGTTTACTGTATATTAATGACCGTGCTCTGTAATTGATTTACAATCAAATTGAAAAAGAAAAAATACATTCTACGTGTTTCTTGGATTTTACGCCCATTTTCTTGTACCATACAGAGACCACTTATTTCACTTTCTATAATCACTTTCATTGTCTGGATATTGCCTGCGGGTAAAGCAATTTCCTGTCTCTGTTTCACGGACACGCGTTCCTTGCATACAATAGTATTGTAAAATAAATCGGTCTGTACCCGCTGAAGCTTTAAAAACATTTAACGTATAAAACATTTTTAACAAGAAGTCTTTAAAAAAACAAGTTGATTAAATTAAAAACAACCGCGACGACTTAGTTGAAGATTTTCGTTTTTGAGAAAATGTATAAATTTAATAAGTTTCCAGCATGCCGCATGTATGTATGTATTTTAGAGTTTTATCGTTGGTACCAGATATTCCATATGGCCAACGCCCCCAGAAAACTTTTACTAGTTGTTTCAGTTTTCGGGGGATAAGGTAAGAACGTTCCAGAGACAGCCCCTAGTTCTTTCATATGCCAGATGCACAGTACCGATACTTCGGACCACGGTTTTATGTTTCATCCGGAAGACCATCAGTTATGTTAACAGAGGAGCGGGGTTCGAACCTGGGTTTCTTTGGATTACCTATCCAGAGCGTTAACCACTATACCACTGATCCGCTCCAACATTTAGCAGAGTGTCACAACCAAGGCTAATACACACTTCTGATTTACAATACCATATGTTTATATAGCGGCGTGCTGAAATTTAAACTAATGAAGTTGTTTTATTATCATAAACGGCTCATTAAATATAACATTTTCCCTTTTTTCTGAACGGAGAAAATTGTGAGGCTTTGATACGTGACTTTTTAAAGAAGGAAATGCATATTTATGATGAAATCTTGTTTGACAGGGTACATCGTCTTGGCCGGTTCAACCCTAGACAGAGATACCCAAGGCCAATAGTTGCAAAATTTACGTTTTTCAAAGACAGAGAATTTGTCCGAAATTCAGCTCCCCAATCACTTAGAGATACTACTTACTGGCTAAACGAACAATATCCGCAAGCAATTGAGGAGAAACGCAAACCACTGTATGAAATTGCCAAAGAGAAAAGAAAGGACAGAAACAACAAAGTTAAATTAGTAAGGGACAGGTTATATATAAACAATGAACAGTACATACCGACAGACGAAGAAATACAAAATACAAAACAGAGAAACAAACAATATGCAAACAATACAGGCACATCACAAAATTACGCCGGACGGCAATATTACAACAGAAACATACATCAACAGAGAGTATCCGAAAATTATTCATCAAGAAGACAAACACAATTCGAGAACCAGTATCAACAACTCCCTATTCAGCAGAATCAACAGATAGAAAACAACAGTCGGTGGACCGGAAGTTATTCCCGGCGTCCTGTAAATAACAGACCACCTACAGCACGAAATAACGAAATAGAGACGAACAACAGATATGACATTTTAGGACAAAATACGCCACAAAACAACTACGCCGGTAAAACTAAAGCAAGGTCTCCTCTAGACCATGATCAAACTTTCAAAAAGCAACATTATGAAGAGGAAGAACAACAGCCCGGCCATGTAATGGATTTTAACTGTGAAATACAGTTAGCACACGATGGCTTGAATACTAGTAGCTCACAAACACCCCCTCCGGTGTACAGCACGCAACCCCCGACATACACAGCTACAGTTACTATCCCCGCCTCTCCAAATATATTGCTGTCTACGCACCAGCAATCCAATCAACTAGTTCGCGATACTCCGAGTGAAATACCTAGTGCAGTAAGCGCATAACGGTTATTGGAGAACGGCTTTTATGCCCAGAACAATAGCGACAGTTGTAGTGAACAGTTAACAGATACTGCGAACATAATTGTTCAAAATTGTTTACATAATACTGAAATATTGAAAAATAACTGTTATTCTATAAGTAATTCTGTTCAAAATATTTCCAATGATTTGAAAAGTAACTTTTTTGTAAATACCGGTACTCAAGAAAATACAAGTACTCGCATAACTACTGGAAATTTATATGGATGTGCAAATAATACGGAGACCAATACTTTAAAAATACTTTCACTAAATGTCTGTGGTTTAATTTCAAAATTGAGATGTCCAGATTTCGTGTCGTATATAAGCAATTTTGATTTAATTGGTCTCCAAGAGGTAAAAACTGATGATACAGATTATATTGATATGCCTGGTTATAAGGCTTATGTATTCAGTAGAGTAAAATTAGCTCGATACCGCTCAGGTGGAATAGCGTTGTTGGTTAAAAACCATTTGGTACCATTTATTAAAGTTGATAATAATTCGAATAGTAACCTGATTAAATTTTTTACAATATCAAATAAAATATATGGTAAAAGTACGAGTAAATCTAATGAAGATCTCAAATGTGGAATTGTTTATGTACCACCTGCGGGTTCAAAATTCGCTCACAATGACCCGTATTCCGAAATTCAGCAAGAAATATTTAGATACTGTTCGGGTAGTAATCACGTGTTACTTTTTGGTGATTATAATGGCAGATGTGGTAACCTTACCGATTATACTCGTATCGATGACCTTTTTACTAATATGTTTGACTTACAGTCCATACAAAATGAAGAAACAAATGTTTTTATGAATTTTGAATTGTATGATATTCCACTCGGAAGAAATTTTGTAGATACAACTATCAATCAGTACGGTAATCAACTAATAGATTTATGTAAAAACAACAATATGTTTATTTTAAATGGCAGAGTGGGAGCAGACCACAAAAAGCCAAAACTTACATGCAAAGAATCTAGTACTGTAGATTATTTTCTATCATCATCAGCTGTATTTGAAAACATTGTTGACTTTCATATTGATGATTTTTGTAGACTCTATTCAGATGTACATTGTCCTGTCTATATATCATTAAATACAACATTATCGCTGTATAGCGAAACACAAAAAGACACACAGCAAAATGTGCAAACAAAACTTTGGGATACAAAGAAGGCGGAACTATTTACAGAAAATTTAGATATAATTAAGATATCTGAAATTGAAACTAAACTTGATAAAATGATAAGCGAACAAAGTATGACACAACACACAATTAACAACACAGTATTAGACATAACCAGCCTCTTTAAAGAATGTTCCATGAAGTCATTTGGAAAGATAAATGTACGTAAGCACACGAATGACATCACAAAGAAAAAAACTTGGTTTGACAGAAATTGTCAAATTGCTAGAAATACGTACCACAAAACAAGAATGCTATACAATAAGCATAAAACGCAATACTATAAAAGTCTTTTAAAAGTAGTGAGTAATCAGTATAAAGTAGCTTTACGAAAAGCTAATTACTCTTATAAGGCTGCAAGAATTGAGAAATTGCGAAAATTAAAAACGAAAGATCCGAAACAATATTGGAACATTCTAAACACACAAACAAAAGAATCAGAACCTATTGCTTCTCTAGATGACTTATATGATTACTTCCGAAACATTAATGGAGGTATTAACGAAGAACACACCTTTATAGGTAACAACAATAGCAATAACGATGAAGCAAATAGCAACCATAATAACAGCCACAAAAATAACAGCAACAATGTTATGAACAACAACAACAATATCAGTAACAATAATTATAATGATAATGTTTACAACAATAACAACATAAACATAAACGATGAAATAAATTGCCCTATAGAAGAACAAGAGATTATACAGGCAGTGAAAAGTCTAAAAAATAATAAATCTCCCGGAAATGACGACATCATTAACGAGCAAATGAAATATTCACTGCAATATATGATACCAATTTATAAGAAGTTATTCAATATTGTCTTTGATACAGGAATAATCCCTGAAACTTGGACTGTAGGAATTATAAAACCTATATATAAAAATAAAGGGGATCCGAAACAACCGGAAAACTATCGACCTATCTCTTTATTAAGCTGCCTTGGTAAACTATTTACATGTATTCTAAATAACCGTCTGAACAAATATGCAGAGAAAACAAATCTGATACACGAAACACAAGCAGGGTTCCGAAAAAACTTTTCTACTGTAGATAACATTTTTATTCTTAAAAGTCTAATAGACATTGTACATTCTGAAAAGAAAAAATTATATTGCTGTTTTGTCGACTTTAAACAAGCTTTCGATTCTGTGTGGCGTGTCGGGTTATGGCAAAAACTTCAAAGTGAAAATATTAATGGCAAATGCTTTCAAGTAATTTACAGTTTATATAATAATATAAAGTCAAAAATTGTAACCTCAGAAGGATCAACACCCTACTTTGATTGTTTAGTAGGTGTACGACAAGGAGAGAACCTTTCTCCTTTCCTATTTTCTATATTTTTGAACGATCTAGAACAATTCCTGAATGATAGAAATGTAAGTGGAGTTTCTAAAGATTACACATCAGAGGGTACACGTAATTTCTTGAAACTTTTTATTCTACTATACGCTGACGACACTGTATTATTTAGTGATAATGAAAACGATCTACAGCATACCTTGAATATTTTTAAGGAGTATTGCGATAGATATAAACTTCAAGTCAACACCAGTAAAACGAAAGTTCTGATATTTAGTAAAGGTAGAAAACCGAGTAACACTAGTTTCAAAATTGGAGACACGCGCTTAGAAATAGTAAATGAATATAAGTATCTTGGGCTATTTTTCTCAAAGAGTGGTAATTTTCTTAAAACGAAACAATACATAGCAGGTCAAGCTACAAAAGCCATGTTCTCCCTGTTAAGAAAAATAAAGTTACTCTCTCTACCTTATGATATGCAGTTAGAATTATTCGAAAAAACAGTAAAACCAATACTACTATATGGAAGTGAGATATGGGGTTATGGAAATATAGATATCCTAGAAAAGGTACAATTGAAATTCTACAAATATGTACTTAACTTGAAAAACTCAACCCCTTCGTACATGATATATGGGGAACTGGGCGTAATTCCCATTTCCATTCACATTAAAAATAGGTTATTATCCTACTGGGCAAGACTCATTGAAAATATCGAGAGTGAAAGAACAACTAAATTAGCATCAAAAATTTACAAGCTCATGTATGATCAACATTCAGAAAATATTATTAAATCACAATGGCTAGATAATATAAAATACAACTTATGTAGTATTGGTTATTCCGGAATATGGTACAGCCAAAGTTTTATCGATAGCAAATGGCTTATTAAGTCTTCTTTACAAAAGCTTAAAGATATATTTATTCAAAACTGGTTTTCACAAATGAATAACACTTCAGCAACCAACATATACAAATATTATAAAACTAACTTTTCACGTAGCGCATTTATCAACAAACTACCACACTATCTTTGTAAAACACTAGTTCGATTTATGACCAGAAACCACAAATTACCTATAGAAACTGGCAGATGGAGAAACATACCACAGAATGAAAGAAAATGCATAAATTGTCAAGAAATAGGAGATGAATATCATTATCTTTTAATCTGCCCCATCTTTAATATCAATAGAAATAGATATATTGAAAGGTATACACGAACAAGGCCAAATATGATCAAGTTTATTAACCTGATGACAACAGATAACTATACAACACTAAAAAATACTAGTTTATTTTGTGATAAGATAATGAAATATTTTAGAAACGTTTAAATTACAAATGCTCAATTTCTTTTTGTTTTCTACTAAAAGTTGATGTAAAGATATAATTTTATACATACTTTACAGGTGTCTAAATGATGTATAGACAAAGGGTACTACATGTACTATTTAATATATGTATAAACTGTAAAATCTCAATGATAATTGAATGTTTCGAGTACTCTCATGTATGTATCACAGACATCGTATAATTGATGCCTTTAGCAGTCTAATTAATCTTAATTTTCGATTTTTCGATTTTTCGATTTCAAGGTTAGACTACTGGCAAGGTGACAGAGATATATTCGCATTTAGACATGTATGACAATGTCTAGCTCGTCTAAAGCTTTCGTAATTTCGTAGACAGCTAGAATATACTAAGGCTTTCCTAGACTACTTAGAATGAGACCTTATTTTTGCTCCTCAATGATTATTTTGCACATTATAAAATGTGTTATTTTACAGTCAAACTTAGACATTATATATTTTATTAAGTACGCTATTCTATCTGCACTTATTTTTGCGCCTCAATGCTTACTTACGACTTACAAAATGTGTTAGTTTAAACATTGTAAATCTTATTAAGTTTTTTAACTGCACCTGACTTAGTTTAGAGTTAAATTACAACTATGTGTATAAAAATACTTTATATACTTGTAACATATGATGTAAATAGACCCCCGTATTGGTGGTTTATTGTTTAATATTATCCACTATGTATAATACTTACGATTTATGTAACGATAATCCAAAATCATAAGCATAAGCACATTACCTTCCCAACACTTTGACCTAAAACAACTGCACGAATGATAAATTCAATCATATTTTGACTACACAAGTGTGCTCAAAATAAATACAGCACGAGATTTTCATGGAAATGTCTAATCTTATGACGCACACAATTTATGAAATAAGCGAAAAATAACCATAGCTGTAACGATACTTTTCAATTAGTAAATATTGTAAAGGTAGACTTTCATTAATAAACAAACAAAAAAACTTTATATTTGATAAAAAAAAATGAAACTATTGATTTATGTACATGTATATTCTCCACTGTATAAATTCAGAGAATGTAAAATTGTGATATCCCTGTACATAGATTTGTTATTAGTAGAGTATAGTCGTTTTCCGTTTTGTCATGTTGATATGTTTTGTATATAGATATGTATGTTGCTGATGCTGCCCGTTTTATGTGGGACTCATGCATATTTGTAAAATAAACTTGAAACTTCATTAATTTGGTCCGGGAAACATAACAGTCACTTCGCTATAGCAAAATGTTGCCAGTTTTACTGAAAAGAACAGTATAGCGCAAACGTTACAACTATTAACGATCCCAAACAGAATAAAATAAAACATGGTTATATCGTTTATATAAAAAAAATAACAATTCTCGTTTTTAGTGTATCTTAAACGTATATGCATATTTTATTTTTCCAACTGGCGCGCTTCCGAATGATCGACCCGTCTGCTCAGTTATTGGTGTTTTATGGCCGGACATTACGTAACATTTCTAATGACCTGTAATAAATTGCTTTAAGCTGTATATTGGGTTTTGCTTTATGTTTCATATACCAATTTATCTTTCTTATTTGAAAAAAGGAAAGAATTGTCAGTGAAAAGTATATATTTTACTAAATGCCTGAATGTAATTTATATAACTATAGATAATTAATATATATATTTTATAATAAAATACAAGTTTAAAGAGCGAAAGCCTTATGTTTCGTTAATAATAATGTTATCAATTAACAAAATTTTAAGTTAGTTTATAAAATGTAAAAAATAATCACTATTTATGTTTTTCTCCCTTTCAATCACTCGGAGAGAGATTAATTTTATATATGTCTAACTTGAAATAGTGCTTTTCACTATTCTGTGATCCACGGGCATTTGATTTGATGTGACAGTGCACATGTCTTTTTATGAAATAATATTGTCAACAATTATTATTACATTCACTTGATTCGTATATTCAACGCACCACATTTTACATTTAATAGGATTAAATTCACTAAATCCTATAAACACGTTTTTAATGATATTGTGCTCTCGATGTAAAACAATTTTGTTAATATTATTTTATTCAAATTAAGGTGATAAATAATGTCTTATAATGGTCAAGGAAAAACGCAATTTCCCCTTTTACCTTAATTAGAATCAAGTCAACTTTCACATCTCCTTTATGATATAGATAATCTAGATTTTAAAAAACCAATATATTGATTTATCCCGTTTGGCAGACGCAGTTACAAGTGACTGGTTTTATGGCCCCATTTATCACACACGCTCGCAAATATCATTAACAATCTTAAAATTGATCGCAAAAAATATACGATGTGTATAAAAATCTTTAAAAAGGACCAAAATGCTAAATAAATAAATAAACATAAAATATATATTTGTAAAGCTGAATAAATTATCCATCTAAAGCCGTTGGAAGTAATTTGATATTTTGTATATCGAATCAGTAATCACAAGTCGAAATTAAGATATGATGAAAAAACTGCAAGTTTTCCTATATGTCTATTTTAACAGAAGGTGACTGTGTTTAACTCAAAAAAGGACCAAAATAAAATTATTTTATCATTGAAAGAAACTGTTCACACGATCGCTAAAGAATTATGGAATATAGTGACGACATTATTGAAATCGAAATTGAATTAAACACAGTATGAATGTGTCTAAAGTATTTTTTTTTTAAATTATGAGTATATTGGATTAACTGATCCAGACTCCTATTTTAATGAGATGAAGATAAAAACATTTTACGGGTATCATAATATGGGTATTTATCTTAGTCAGTGATGTTTTAGTATATCATGATTAATCTGTGATAGTATAATATATTTAGTGTCATGATTTTTAAATGTAGATAATATGTGTAAATTATATTAGACTGTCTCTCGTAATTCTTATAAGAATGGCATATATGTTAAACTTATGTCTAAAGTATAATGAAATGTATTTGTATGTAACATGTATGGTGAGACGTAAATAAACTATAAAAACTTTATATATTGAACAAGGTTGATGCGTGTTTGTCGAAAGTAATGAATTTGTTTATATGTTGGTATGCATGCATGTTAAATAGTTTGTGAAACTGTGAACTTTTGTGTTTGTGTGAATAAATGTACCTATAGCGATATTTAAATGAAGACCATACTGGAAATAAGCAGTATGAAACTTTTTGTACACTTATTATGTAACCTTCTCAAAATAAAGTTGTTGTTGTTGTTGTTATGACTCGGGTTACTTGTAATTGTAATGTCTGTAATGTTTCATGACAGAATGATCACTCTTAAGTGGTACATGTACAGTTCATCCGTAATACGATAACAATTAGAACATTGTGAAACACTTTACAATCTGACTACTCATTATGCATGGTCAGACTAAAGTCACTAATACTGTTTGAGACTTTGGACTGCATGAACTATTTTGTTCTTAATTTATTGCATCAGTCATTGTAAAGTGATACATATTTATTTTTCGGACGGTATATCAACAATATAAGAATATCTTTCTATGTGTCATAAATGTTTGTCATAGATCTCTCTTATTGAAGTTGAAGTGCTATATTTTATATTTTATTATATGCTTTTTACACAAAATTAGATTACGGCTGTGGTATTTCATTTCATGTCACTTTAATAGTACTGTATCCTTGTTTAAAAATAATCATAACTTTGCATTAAGCATTTTTATATACTAATACTAATAGAAGGGTGGTAGGAGCTATGTTGTTGTTTAACGCCCATTTTAACAGTATATCGGTCAATTTTATAGACAGGCAGTTAACATGACGACCGTTCCTGGGAAGAACCATATGCAGTACTATATCCCTATCCTAAATAAGAAACTGTCACCTTTCTCACTTAAAGAGATGTGGCCAGCAGGGTTCGAACCTACGACGCTCAATCTTGGAGAGGTTACAGTGATGTACATTCAGCAAGTCGAACAATTCGACCACGGACGTGGATGGCAGGGGCTATATGGAAAACAACGTATATAATAAGGACAACGCAAAATTAACAACAGCAACAATAATAACAAAACAAACATTATAGAGAGTTATTTACCATCACATCATATCCTAATGTTTCCATAAAGTACGACGCCGCCATTCCACGATGGACACTAAACCAAGTTGTCCCCATAAACTGGTCTCCAGCATCAAGAAGCAACGTGTTGTCATGACTACCACGAATTTCTTGAATTTTTGTGTATCTCCTAGCAACACCGCCAAAACAGCTTCCGTCGCGTGCATCATCTTCGCTACACTCTGAACCATATTTGTTAAACTGTTCAAACCTCGCGTGCACATCGTTCGTGTGTAAAATTGTTAATTCATATCCTGACACAGTGGCAAATATGATCGATGAAATAAACAAAGCTAGAAACGGATATGGAAATATACAATTCATGTCTGTAAATTAGGATATAACTTTAACAATAATAAAAACAGTCTTCCGATGGTTTCGTTTCACATCACGTAAGTCCAATTTATTACCGATTTACATTTTGTTTAACGTATGAACAAATAATTGAAACAGCCTGCGGGGATTAAATTGGATGCAAGCAAACAAACACGTGGCCTAACCGCCACTGGATCCAGTATCTATATATATGTAGTTTTATATAAAGAATGTAGTATCTTAAGGGAGATCTAGAAGGAAATAACACATGTTTGTTCAAACACATTGCAGACAATAAACAATCAGTATAAATCGTAAGTACACATTATTTATATGCTGAGATGTTCAAGTAGACATTGTGCAAATATTTCTGAAAACGAGAAGTAATAAAAATGCGTAATATATTGATTATAAAGGATTGCTTTGATTTGTCGAGATAACATAATACATGAGCAACATGCATGTGCAATGTTATCTTTGTGCGTAAAAATTGGTCCAAGAAAATTTTTTCCTTTATTTGAGCACGGGAAAACAATATCAAAACAATAACCAGCGTTTGCGTTTTATTTATACGTACGTTTTAAACGTACAAACAAACAAAGTCAGAACTCTACTTTTAACTTAAAAGATACCCTTTAAAATTTACACAAATTGAGCCCAATTTTCATCATTATGATACGTACAGTTGATCTCTAGCCCCTAGGCCTTCAGCGCTCACATCGCTTTGATTTAATCTTAGCCTTCCGTATTTGGACAAGCAGAATTTTTAAAACGATTTTCGTAATAAGTATATGTTAAAGAAAGGACCCATAGGGAGGACTCAGTTTTGACCCAGGGGGATAATTTGAACAATCTAGGTAATGGTCCGTTCGACACACACCATATTTGTAGATAATTATTGTTGTTTCAGAATAGAGGATTTTCAAAAAATATTTTTCAATGTAAGTTAATGCAAAAGAAATGACATTCGGAGTATACTTTAAAGAATCTTCGTAAAATCTACAAGACAATACTACACTCAAATGTCTACAGTTCTAGGTCTTGCAATTTCGTAAAGATGTTTTTTTTTTCCTTTCGGTTGCCGCGACAACAGGAATTCTGTGTGGAATGGAATTCTTCGAACAAGTTTTGAAGGGGACTGAGTGTAGTTTTCTCTGTGGGATGTGTAGGTTTTCGAGCGAACAGATTAAACTCTTTGGCCTTTAAGTTGCGATCTTGACCTTGAGTCGGCGTGACTAGATCATCGGTTCTGCACATTAATTTGATAATGTAAACATTTAAACACTATTTTATCAAAATCCTTCAGGTGGAGCAGACAGGAAATTTAGAACTCAAACGTTTGACCTAAAGTTGTGACCTTGACACCTTGCCCAAACATGACCAGATCATGTGTTATACTCATCGTCTTGTGGCCTCAGCTTCACCAAAGTCTTTCCAGGGGTTAAGCAAAGATAGAGCGGACACAAGTTTCAAAACCCAAAACTTTAACATAAATGACAGCGTGATCGGCGTATAGGTGCCGAACATCATCTTGATGAGGTTAACGTCTGACTTGAGTTTTATAAAAATCCTTCAAGTAATTTAGGAGATATGAAGCGGACAGGAAATGTTATGGATGAACAGACGAACAGATGCCAATCGTATATCCGCCTTTCAGCTTCGCGGCGGTGGAGAAAATAATTTAATTTAAAATTGTAAGATAAAAATACTCAAAATAGCATTCATCGATGATAATTATATAAACATATAAATGTACAATAATGCACAGTGTCATCCTTTGTGACAAAATCCTTAATTGGTTATTTCATATTCAAACAAATTGTTGTTTACGGGTGCTGAAGGATTACTTTGCTTATTCTACACTTTTATGCTAGACTTCGGTAAGGATAATACTGTTTTGAAATGAGCAATGGTCAAACGGGAGTTGTTATTGTTTTCCTAAAGATACGTGACACAGAATTAATCTTAACACGAAAACAAAACGTCATATGTTTTTCGTCACAGTCATGACCAATGGCTGCATACAAATAATTACTTTTCGCGATTCCTTCAGTGGCAAGTCTTCGTCTAATGATACCTGTTTACTAGACATTAGGTTTAATGTAATATGTTTTACATAAGAGTACTTGCATCAACTTAAACGGACATATTTTAGCCCACACATTTTACATTTAACTTTGAATATTACTCTAGAACGTGTGCTGTGTAGAGATAATTGTATCTCAAGTTTTGTCGAAGTAGTTGCTTCCACAGCTAGAACACAAAGATCAAATTAAAATGATTTATGTGATACGTCCATCCTTAGATTTTTTTGACAGAACGTGGCGAGCAACAATCACTCATACAACTCTAGAAAAGTAAATTACAATAAATTATAATTATATGCAATTTGAAGGAATTTCCCTCAGTACTTTTCGAGTTATGCTCCGTACAGGAAAATGTAACAAAGGGGGGTAATTAAAAACTTAGCAAGGTAGAGTTATGGAAATGCGCACTGCAATTTCCATCTTTGTGCTCTATCCTTGTATAAAGTTTCAAGTTTTTTCTTTTTATACTTTTTGCGTTATGCTCCGGACACAGAAGTGGGAACGGACCGACAGACGTGCGAGTCGATTACTATATGCCACCCGAAATTCGGGGGGGTAAAAAATCTTGGTGGGTAGCACTAGTGGAATATTTATCGTCGCAACTGGATCAAGATGTTGTTCTGGTTTTTTTTTCGGCGCAGGCGTATTAAGCTCGCCTTTGACCGGAAGTGGGTAACTTTTCAACCGCCAATGAAATGGTAAGTAAAATGTATGACAATTTTAATTGACAATTTTTTCTGTATGGCTCCTATTAATTAATTGGGTAATACCGAATGAAAAAGGTCAATGAAATACTCTTCCATATTCAGTCTTTCTTGAATGGTTTTATAATTTAGTACGTAAATACAGGAACGTAGAATATTCTACGTTCCTGGTAAATCGTTCAAATCTATCAACATAGTATGTTGTTACCGCCAAACTAATGTTAATTAGAAGTGTAAAGTTATTATATTTTCTCGACAAGTGAATAACGGTAAATATTTCGAGTAACATATTTGATAAGAAAAACAAAGATTAAGTGTAACCAAGTGGTATTTTCAGGCCTCTGTAAGGGTAGCAACTATGTTTTCATTTACTCGATGAGTCTCATGAGTTATTTCTCTTTGTCTCTTGGTAATGAACCGTGAGACTTTCCACTAAAACTTGTTACCAGTTTGATCATCCATTGTTCAGGGTGCACATCTTCTCAGCACTTTGTAATTGCAGTCAAATGCAAGTGTTGACTATCAAATGCTTAAATAAAAAACCGTAAAAGATTCTTATGATTTGCCTTGCATTGAACAAGTCTTTGACTCTCTCTATGGATAATGATATTCTTGCATTTCAGATCGGGATATCTACAGGTTTAACCAGTGCTTGAACATCTCATATTACGCCCCCTGGAGTGAAACGAAGTGGGAAGTATTATTCTATAACACTTTTTGCAGTAGAACCTAGGCTTCGTATGTTATGTGGAACACTCCTGTACTTTATTACATGTGATTGGTATATATGTGGTGATTATTCATGTTCTCATATGCCCAAAATCTTTCTATATGTCTTTTATATACACATAGAAACCATATATGTTGAAACATCGCTAAATCAATACTGGTTTTTTGATTAATAATGTATTATCGTTGTATAGATCTCGGGGTTAAAGTCGTCGTTTATTCATTTGTATTATATACGATGATCTGTCCGTTTAATTGGCACTGACCTTCGAACTAAATTTATGAAAATGAATTGTGTTCTCTTCTAAGGCAGACATACGATTCTATCATACTACACTGTTAAATGATTAACATGTTTCTCGTTCTGTTTTATTTAGTTGTCCATAGGTTACCAAACGATTGTCCCGTAAGTTATTCTCGGTATATATCTGTTAAAACTTAGTTTCTCAAAAAAGGGATATGCCCCCATCGAAGACAATTGGCATATTTCTCTGCATATATGTGCATGTCTGTTTGTGTATATGTGTGTTTGTATTGTCTTTCTGACTGCAGACTAAACGATGCCCGACAACACATATATGTACTAGAAAAGCCCAGTGTCTTCCAACTTGTCAGGGAAATTTAACATTACCAGTAAATGAACCCTTTTAAGTTTTGGTCACTACCGCAAAGGTTAAGGTCAAATTAAATTTTATTAGTATTATAAAACTATATTTACAGGATGGCAAAGTCAAAGGCACAGCGGATACACGAAAATAGACAAAGGAAAATAAACAACAGAGAGAGAAATAGCCGAAATCTGAGCAGCAAACAATGAGGGGCTATTTTGCTCCTATGTCTGACCTGGATGAGGAGAAGTAGACAAAGTTCAGAGAGCAAAACAACTTAGGCAGGTAAGATACAAGAACAAGAAAAACACACTCCAAGTAACGATGAAGCAAATTCAGTAAAAATGGATAGTGAGAGTCATGAAGCTGGACCATCAACTAATGAGGAAAGTAGTTACAGGTAAGAAGCTGAAATAATAAGTAGTGAAAACATTGTTTCAATTACAAGTGGCACGACACTTACTGTAAAATTTCCGTTTCCTTCATCAAGTGAAGAATCATCAAGCGGTAACAAAAAAAACACCAAGAACATTAGCCAAGTCTTACCGAAGAATAGAAACACTAGAAGAACAAGTTGAAGAACTGCAAAGAAAACTAAACTAAAGAATGCACAGAGACGGTTGCAACGTCATGAACAAAAGAAAACTGTAGACACACTAAAAAAGAAAACAGATCACTAACTGAAGCAATCAGGCTTAATCCCAAAGAAAGTCCCTGGAATTAGAAAGAAAGTATTGTATGGGGTACAGCTGCACAGGAAAAGAGTTGTAAACAGACAGAAGTAGTCAATAAAATTGCATCAGGAAAGGTGATCAAGAAATACAGACAGGCATTCGGTAATCACTATTTAACAAGCTGGCGGTTCACCATTCGGCCATGTCAGAACGGACCTATGCTAGGATTGGAGCCTTCGACCTCCGCTCCCAAGGCGGATGCCTATATTACTAGACCAAAAGAGACGGTGTTGAAATAGTGAAATTTCTCGAGCGAGATGATAATTAAACTGAAAAAGCAGATGCAATAAAGTGCGTGGACAATGAAAAGATACAAAAGAGAGTGTGAAACGATTTCTTGTATATTTTGCACCTCAAATTCATAGCAGAGTCTCCAGTTAATATCTCAAAAACATCATTTTATCGTAAAAGACCCAAACACATTGCTTATTCATTTTCACATCGCTGGCCAAAGCACTAGAACATTTGCTTCTTATTACGTGCACATAAGTCTGTAACTGCAACAATTTGTACAAGTGATGTACAGCGACTGCCCAGAATCTCTTCAAGAGTTGCTACAAAAGATACCATAAAATGTGGAAAATGTTAGCTTCGAGCAGTTGAAAATCGTTCAGCTGATAAAGTAAAACAGAGGGTTGTTGAGATACAGGAAGGCAGATTCGAATTCACTGATATGATGAATGAGACATTCCTTAAGTCCGAAGGTCATATAGAAAGAAACAACAAGAGTACAGTGCAGTGAAGAATATGAAAAATAATATTCCACAAAGTCATGTCTTTGTCCAAATGAATTGCAGTGAAAATTACACGTGTAACACCCTAGAAGAAATCCAGCCAGAATATTTGAACAACTGTATGATATAACCTTACACCCCGTTGTGATATATTATAGAAGTCAGGACAACGGACTTGAAAATACTAGTTATGTGTATGTGTATGTGTAAGAGGTCTTAAAGCTGCTCGCTCTCAGATGCCGTTGAAAAAATATCCTTTATAAAAATGTGGTTGAGTACTCCGACTACCAACGTTTCCAAAACTGATTGATAATGTTTGTTAGCGCCTTCGCTTGGTTGGTGAGTCTCGTCTGGTCATTTGAACTAATTTTAGATCATTATCCATGAATTGCTCGTAATCTTGAGGTGACGTCATCTTACGTCCGTATCATAGATATGACGGCGTTAACGCTTCCAAATCATCAATGTGGTTTCCATGTTTCCATGGATACGTATCTTCTTCCTTGGATATTCTTCAAAGACGTTTGCAATGCTAAAAGAAAATGACTATGTAGATATATCCGGGCTACTTCCAGGTAAACTGCTTTAGTAGTTGCGCCTGTAAAAGCAACACCTGTGACGCTGAATGGCAGGGCTTCTTCTACTCTGATCTTGGTAACATCTACTAATTACTCTGGTGCATTTCACACACGTCCGTAGTAAAAATTTGACGCATTGACGGATGGACGGTATCCAGTATTTTGACCTGAGTCGCGTTTACTACAAAAGGTTTTGGTTGACGTCGAAAACGATTACATTGGTAAGTTTATGTTTCTTTTGCAACAGATAAGGGAATTTCGCAGCATACTCTAACTGCGCGTTGTGAATTCTCCCTCCACACTTAATTATTCCCTGTGGGTCTAAGTACAATCTGAGTTGTCTAACTTGCTGTAAACGGGTACTGTTTTTCTTCAAATTTTCTATCTTTATCTGAATCTTTCGACTTGCACGATTTCAACCATTCAACTTCTGCGTTGCGTTGTTCAGTAGCGGATAAGCTACCTGTAAATCTGCTTGTTCTGTGTTTTCTGTAGTTGCCGATGAATCTCAATAATCTCTCAAACTGGTGTCGGGTTAACGTCATAAATCAAGCTACTCTACCCTCCGCCATAACCAGTTTAGCTAGGAATTGACCACAAATCGTTGCAGCTGCTCCGTAAGAATTGACGCTTGAATCTACATACACGTGAAGACTGGGTCAACTGTTGCTGTTCGATGTATGAAGAGGCTGTCTGGAGAACCTCCTATCTGTAATTCTGTTCAGCAATCTTCTTAGCTCGTTCCAGGTCCCGTGTATGCTAATGGTGTGTCCCAGTTGTAGTTATCTTTCTATAATTCTTGCAACAAGATATTGACACTAACGGTAAGGGAACGAAGTATGCCTACTGGGTCGTAGATCTTTGATGAATATTTGAGTATATTTTTCTTTGTAACAACGTTTAGGAAAACGCGTTTTTCACTCAGCAAATAACATCTCATCTTTTATTGGATCCCATCGAATTCCTAGTATATCAACGATTTCGTCGCTACTCCGCACATGATCGTAGTATTTCACTGTTTGAAGTCCATGACCGGAGACTCATACATCAGACTTCTGGATTCGGTAAAATATGTAAATTGATCCGACTTTTTCTCGAAACTTGAAAGGACGTTGTCTTATATATATCTCTCTTTCGGTAACATTGGCTGCTTGCACATGCTTGTTGAGTTTAAGGTGTTTCAAATTGTGGCGCTAAGCATGAAAGGCGAGCAGGTAGCCCTAATTGGTACGGCCTTGAAGCGATCAGGCGGACAACGTTGTCTTTTTCAAACCGAAATGAAAAAAGCTTTCTCTATATCTGCGGTGGTGGCGTAACAATGGATACGGAATCTCACTAACACGTATGCAAAGTAATTCAGTATTGGCGCGATCGACTCTAGGCGATCATAAAACCTTGGTAAGCTGGTTGATTTCCGACAGCTGCAGTCGTATGCTATCTAAGTAGTGGTCATTGCTGATTCCTTTTTCACTGGGTGATGGGATATGTAATTGACTTGTCCGGTAGCTGTGGTATCACTATCGTACTTCTCTATGACTCTCCATCGTTCCAGTACGAGTGGCTCTTTTTACAGTTTTTGCTATGGTAAACCAGTTGATGCAATCGCAGTTTTAGCATACAGTGATATTTTGCAGTAAGCTCCTGAAGCTGACACGTCTGTCTGTACTACAAATTGCAGGGCTCTTGCTCCAAGACTCTTTTTCAGTTACATACACAATTATACTGCGACAGAAATAAGAGCTATCGCGCTTACATGTTTTGCAGACTGAAACAGATATTCAGGACCTTCAAACCCTTCAACATGATATTTCTCAGCACAACAGCTAACGGTTGAACTCACTACAGACACAAGTTTTCATAGTCACAAGGGGTACAAAAGATATACACATAGTACCATTCACTGTGTCAAGTATCAATGCGCATGGACTACAGATATTTGGGATTGTTTAGTAAATGGAGTAATGGGATCATCTGAAAAACTGAATCAGAAGTAAATGCACATGCACCTATAAATGGAACATTGTGTGTAAAGTTTGATGATCCTAAATTGATTAAAAAAAACCCTGAAATGTTCAAAAGGTTGACAGTACAGGCGAAAATGTACATATTATTAACCGGATGTACATATTTTATAGATCCAAGAAATCACGCTAAACAATTTACAATTTCTACAATCAACGTTAATACTGCATGAGTAGTTTAATGTTTGCTTTCCGAAGGGGCGGGCATTATTATAGTCGCCGCTGTATCCATTCGCGTTTTCGTTCGGTCGTTTGTCCATCCGCATATTTTTTGTTCTGATCATAACTTAAAGGTAATTGAGTTAATACTTCACACAGTGATAGAGGAAATTAAGACAATGGAGTGATAAAAAACAACAACATGTGAATCTGAATAATCCCATCTTAAATTATCTTCACTTTTTGGAAAAAAAACTTGTCTGGGAAGAAACTTGCAAAATATGTAAGGGATTGGCTTAATACTTTGCACATCAATAGAGGTCATTGAGAGGAAGTGCAGTGACGAAGTACCCTTACTCTAGCTGACCCCATTTTTGAATTACCATCGTTTATTATAATCATGAAATTATATTTGTCCGAAACATAATTCCAAAAGCATGAAACAGATTTACTGATGTTACCGATGTTTTTGTTACTCATAAAATTTAACATAATAGCACATTACAATACAAACTGATGCCTGTCAAGTTACCTTCACCCCTTGACAAGCAAAATCAAACACGTTCCATTTGCGCTTGACAATTTCCATACTGCAAATTACGCCAGTCAAATACATTACAAAGAGGCATGAAAAACGTTTTCCGCCGAAATATATTTCATGGAAGAAGTTATTACGTGGACAACGACATCAATTATTATTTACTGGTAAAAATACTTTGAAAAAATGAACATTTTTCTTCCTCTGAAGAACACATCTTTTTTTTTTATCATTTATTTTTGAGACATACATATACATTATGACAAAACATTCACCATCTTTTAAAGTATAATTATATGACGTATGCTATGCTTTTTTAAATAAAATATAAGTATAGAGAAAGGTAGAAGTGATAGAGATTAGTCAATGAAAGCAAGAAGAGAATTGAAAGGAGAGGACGAGAAGATCTCACGTTCTTGTTCATGCAATATTTTTATAAAATATCTTAATTGCTCTGACTAAAAGAAAGATATAGAATAGAAAATATATGAGAAAAAGGGAAACAAATGGCTGATTCTCGTGTCTTCATGTCATGCTTGCAAAAAAAAGGAGATAAAAATTAATACATGTACGTATGTACATGTATTTGAATATTTTTTTTATCATTTCTTGTTCTATCTGTTCTTTTATTTTGTTTTTATTTTGAAATATTTTTTAATAATGGCCAGATGACACTTCATCCACATCTAAACCTAGGATCGACCATTTTAAGTTATGTTGTTCTATTTTGTTCTGCATTATAGCAATTTCTTGTTCGAGCCTTATTCTGGATTTTAAAAGATTCATAAAACAGAAAAAGTTTGGTGGTTCTTTTCTTAATTTTGTTTGAAAGATATGATATTTTGCTAAGAGTATAATAGTATTTATTGTGTTCATTTTATTTTTTTTTTCCATAATACCAAAACTTATACTTTCAAAATTGAGAGAAATAGCTAACCCTTTTTCAGTAAGAAATAGCAGTATATTATTCCATAGTATTTGGACGTAGTTACACTTCCAGAAAAGGTGTTCAAAAGTTTCCTCTTGTGAGTT
Organism: Saxidomus purpurata; assembly: GCA_022818135.1. Lineage (NCBI taxonomy): Eukaryota > Metazoa > Mollusca > Bivalvia > Venerida > Veneridae > Saxidomus > Saxidomus purpurata. The sequence goes on along the minus strand of JAFMSR010000003.1, from coordinate 47,577,798 downwards.
ACAAAAATCGCATAGACTTGAGTTCACTAAGTTTATCTTTAATAAAAATCTATTTGTTGGTAAAATACGTAATAAATATTTGTACTGCAAGTTTCTTAGTTTCGAATCTATTGTGGTTTTGAAAGGTTGAATGTATATTTCCCCCCAGTTTAAATCCTTTTCAAATATGTTTTTCCATTTTTCTTCAGATTTGATTACAGGTTTACCTTTTAATTTCAATTGTCTTTTATAAAGAAGTCTGTTTGTTGATTTCGATTTCATAAGAAGTTCAAGCATAGTATCACCAACCTCTTGATTTCTGTTTTCCTGTTTTAAGCCTTCTTTAAAAGATGTTGGTATTGCATGTATAAGTTTAATATATCTAAGATATTCACTATTTCCTATGTTATATAAGTACTGAAAGAAATCAAATGAATAGAAATTCTTTGTTCTGTAATCAAAAATATGCTCCAAATATTTGATTCCCTTCTGATACCAAGTGTCGTAGAAAAATGAAATATTTTCACTTTTTATTTTTGAATTATTCCATAATATCTGCTTGTTATAAGTTAATTTACAGTCATCCTGTTTTATGTCATTCCATGCCGTCAATATGTCGCAAAGGAAGCTGTTTACTTGAAGTAATTTCAATTTTATATCTTTGTTTGTTAAGTTAGTTTCAAATATAAGTTTTCCGCCAAAACATTTTAATAACGGTTCGTAAAAAACATTCCATAAAGGACTGCTATTTTCGTTTAGAAATCGTTTTATCCAGCACGTCTTTAAAGAATTAAGAAACATACCTATATTTATCATTTTAATTCCTCCCTGACTATAATCTAATTCTAAGGCCTGTCTTTTTATTTTCTCTGGCTTTTTATCCCATAAAAAGGTATACATTGTTTTATTTATATCATTTATGATGTTTTGTGGTGGGTTTTGAAGAACTGTCAGTGGATAGATTAGTTTTGGAATAGCGAAGGTCTTTATTACTGTTACCTTTCCTAGAAGTGTAAGTTTACGGTGTTCCCATTGTTTTAAACACGATTTGAAACTGTCCAATTTAGGCTCTAAATTAAGTTTTAAGTTTCTTTCTTTATTGTTGGTAAAGGTCATTCCTAAAGTTTTTGCAGAGTCAGAAGTCCACATAAAATTTTGATTAAGATCAAAAGTTACATTTGTTTTTGCTAGTGATCCAATGCGTAATACTGTTGTCTTATTGAAATTTAATTTTAATCCGGAGATGTTTCCAAAGTCGTTGATTACGGCTACTAATTTCTCAAAAGATTTCTTTTCACCATTATTTATGAATGTGGCGTCATCTGCGAATAAGGTTTCCTTAATTTCCTTTCCATTTATCTTAACACCTTTTATTTCCTTATCTTTGTTTATATAGTTACTGAGCGGCTCTACTGCAATGAGAAAAAGGAGAGAAGATAATGGGCATCCTTGTCTTAAACCTCTTTTTATTTCAAATGGTTCTGATAAATGACCGTTATTAATAACAATACTTTGAATGTTGTGATAAAATAGTTTCACCCATTTCGTAAAGGAGTTACCAAAGTTAAACTTTTCTAAGCATTTGAAAAGAAAATTGTGGTTTATGCTGTCAAAAGCTTTTTCAAAATCTGCAAACAGTAGTAAACCTGGTTTATTGCTGACTTGCATATGTTCAATTGTCTCAAATAGTAATCTGACATTTTCACCTATATATCTGTTTTTCATAAATCCGGTTTGTACTGGATCAATAATTGAATTCATGACCTTTTTAAGACGGTTACTTATAGCTTTCGTTGCAATTTTATAATCAACATTTAAAAGACTGATCGGTCTCCAGTTAGAAAGTAGTAGTGGATCTTTTCCATCTTTTGGTAATAAAGATATTATTCCTTGCTTTTGTAACGTTGTAAGTTCGTTTATTTCATAAGAATGATTTATAGAAGCAATAAAATAATCTTTAAGTAATGGCCAAAAGGTTTGATAAAACTCGCTTGACAAGCCATCTGATCCTGGACTCTTTTGGTTTTTCATTTCATTTAACGCTTTGAGGCATTCATACTCAGTAAGGGGTCCATCACAAATATTTTTTTCTGCAGCCGTAATTTTCCTTGTTAAGTTTTCAAAAAAATCGTAATCTGTCTCATTTACCTCTTTTTTGGAGTATAGTTGTTGATAAAAACATTTCTCTGCATTTAATATTTCATTTTGATTTGTAATTAATTTGTTTTCTATCTTGATTTTGTATATAGTTTTCCTCTCAGCATTTTTCCTTTCGAGATTTGCAAAATATTTACTGTTTTTGTCGCTTCCCTCTATGCTTACTGCTTTACTTCTTATCAATTGTCCATTTATTTTTAAGTCATTTAATACTTCTAGTTCATATCTTTTGTTCTTTAGATTGATTTTGTTTTCTTCCGAGTCTGCATTCTCTATTACTTTCCTTTCCATGGATTCAATTTCATTCATAAGAGATTTTTCTTTTTCTTCACTTTTTCTTTTCTTATTAGATGTATATTTTATTGTTTCATTTCGTATAGTACCTTTTATCAATTCCCATAAGGTATTAGGATTAGCTGATCTATTTATTTCAATTAATTCTTTCACTTGTTTTGTTAAGCTTTTGTGATAATCTTTGTCAGTGAGTATACTGTTGTTTATTTTAAAATATCCTTTGCCTCTGGTAGTATTTAGAAAATCAATACTTATTATTATTGCCGAGTGATCTGTTTTATATCCTGAAATTATTTTACTTTCTTTTGTAAAAGTCTTTAAAGTGTCCGAAATCAAAAAGTAGTCAAGTCTGCAGAATATTACAGGATTTGTATTAGAATGCCAGGTATATTGTTGCTTGGCTTGATTTTGAAAGCGCCAAATATCGACCAAATCACAAGATTTTATCATCTGGTTGATTTTTCCTCTAGCTTTTGTGTGCGTAGTACTTCTTCCATTCTTTTTATCTAAGTTTATATCTAATACAGTGTTAAAGTCACCTCCTGTTATGATATAAGAATCATCAAGTGATAGTATTTCATTTTCTAACTGGTGAAACATGGAAGTGTTATCTTCATTTGGTCCGTAAATATTAAAAACCGTGACTAAACGATCATTTATTTTAATTTGAACAGATGCAAGTCTGCCTACTATTATTTCTTTAAAAAATACGTTTTCCTTGGCGATGCTCTTATCAAATAAGAATGCTATCCCAGCTCTATTGCTTTTATTGCCGCTAAAAAATGACACTCCGTTCCAATCTCTTTTCCATTTAGCAATTAAATCAGTATTACAATGTGTTTCTTGAAGTAAGTATATTGAGCATTTTTTGTTTTGGAGCCACTGAAAGACTTGTTGTCTCTTTTTAATATTTCCTAATCCGCGAACGTTGATAGAACATATATTAAATTTTTCCATAATCGCGTATTGGACTCGAAAATGTATGACATGGAGACAGAGAAACAACTGTTAATTTGTTTTTTGACATCATGTAAAGTATTATTAGTAAAGATAGAGATCAGGGCTATTTGCATCATGGTGCTTTCGTGGTCAGTAAGGATTTTACATTATATATTGTATACTATATACAGAGATACGTGAATTCAATGTACATTTATAACCAAGCATTATGATATTTCAACAAGTGTCATTGCACTTGAGGTCATCCTAATGTAAATACAAAATACATGGAAGACAACATCAAAACAATAATATATAATAATTGTGTTTTATCGAGGGAGAATTGTTGTTTGTAATCGTAATAGTATATGTGTGATAATAAAAGGTCATCCTAATGTAAACACAAAATACATGGGAGACAACATCAAAACAATAATATATAATAATTGTGTTTAGTGAGGGAAAATTGTTGTTTGTAATCGTAATAGTATATGTGTGATAATAAAAGAGCTTTACTAATGGTCACTTTGTTTTCAGACTAATACTAGTGATCTTACTGTTGTGAAAGCACAGTAGATATTAAATTATACTTGTTCTGCTAATTTGTTTAAATAATTCTATGTGCAATATTTAAGATATCAAGTACTTTAAATGTATTTTACAACAGTGTTTGTTTATTACGTATAATGTCACGCTTAAACAATCTTGAAGCTGTTATCAACAATGCCCATTACCGTATTATTTCATACTAAAACAATCTTGAAATTGTCATAATAACACATGCATGAAAACAAAGAGCCATTCAACGTATTATTTCATACTAAAAGAATATTGAAACTGTTACTTATTCTGCTAGTTTGTTTAAATTGTTCTATGTTCAGTTACAAAAAATATTAGATACTTTAAATTTATTTAACATATTAGAGTTTGGATATTAAGTACTATTTCGTACTGAAAACAGTCTTCAAACTGTTACAACAATGACAATTAACGTATTATTTCATACTAAAACAACCTTGAAAATATTTTACAAACAATGCCATTCAGTGTATTATTTCATACCAAAACAGGTCTGAAACTTGCTTATTCTGCTAGTTTGTTTAAATTATTCTATGCGCAATTTTTAAAATATTAGATGCTTTTATTTTATTTAACACTATCAATATAATTTTGTAAATTATAAGTTAGACATTACTTTATTTTATTGATTTCTAGCTGATGCACTTAATTTTATGGTAAAAAGACAAGAGATTGTCTATTCAAAAAAAAAATAAAACAGTCATTTGGTTGTATCACTTTTTTGAATCGAGAACAAAAAAGAGAAAAAAAGGTCAAAAAACCTGGACAAAAAATGAAATTCAACCTTTACACCTTTAAAAGTAGAAAAGACCGATACACATTCAAAAGCACGATATATCTTATACTTTTCTATGATATGACATGACATAAAAGTGTCGATGTTACAGTTACGGCACACTTTTTTGATCTGGTGGTACCAGTAGTTAATTCATGTTTGGCATATCTATTTGGACATTGTTCTGATTGTTTTCTTGTTGATTGTGATTGTTCTCATCTATTATCGGCCATGGTAGTTCTATCCAGTGATCGAATTCCTTGTATTTCACATGATGGATGTTTCCCGCCTTGTTCTCGAAAAATATTTTTCCATTCACAGACCAGGCGGCGTTTACTTCATCAGGCAACTTCTGCTTCACACTTCTCAGAACAAGATGATTAAGACTAGTAAGGTCCTCTGATATGAATAGTTTGCTTCCCTTAAGCTTTCTAACATTTTTTATCACGAATACTTTCGTGAATCTTGATACGAACTTGACGATAACTTGCCTCCGCTTGCCTTTTTGTTTCTTTCCTAGTCTATGTGCAATGTCAATGTCATACTCTGTTATCTTTAAATTTGGTATGTATTTATTAAGTTCTTTAATTACTGTCTTTGTAGTTTCGTAGGCGTCATTTTTTGCATTCTCTACTTCATTTTCGGCTAAACCACTGATTCTGATGTTATTTGATCTACTGTATTGTTCTTGTTCATTAATTAGTGCCATTGTTTCATTGTGTTTTCTGTCAATCTTGTGTCTAAGGGTATCGTTTTCTTCTTCGTGTGCTTGTATTTTCTCGTTTAATTGTTTTACTTCATTTTTCAGTTTGTCGTTTTCTTGGTCCTTTTCAAACAATTTGCCTTCTAGGACTTCTATTTTCTTTTCAGTAGATTTTGTTAATTCTTCTTTCATTTGCTGGATAATCTCTTTAATCATTTGTCTAAGATTTCCATCGTCTTTTTCCATGACATTTGATAATTTTAAGTTTATTTGTTTCAGTTCATTTTGAATACTGGAAAGATCATCTTCATTTGTGGATTTCTTTTTACTGTTTTTTCTTTTTGGAGGTGTATTTACGCTTAAATCTAGTTCACTATTGCTACTAATATCCAATCTCCCCCGCTTTTTAATTTGTTTAGTTTGATGGTCTTTGTCTGCCATTTCTCTTGTCGTTAACTGTACTTTTGAAATAATTTGGCGTGACCTGTTTTAATCCAGTTCTACACTTTTCACGAAAACATCGATAATATGTAATGATTCAGTACACAATGGCTGCGCCCATGCGATCTCATAAACCTTCTGCTTTACATAATGTTTATATTTCCTAACGATATTTCTTAAACTGTTTTTTACAGAGACTTAGAAACACACTAACCATGGTATTTAATCCCAAAATCCACAAAAAGTGTCCTTTAAAAACCTTTAAACGCACAAAATTTTGATGAAACAGTCAGAGCAAATTTAAGACGTGTCCATTATAAGGGAGATCACTCAGTTTGAAGAACACATCTTAATGGAATTCCGTTAGGAATTTCCCATTTAAACTTAACTTGATTTTGGGTAATTTAATTCTAAGTTTCTTTGTTACATTTAGGCTGTTCATCTTTGAAATATTTGAATTTCTGTTAAGAATCTGGCTATGTAAACACGTTTAAGCGAAATACACACATTTATTAGATATAATATATTTCTTTGTTACATTTATCTATAATCTATAAAATATCTGATAATTTCTTCACGAAATTCCGTTAAGAATATGGCTACTTAAATATGCCAAAAGCGAAATATACATATTTAAAGAGAATATATTTCCGCAAGTTCCCTACAGAAATTGGCTGTTTCCAAGTCCCACCGATTTAGTGAAGTCATACCTAAACAACTGATTACAAACTTCGAATTCCGTCAGATGTTGACTGGCCGAATTCGGCTAGCAGTCGTTATATAGAAACAGGTATTATTATTACATTATACCACATCGAAATAAAGGGATATAATTAAAACCAAAAATAATATCAAACAGGGAATGCCACGTACCAAAAACGCAGCCTCCCCAAAACGAGCCCCACAGCACCCAGAAGTGCCCACCACACACACACACACACACACACACACACACACACACACACACACACACACACACACACACACACACACACACACACACACACACACACACACACACACACACACACACACACACACACACACACACACACACACACACACACACACACACACACACACACACACACACACACACACACACACACACACAAAACACACACACACACACAACACACACACACACACACACACACAAACACACACACACACACACACACACACACACACACACACACTACCAACACACACTACCAACACACACTAGCATACAAAGCAAACACACGAGGACAAAACGAACAATTAAAGGAACACAGTGGGGCACCGCCTTGGAACGGTCAGTGGCAAAAACACCACTGGGGAGCTTAAACCGGTTTATGGTGCGCACCCAACCTCACTCTTACCCCCACCATATTTGAATTGCCTAGAAAAGGTAATGATTCTTGAAACTGGAGATCATTCTAAATGAGACACAACACTTATTAGACACAGCACTTTCTCTAAAATGTTATCTAATATCAAATGAATATGGTTCATGGTATTTGAAAAACATAATTTCATATGATAAAGGGACATAATTAAAAAACACCTACAATTATGGTTGTGCACTTTCATCAGATAATTGAAAAAAAAGGGTTTGCTTGAGTCATGATTCTTAGGCACTGACCTATCTCTGGATGACCACTATCACTGTGTGAAATATCAACTAACATAGTTTTTGAGTTATAGATTATACTGGACAAGCACATTTCAAAAAGGGAGATAATTCAAATAAATTCTTATATCACGTAAATACGTTTCATGGTTTTGGAATTCTGTTTCATAATTTCATAAAATAAAGGGACTTAATAAAAAAAGCTACAGTAATGGTTCTGCACTTTCATCAATGTGTGAAATATCAACTCAATCCCTTACATAACATTTGAGTTACACTCTGGACAAGAATATTACATGAAGAGAGATCATTCAAAATTTGGATAAGCTAGAGTTGTGATTCTTTGTTTCTGTACTCCCATCTCAATGTTATCTTTCAATGTATGTATTATGCAGCAAATATTTGGAGAAATTTAATAAACATTGTTATTGTTATCAAATATAAAATGATCTTTAGTTTTAAAGAATATAAACATGTTAGGAATCAAAATGTTTGTCTTTGAGAATTGAACTTTATCTAATATTTTGCTTTTTGTAAATTTTGAAGTCTAATTCAATAATTTGAAATTTCTATAGTTAACTTCTATCAAAATTAAGCTTTCTCAAAAGGCTCATACAGATTGATATGTCAGGAAGTCAACCTTTCAAGTTGTAAATATGCCTAATGCTGTCTTTTTTGTTCCATTGTTTAATCATTTAATATCTGCCAAAATCTTTGAATGATAATATCTCAATAATCACATCAAATCATATGTATGAAGATTTCACATGCCATTTCATATCAACCAACATAATTCTGCCATAGATATTTACCTTAGGTTTCTTATAATTTTATATAGCATGTTTCATACACTTTATTCACAGATATAGCATGCTTTCACTTTATTCACAGATATAGCATGTTTCATGCACTTTATTCACAGATATATCATGTTTCATGCACTTTATTCACAGAACATACAGATTTAGGCGTGTATAACCTAAGATGCCGGTTTTTGGAAGCATCAACATTTTTGTTTTAATTTTCTTTTTACAGTTTTACAAACAAACTGCTTTTATTAATGAACAGTGCCAAAGTTTTGAGAAACATCATCTACACATAAACTATGTACTATTTAGTGTATGTACTATTTAGTGTTAGATATTCATCAGAAGAGTACAGTTTCTTGACAATTATTTCGTACCTTTCGCCCCCAGATGTCATATTCGCACCGAGTCATTTCGTCGCAGAAGAAAGATCAGTTAAAATAAACATTTACTACGATGCAATGCAAAGAATATTATTATATGGTTTCTTCTAAAAAGTGGTGATGTACACACTCATCCGGGTCCTTCAGATTCTGTCAATAACAACCATACAGATCCTTTAAACTGTGGTATAAAGAAGAGAACTAGAAGACCAAACTTTCCATGGGATAGCTGTGAAAAAGGAGTTATTGCAACAAGCAAATATGTGATATGTTCATCGTGCAATGTTAGATGTCATTTGAAATGATTAGACAATGATATATCTTATCCTCATGTTTTAACTCAAAATACTCGTCATTCTTCATATATCTGCAGATCTTGTTGTATAAACACTACTACCGTTTTCCAGTGATATACAGAACTTAGATGATTCCAGTGGCAACCTACCTGCAAATAGAAACCCTCTTACAAATTCAAAGAACCCTACCGGCTCATCTTTATTCCCATCTTCTGCAGTGCCATCAATTGCTGCGCAGGATCATTTTCAATGTTTTATGAAGAAGGGCTTACATTTTATACATCTTAATACTAGATCACTTTTACCTAAATTATCTGAACTTAAAACCCTTGCCCAAAAGATAACTGCGGCTGTAATTTCTTTGTCAGAAACTTGGTTAGAGAACACAGTAACAGATGATGAAATTCAACTAGAAAACTACACAGTAGTGAGACATGATAGAGACAGACAAGGAGGAGGATTGTGCTGCTATGTTAGAGATGACATTGCATTTACAACCAGAAAAGATCATAATGTTTTTAATGATGAATGTATTTTTATTGAAATTTTGTTACCAAAATCCAAACCCATAATTGTTGGAACTGTCTATAGACCACCAAGACAATCAAATTATTTAGAACATTTAGAAAATATTCTTACCAATCTTAGGTCAGACTGTGAAAAAAAAAAAAAATAATATCAAACAGGGAATGCCACGTACCAAAAACGCAGCCTCCCCATAATATGCCCCAAACCACCAAAAAAGGCCCCCCCACAAAAAAAAAAAAAAAAAAAAAAAAAAAAAAAAAAAAAAAAAAAAAAAAAAAAAAAAAAAAAAAAAAAAAAAAAAAAAAAAAAAAAAAAAAAAAAAAAAAAAAAAAAAAAAAAAAAAAAAAAAAAAAAAAAAAAAAAAAAAAAAAAAGGAGATTTAAACATTTGTTTTAAACAAAAATCTTGGAACGGTCAGTGGCAAAACACCACTGGCAAACCGCTTTTTGTAACTACTCTTTTACCCCCACCTTTCCATACAGGACAGTTTAAATAAGTAATCCCTGCTATTTGAATCTTTAACACACGCAATTGAAACAAAGCTATGAAAGCTACAAAAATGCTCGTGTACTAAATATATAAAAACAAACCCTTGAGCCATACGTATGTAATAGACCATATATTGACAAATTCAAAAGAGAAAATAAGTCAGTCTGGTACCATTCCCATTGGTGTAAGTGACCATTTTATGACTTTTTGTACAAGAAAAATGTCAAAACATACCTTTAAGAAACATTATTTTACAAAAGTCAGATGTATAAAACATTACAGTAAAGAACTTTTTGAAAATTGTTTAGCAAATGCTGACTGGAATAGTTGTTTTTATGCTGGAAATGTCAATGATGCTTGGAAATCCTTTAAGGATGTTTTTATGAATGTTTTAAACACTATAGCCCCTGTCAAAGAAGTTAGACTGAAACAAAAAACTGAACCATGTCTGCAGAAATTTTAGACTACATATTAAGTAAAAGAGATTCTAATTTATATAGTTTCAGGAAACTTGGTAAGCAAACTGACTATTCTTTATTCTGTAAATATAGAAATCTTGTGCAAAGAGAGATAAGGAGTGCTAAAGGAAATTACTTTACAGAACAGATACATGAAAATAGAAATAACCCCCAAGTGTCTGTGGCAACATCTTAAACAATTGGGGTACAAATCACAAAAGAAAGATAACTCTTATATTGTTCTTAACATCAATGGTGAAAATAGTTCTAGTCCTAAGAAAATTGCAAACCATTTTAACAGGTTTTTTTTACAAATGTTGCAGCAAAACTTGTAAGTAAACTACCAAATCCAAGTAGTTTATTTGATCTTAGTTCTCAGAAGTTGTATGATTTTTACAATGAAAGAAATTCTGAAGGTAACACTTTTGTATTGAAACATGTTTCAGAATCATTTGTATACAATGAACTTAGAAATTTGAATTCATGTAAGAGTACTGGTTTACATGAAATCCCAGCAAAATATTTGAAAGATGGGGCAAATGTTCTCAAGTTGCCAATAACATTTATAGTAAATATGTCAATATCTAATAATGTTCCTGAAGACATGAAAACTGCTCGAGTAAAGCCTTTATAAAGAACAAAGTAATAGTGGTGTTGGTCTAAGACCAGTTAGTATTTACATGTACTAAAATTGAAAAATCTGTGTATGTACAATGGAGAAGTTTCTTGTAGCTAACAACTAGTTGTATGAATTACAGTCAGGATTTAGGAGCTCTTATTCAACTGATACATGTTTAATACACTTACTTGACTTTATAAGAGATAACAACGCCAAAGGTCTGTCTGTATACCGGTATGGTTATATTAGATTTGCAGAAATCATTTGACACTGTAGACCATGATATTCTATGTGGTAAACTTAAAATCATGGGTGTTAAATCTACAGATTGGTTCATGTCATAACTAACGGGTAGAAAGCAAAATGTTTGTGTTAATAATGTTTATTCTGACCTTCAGCCTGTTACATGTGGTGTTCCACAAGGCAGTATTCTAGGCCCTTTATTGTTTCTTTGTTATGTAAATGATATGAAAATCAATCAGTATAGATCCAACATGTAAACTGATACTATATGCTGATGATAGTGCAATCTTATTTGCCCACAAAGATCCAAATGTCATATCTGAAAAACTGGGAACTGTCTTAGAATCATGTTCACCTTGGTTAGTTGACAATAAGTTATCACTTCATTTGGGTAAAACTGAGTGTATTCTATTTGGTTCTAAAAGGAAATTAAAAGAGATGTTAGTTTTAAAGTTGTGTGCCATAATCATACTATTTCTCCAACATCACCTGTAAAGTATTTAGGTTTAAGTATTGATGAAAATTTGTCTGGGGAAACAGTTGTACCAAAGGTCAATTCTAGACTTAAATTTTTGTATAGACATGCTTCGGTTTTAGATTATAATACTAGGAAACACTAGTGTTCTGTCCTTATACAATGTCATATAGACTATGCTTGTTCCTCTTGGTATCCTAGTTTAAGTAAATGTTTTAAAGACAAACTCCAGATATGTCAAAATAAAATTGTCAGATTTATAAATGATATGGGTCCAAGGGAAAGTGTCAGTTGTCAAACTCTTGCTGATATGTCTCTTTTGAATATTGAAGCTAGAAACAAGCAGCTTCGTTTAAACCATGTATTTAAAATTGTAAATAGTACAGGACCTTCTTATATGAAAGAAAGTTTTATGTTTACAAAAGATTTACATTCTCATTTTACCCGCTCTAAACTATATAATTTTGTTGTTCCAAAATCTAATGGAAAAGAAAATATAACTTTTTATTACTCTGCAATTAATGATTGAAATTCATTGCCTGTGCAAATAAAACAGATTACTAAAACTGGACAGTTCAAGAAAGCGGTTAAATGCCATTTGTTAGATGTGGCTAATATTTCTAAAGTCACATGGTTTATCTATTCATGATAAACTGAACAATACTTGTTTTAATTCTAATGCACTTTATATCAAATGAAATACAATTGTTTATAGAGCATAGAAACATATTATCTTAATTTTCCATTTTATGTGAACTTCCAAAAACCAAAGTCTTGTTTTTCTTTTTCTTTTTTTATCTATAAGGTATTTATCAGGACCCCATTGGAAATAAGCTTTAGGGCTTTATGGGCCATCCTAGGTTTAATACAAAATTATTTTAGCTAACTGCTCTTTCGAGTTTCTTATATATTAGTTTACTTATGTTTTTATTACTTAGTTCATAAACAACTATAAACAATTTGATTGTTGCTTATGTAAGTCTAAGTGTATTGTGATAAGTAATTGTGAAAATTGATCTGTGATATAATACTCATTTTGTTAATTCAAACACTCTGTGATATATATAATTCTTAGTCAGTTTGATAATGTCGATATTATATGTATTTAATTTATTTTTAATTATGTGTATTTTACCTGAATAAAAAAAATAATCAACAAGGCTTTTGCTAAAGCTAGCAAATGCTGGTATGTCAGTAAAGATGCTCGAATATGCGGGGTCTTTCATCTGATATCCGTGTACGTGGATATTACACTGACAGGTTCCCTGTTAACACAGGTGTACGTCATGGCTGCCCCATTTAGTCTGTACATTTATTATCTAGCAGTTCATCCTAATAATTTAGGTAAATGTATTCTTACTAATAATAAAAAAAACATACAATTGCATACGCATACAGATGAGTTAATGCTGTTGGCAGAGTGTGAGGTTGACTAACAGAATATTTTGTCCAGCTTGCAAAGGATATGTCTTGTAACATTGATAAAAGCAATCTTGTTCATTTTGCACCAAATTTAGTGCAAAGATCGGACGTTGTATTCAAATGTTGTATGTCAATAGTACAGTAACCTGGCAAATACCTGTGTCTTAGTATCACTTTGTGTGAGCATTTATATTACAATAAAACAAGTAAGGTTGTAGCTGAGAGTGCCGGACGTGCCCTGGAGCTCCCAATTGCTCGGTACAAAATGTTTTTTGGTTTGTTTGACCATATGACGTACCAACGGAACATGTCGTTGTTTAAGATTTTACAGCTCAAGAATTAATTTAAAACTATTAAATTGGTTATGTCAAAAGGTAGAAATAGATGTAAAAACTGGTTCTATAATGTGTATGTGATTACTTAAAGTCCTTTAATCTGGAAACATATGTACAACAATCATTTTCATACGTAAGGGTTGTAAGTGAGGCATCAAATGCACGCTTTAACGCTCATACAGATAAATGGAGTATAGTCCTTATATGATAACTTGAAAGTTGCGTCACATGATGTTTACGTTTGCTGGTATTATGAAAACACCAAAACAGGTAAGACAGCTTTTGTCATACATAAGTATTTGTTTTTCCAAGTTAATGTAAAACTAGTCATTGGCTTAGTGGTAACGGCCATGAAATTACATCTTTTTATGACAAGGTCGTTGGTTCGATCCCAGAATGTTAGTTGGTTTCTTTTTTTGTCTTTTTTCTAAATCCCGTTTAAATTCTTTTGATATTCAAGAGTTACCCATTTCATGGAAATTTAACTTTGTTCTCGTAAAGTTCTAAATAGGAATGCGAGCAATGCTTAAAATTAATTATATAGGGTATGAAATATCTGCATACAAAATTGGCAAAATTGTATTGACGAAAGGTTTCATATTAGGCTGTATAAATGAAAAATAAAGTATCCAAAAAAGAAGAAAAAAAAAAAGATATGAAATTAAATTCCTTGGTTCGACCTGAACCGTCAATTATACGATCAAATTGTCTACCACTACCATTGGCTTTCAGGCTTATTTTTTTCCGCGTTTGTTACTATTTATGTATATTCCCATAACAAGATAACCGTTATACCTGATTTACCTGTCAGTTGAACCTAACTATATTATGTAATGACGTACAAACGTGATGAAAGAATTACGGACATACACATTGTTTATATCAGACAGAGTGGCATTCCTCTTTTTATAACTGTTAACTAACCATAGTACTAAAAGTGTATTTATCGTACCCACATAGGTCTCAACTGTCAAAGTTCAGGTGTGGTGTTGCATATCAAACTATTCCCAAGAACTAAAGTGTCTGTCATCTCTGTGATAGTATAGTAGAGTCAGAAATACATGTTTTACCACATTGCCTCTGTTACCTAACAGTAAATATACAATGCAGTTGTTCCAGACTTTGTGCGTGGAGAAACACAGTTTGAACTTCTTCACCTGCATTCGATATACGTGATATATACGGCCAAACTCTTCACACATGTGAAATTTACGGCCGGAGTTTTCACACATGAGATCAATACGAGGTGGGACAATAAGGTTCAATAGTAACAAATAAAACATGATACACATATTGCTGTAAATTTACTGACACATATAAGCTGATGTCAGACTAATTTTCTAACTGAAGAATAAGTTATAAAATAGAGATATAGACAGAAGTGAGAGAGGAAAGAATGATTACATAATTAGGCTTGGCATTTTATTTCTCTCAAAGAATGTAATATGCAATATATCATTTTAAAACGCAATTTAACTTCAGAGCATCACATGTCTTCTGACAGTACGTAATAATTAAATGCTATATCTAGCTGGAAAAAAGATATCCAATATCGAGATTCTTTCCAAAATTGTTCTGTCGATTGCAAAATGGCGGGATGGTTTGACGCTGAAACTGATGATATTGAATAGAACCAATCTAATTCCGCAAAGTAAGTAAATCGCACTTATACGTCACACAAGGATATTTTCTGAGAACAAATCATTTGTTCATTAATTTAACCAAAGTAAATGAAGTCTTATACAAAGGAAAGTAGAAATGATATATACACGACGAAAGAGTTTGGTAGTCTGACAGGAACGTACTCTGCCAAAATTAGTTCTTAACCAACAAATGCCATAGATATGGTAACTTCAAAAAAGGATTGATAAATGTGTATTTCTTTTTTTTTAATGTCGTGGAATGTACCGCCAGCCTGAAACGGGATGCTTCGCAAATGAAAGTAAGTTATTTCTTAAATTGTTACAATTAACAAGAATGGTTAATGAAAAGTTCACAAAAATGAATGAAATAGTATTAAGTTCAACGCTTGAATTATCTTCGACGCTTCTACGTACATTATCTTAAGTAATTAGAGTTCACAAATCATTATTCTAAAGGCAGTGTGCAAAAAACAGCAAATGTAGATTAATTTCTACTTTGATAAAATGAGATTACTGTTTTGCTTCAAGTTACAGTCAGAAAGAACTGTGTTGGTGTAAATTAAGTTTAATCATTACTACTAGGTTCAGACAACAAAAAATGTTAAGTATTTATATAGCATAATTATGTAGGGTAAGCACTACATCCCCTTTGGGACCTCATTTCTGTAAAAATTAAGTTTTTTAATTTTCCGTTGTTAGGGAAAACAAATTGATTATTTGTGCCAAATAAAATCAAATTCTGACAAGCCTTTTTAGAAAAAAAAACATTTAAAAAAATTCTCAATCCTATTGGGGCCTCATCCTGAGGGGTAATTCTTGTTTTCTGCATCTTACATTGAAACCAAAGCTAAAGCAATCAGGACTATAAGTTTTAGAAAACAGAAAAATCATAATTTAATTATATAGAATATTTAAGAAAAGTGCAGCACCCCCTTGAATCCCTCATTTCAATAACAGTATGTGGATATCTAAATGAGTGATAATGGAATTATTTGAGCCAATCACAATTTAATTTTGATAACCGGTTGAAGAGAAATAGAATTTTAATGTTTTAATATTTATATTATATTTCTTATGGATTGAGAAATAATTTTGCAGTCCAATGTAAGAAAAGTATGTTTTCTTATGAAACGTGACATTAAAGAATATTCATTTGATTTTCAAATTGGTCATTTAATATAATACTTTGCGATGGTATATTGTTGTAGTCATCAGTTACATTTTGTCTGTCATGAAATTCTATTAGTTATGGCACCGGATAATAATTGACATGAAGCAACAACAAAGTTTCGGCTTTACAAAAAAGCTCCTCTGTGTAAACTTGGAAAATAACTCAACATTTAAACCAGAAGACAATGAATTTATTTATTACGATGTTTAAATATTATCATTATCAGTATTTTATTCAACATGATTGCAAAAAATAAACGTAACATTATAAGATCAAAATATCAATATCTCAAAACGCCCTTGCAGACATATGTTAATTTACTTATCACACATTATATATGGTTTGAATATGTAGACAGAAAGCTGAGAAAATGACAAATCAATTTGAAACAGACAAAAGACAGAAAGATCGCTGAACAAAAATTACTAAAAAATATTTGTTTAGAAGTAAACATACTGATGTTGGTATTCATTTTCCATACATTTAAAACGATTTAAACGCAAATTGGAAGAGATGACTAATCCTAAGCCTAGGATAGTGCCGGTAATTTGTAGGCGTAGTTATTTCCCCTGATCTGTTAAGTTAACAATGTCTATACCACTTTTTACATTTCAACCAAACCGGTTCAATGTCTACATTTACATATCATCAGTATGTTCCGATTCAATGACTTTTAGTGAAGTTATTGATCTCGACTTTGACTTTTTGCCCTACTTTCTTTGTATTGTTGCAAATATACAATTTTGCAAGCATTTGTAAATTTCCATACGAGGGGGGAATTAGGGCAGACATGTGTTTTTGCCGAAAAAACAACTTCTAGTTATTTTTTCTTCTAAAAACATGTGTTTTATCAATATTGGTATATTTGCACTTTTTCGTATTAGTATTTTCTCAGTACAATTGTGACATACAGTAATTTGATATAATAAGTCATTGATCATCCAACAGTGAAAATATTGAATAACTGGACTTTGACATTATTGGAAACTGTCACCTAATAATATTGATACCATGTGATAGCTACAAGCATGGTAATGACGCAATAGCACAAGCTTCAGCAGCGCAGTGGTAGTGCGGGACGGTTCTGAGCTCCATCCACAGTAGTGCTACGGCAGTTGTGTCCTTCGGCAAGACAAAAACACTTCCACATTGCCCCTCTCTCGTCGGGATCGATTTCATCTGGAATGAGTCTCGACAGCGAGTAATCTAAATTTTAAGAACTTATTTCGCAATCGAATAAACAAATACAGACGTCATCAATTATTGTTCTGGAACAAAGTGTAAATATCAACATAACTGCCAAAAGAGGGAAATATGTTGTGAGGTTAGGAAACTCATTGAATAACATTACAAAGAAGGGAAATTTCATCTTCACTAAGAAATGATATTTTACATACAACTCGATGATCCAAGGGCTACACATTCAGAATATTTTTGTTTAATCATCAAGGAAGGAAAGAAATTTATTAGAAAGCGTTACTTGAAGGGAAAAACAAACGTTTGTTTACCCAGACTGAGGAAAATCTATCATCAAGAATTGTGAAAGGGAACAGAATCGAATCTTAACAGGACATTAACACATTGTTGAATAAGGGCATGGATCATATTTTCCCCGTGAAAACTATCCAGAGAAAACTTGGGTATGAATGAAGAGTGACAAAGAAAAGGTCCTCGTCAATGAGACAAACAAGAAAAAGAGTATTGAGGAATATTGGAAGACATGGGTCTCAGATATGTATTTTGATGAAATTTAGACTTTGACAGGAGTAGAAGTTAGATCTGCTAAAGTGTGTATGAAATAAATTGATATTCTTGATATTAATTTATTCCTAGTTATAGCACAGTAATTCGATCTACGTCATCATGGATAGTACCCAAAATGTAAAGAATTCAACGAACTGAACAATATTGTCGGTGCAGAAGTGTCTACACAATCCCCAGATCTGAATATTATAACGCATGTTTGGTTTGGTTTGAAGAGGGAGTTATAACCTAAAGGGATAATCAGCCTGGTTCAGGCCCAATACATAGCTACATCACACATACCAGGACTTGTATGTGATAATTCGTTCCAGGCTAAGAGAAGTTATCAGAATGAACAGGAATCTTACAATGCACCAAGGTAAGAAAGATAACAGTTATAAAGATTTGCTACATCTGACTGATTGCTACTACCTTGCTGAAGGCAGTTTGATGAGACATATTAACCAACCGAAGAGATTCAACTGATTCTGTTCTCTGCCTAGACTTGCTTTTCTCTACAAGCTTTGACATATGCGATACTTTGAACACTTAAACTGACTTTAAACTGAGATAGCTGTATACCACGGAGTAATTATTTGTCTGTGCATAACAATTCAGAAACAATTGAGTCATAGTGCCTCGACTTTATCCGTTGATCAGGTTAATCGTTGTCAGCAATTTTGTCCATTGAATATTGGCAGTGTAATAAACAGGCTGGGCTACTGACAAGATCCAATTAATTTTAGTTCTCACTGGTATGAGTGAAATTCCCAGCGTCGAGTAGCGTGGCTGCTTAGTGGGTTACAAAAGCTGCAAATTTCTCATGAGCCGGCGAAATATCTCATCCTGCATAAGAACCTTTCAATAAACATTTTCCCCTATTTGCAATCGAACTGTTGAAGTTTCTCCGGCACCTTAGTCTCAAAAGTATGAACATCTAGGGGAAAATAGATCTAGATGTATTTCCTCTCTCGATAATGTACACGTTGAGAACGCTCTGTCATCTTATATTGTGAATGACGCAATAAGCAATACGTTTATCGCATGTCTACCATTTTAACAGGAATGGTTATGTCATATGATTTGATAAATTGTCTTTCAAAAGTCGTCATTCAAAGAGCGTTCAGAAGAGATATACAATACATCTGATAGAACATTAGATGATAAGTAGTTGTATTTCTTGATTTTTATTGAAATTCAAACAGCTTACGATTTGAGGACATTTGTTTGATACGCACGCCAGGATTTAATTTTTTCTTTTTTTGTCCACATAAAGTAGTATTTTGCTTTCATAAAAAGCTCATGGAATAGACGTGGGTTTAAATCGTGTATGCAAAGATAAGCGTTGAGGTAACATCTCCATTCGTTTTTATAGCATCTAGATCTATATACATAGGAGCGAACGATTGTCTTAAAAGATAATAAATTTGGCTGGATATTCCCAAAGCAGTATTTAAAGTAACACGTACAAGCCAGGGAATCTATTATCTCAATCGACCGGTGTCATAATAGTGTCATTGTTGTCTTGATGTAAATATGCCTTGACGATTGTAGAACTTCAACGCATCTCAATACATTGATGAATTTTCCGCTTTATAATACTTGCATATAACACATCAGCTGTCGTAGTTGTTATCTATAGTTTACGGTTTAATGGTTTACATAACCATTGAGTACTTCATCTTGTATGACCATTTAGAATACTTTAAGTATAACTTAAAGTTAAAGGCAACTTCCAACATTGACGTCGTGCTCGGATACCAGCCACTCGGAGTATTAACGAACTGTCTTGGAATCAATTTGACGATTGTGAATACCAATGATTCGTCGTGCAGTTTCAACAGCGGCAAACTTCTGGGTTCGTAGATGGGACAACACGATGTATCGATCCTGTGCCCGCGTTGTAAAACGCCGCTTCGGAGTCCGTCGTCTGTCTTGAACACTAAGATCGATGTTTAGTTGGCCTGAAATTCGACTATGTTGTCGTTTATCTATGTTCTTTGTATTACGTTTGTTTTTACGATGAGGCGTCGATTAGGTATGTCGATTCTGTCATTCCCTGCGATGCACATTGTACAGATATATTTCGAGTCTGACCTACACCTTCACTCGAGTTCTCCTTTTTGGAAGTACCGAAGGGCTCCAAAGGATCTTCGGGATGTTTTCTACATTTTGTTTTCTTGGGTATTGCACATTGGGGTTTCTTGTGTCCTGTTTCATGGCATACGGAGCATTTGCAATCTGTACACGAGCGTATAATGTGCCCAAAAGTATGACATTTGTTCACGTGACCCCTGTGTATGAATTGCATTTGACTTTAATTGGCCAAACTGAACAATTCTGTCTTCACATTAATCAAGCAATAACGTTTACGCGCAGTTTCTCTCTGAAACTAGAGATGATATCGAGCACTTTAAATATTAGCACTTTGGTGATAATCCCATCGTCCAAGGACAGTGCAATGTTCTTAATACGAAGTCTGAGTGTATTCTCATAGTCTTAACGCTGTGGGTTAAATTGAAGTATCGAAAGCAAGCAATCAAGGTGGCTTTGGCAGCCAAATCGCCACTATATAACCGCTATATATCATTAACTTTTGTAATCCTGTTATATAATGTTGGTCAATAACGGACCGCCAAGCAAAATAAGGTTCTTTATTTCATCAATATTTACTTTCATTTTCCTAACAGACTGGATGCTTGGAGAAAGACAGGCAGATGCCCATCTGTTTTCAAATTGACATCAAATAATCCGTTAAATGTCACTTCTTAGGGTCAACACTTCAGAAAACACCGTTGTTTCTAAATACTTGAACACTATTTATTGTTTGCTTTTTAAAAGACGATGTAAAAGGCATCATAAAACTGCTATGGTTACTTCCCTAACGACAGATTAACTCTTGGGATAGACAAGAAAGACGCAGATTTCATTTGTAAACATTTCCCGGTAAGCCAGTTCTGGTGGATCGAGGCATTGTAATGTAGTGCATGATGTTAGCTCGAACAGATGTGTTTATTACAATTTCAATTGAACGCATAAAATAGAAATATTAAGAAAATCTGAACGACAACAAGTAACTTGAGTATTGCAAGCAATACATTAATCCTCTACCGGTTTATAACCTTAAGGAAACTAACTATTGTCTCTCTCTCTTTAGGCAGTTGGAATGAATTTCCAACTCTAGAGAAAAGGGAGATAATTTAGAACTAGGCAAGGCAGAGTAATATATTTTGCCCAGTACACGTTCTCTTAATGCCCTCTGTCTTTGTATGCAGTTTGAATAAATTCCATTCCTTACTTAATGAGTTATGCTCCGGAGAAAAAAAGTAACAAGTAATTTATTAATTGTAGCCATAGCCACAACAATTTTTGCCTAACGAAAAACATAAAATGATGTGCGATATCCTCATAGGCTGCCTTATCTACATGCCAAGATTCATTATGCAACGTTGAATACTGTTTTGGATATCACAGTATCTAGGCTGTATGCGGTATTTTTAAAAGTTCAGTTGCCGTAAGCAACCACAATGTTCGTTGGACTAAAAATAAAACAACGTGCATTCTCTCTATAATTTTCACTATACCCAAACCAAAATCCATTTTACTAGCATCTAGTGTTCTTGAAATATCGCATGATCCAGTTGTTTGGACGGACGGGGATTCCAGACAGACGGAATGATGGATAGACGGACGGAGGGTATACTTATTGTTCCCTACGGTGAAACCGCTCTGGGATAATATCGAATATACGAACATTGGAATATAATAAAACTGTTGTGTCTTTGTCGTTCATTTCTTGCATGATGAAAATGCAAAGCGATGCTAAACAGTTGTAATAATTTGTGCAAATTCCATACACCACTTATGTTTGCAGAAATGTATATACATTGCATATGCAAGCATTGTTATAATACGGTATGACACACCTTATCCTATTTATGTACAACTTGTCTTTACAAAGAGGCGTAACAGTGTATACACATATATCAACTGTTAGTATTAGAAGATTTATTTAGTCTAAGTTAAAAAAAGATATGGAGTTCATAAAAAGAAAGTGTAACATAAGGAAATGACATCAGAATAGGCAATATATGTTTTATCATAAAATGCTGTCCAAATGGTCATACCAGTGTAGTGTCTTCAACTTTGTTTTTCAATATTCATATCTTGGAGACATTTACTTTTAAAATGAATTTAATACTACAGGAAGAAATAAAGAGAACAATAAAAGAAGCTGCTAAAATATTTCTTGGCAGTGCCTGTGTCAGTAGATCATAATTTGACTGTGGCACAATGACATGCTCTTCATCTTTAAATGGTTTTTGCATAGTGTAAAGTTGCACATAATCGGAGATTTGGCAACTCGTTTTGTTTTCGTTCTCGTGAAAGATACAGCAATATGTATGTCCTGTCTTATTGCTCGGCGGCAAAGGTACAGCATTGGTACTCTTTCGATTGCAAAGGTACGGCAATGGCAACTCGCTCTGTCTCAATGACCGGCGGCAAAGGAACAGCATTGGTACTCATTGGATTGCAAAGGTACAGCAATGGCAAATCGCTCTGTCTCAATGATCGGTGGCAAAGGTACAGCATAGGTCATTTTTTCTATTTCAATGCTCGGTGGCAAGGGTACATCATTGGCCACTTGTTATGTTCCATGCTCGGCGGCAAAGGTACATCATGGGTCACTCATTCGATTTCAATGCTCGGCGGCAAAGGTACAGTATTGGTTACTCGTTCTGTTTCAATGCTTAGCGGCAAAAGTACATGATTGGTCACTCGTTTTATTTCAATGCTTGATGGCAAAGTTACATCATTGGTTACTCGTTCTATTTCAATGCTCGGTGGCAAAAGTACATCATTGGTCATTCGTTCTGTTTCAATAATAGGAGGCAAATGTCATTATTGGTCAATCTTTCTATTTCAATGATGGGCGGTAAAGGTACTGCATTGGTTACTCGTTCTGTTTCAGGGCTTGGCGGCAAAGGTACAGCATTGCATTGGTCACTCGTTCTGTTTCAATGCTGGGTTGCAAAGGTTCGTCATTGGTCACTCGTTCTATTTTACTGCTCGGCGGCAAAGGTACATCTTTGGTCACTCGTTCTACTTTAATGCTCGGATGCAAAGGTACATCATTGTCCACTCGTTCTATTTCAATGCTCGGAGGCAAGGGTACTGCATTGGTTACTCGTTCCGTCTAAATCTACCCGTGTTTCAATGATAGGAGTATCTCAAAACCGCACTAACCTGACCTTCCCCTATGGTATCTCATCTGTAATAGAGCACTATGTATTTTGTTACGTCAAGTCAGTAGATATATTTTTACATCTTAGGTTTTTTTCCACCACTCACAGTTTCATTTATCTTTTTATAATCGAACACTCAATTTTAAATATTTTTCTTTACACAAAAGAGGTTATCTCATTCATTTTCAGGACAATTGCTTAATCGTTAGTAAGTTCTTAAAGACGAAGTTTCCTTTGCTTAACTCGCTTTTAAAAATGTTGTGAGCAAAGCACCTGCCTGCCACCATCTAAGCAGTGGTCAAATACTGAGTACTTCAGATTGGGAACACATTTTATTTTCTGATAGGATAATGAATTTCTGACATGTTTGTTTCAATAGACTGCATTATAGTGTTTCAAATAATTATAATACCGATTCAGTTTGTTTCATATAATACAATTGTACTGAATCAGTATTCATTCTTTTGTAGAACTTTACTAAATCCGTTTTAGTTATTTGAACTTTATGATTACATGTAACCTGTAAAGGTCTAGCACCACAGTCGTAAACACATCTATCAATTTTATATCATCCCTTGCGTTGTTAAAACAAATCCGAAAAGCTTGGCTATCACTTATATCCCAAAACGAGTTTTCCACATAATCCGGACATTTCATTAAGGAAGTGATTCAGTTTCCATTTTCATTAACCGATTCACTGACTGATGCTTAGATGAATATATTTATGAGACATCTGGTGTCATACCATTTTTGGACCTATGATCTAAGTGATTGATCATTGTAGGACTAGCAATTGCTTTTTCAGAGGTTAGAAATAATGTCCTATAAATCGTTTTGGAAGATGACGTAGTTCAGTTCATTTTGGCTTCAGCGCTATTAATCTGTGTTATCTTGATATATAGATGTCAAACTAATCACTCAGAAAGAGCAATGCTTGACACCATTACAGAAACAGAGACCTATTGTGAGGTAAACCTTGATTTTGACATTTTGGCAATGGTTGGTTTGCGTCTTTAAGTATGAGTACCATCCTAACGGAACTGGCTGCATATTTAAGTTTGCTTAAGATGATTTTAAGAATTAAAGATTAGCGGATAAATATGAACATATTATTATATAACCTAAATGATTAAATAGTTCTTCTTACAAACTGATGGAAGTAGAAAAAAGCAGTATTCATTTTCCTGCTAGTGCTGCATTTTGTTCACTCATTATTCATCAAATCATAGATTTCATTAACATACTTGTTTAATTACTTAAAGATTCTTGTTATAATCATTTATTTGCTTTGCCATTTGAGAGAGTGAAATGAACACTTTTGACACAACAAAACTCTTTAGAAGGTCATATATATTTTGTTTTACTGCAAAATGTTATTTTAGCAATTTGTCGGACATGGCCATTCAGAAGTAGGCAATTATCTTTATTTTCTTGATTTCCAAGAGCTGCCATGTGTTCCGAGGAGTGTCTTTGAACACTAAAATACAATTTTTTTTACAAGATTAGGTTGTTCAATTTCAGGCCGCGTCAGACAAACTACGCGCAAGACGGTACTGACTCCCTTTTCATTGCGCTCAGCATTCAAAGGGATAGAGTTAGTTCTGAGTAAGGACGAGTGAAGGCAGCATGCTACAAACTAGTACGTCATGGCAGCTAAAGATTATTTTATCGTATTAAGACTGAGATGTATTGAACGTGACCGACAATCGACATTCCTTTCCTTTTTGCTTAAGACATGTGATTGCTATGCAGACACATTTATATTACAATCTAAACTGATTGGTAATTATTCACATAAGTGGCATATTAATGAGTTGCTATTGCTCCGGAACTGAAGTTTGTACATTTGTATCGTGAGTTTTATCTTATTCACCAAGACTTCCTACTTTCTCCTTCATTCGGCCCTTGCACTGGTTTCGCGTTTGCTCGTGACACTGGCAGAAACATCAGAGTACTACGTATAGTTTTCCCTCCATTAGGGTTTCATTATTTTTCAGCCGGATCAACACACATTTTGTGTAAAAAGCAGATAAACACACAGAAAAGTAAATCATTTAAAAGCAAAATTCGAGTTGCCATGGATTTAGCCCGCTAAAGAATCGATGACCATTTGGTGTCACTGAGGCACTTAACTGAGTTTACACGAACTGTCTTTGTTAATCGCATTCAATTACATTTAAGTTCAGTTAAAAATTCTCCACTCGTGACATCGAATTAATTTCCAATTTTCGTTCCCGATTATAGCCGATAGTACTTTGCTAATACAGCAAAGAATAGCTACAATGGACGTAGTATGTTTGCGCATTGGGTCTACATCCCCTTTCCTATCAACTTAATGCTGTTAAAGTTTATCAAAGTTATATATACCTTCAAAATGGCCATATTGAGTTATGGTCAAGAATGAATGCTTTACAATCATGTAAGAAGTGAGTTTAACCAAGCTATTTCCATTATTGACAGATACAAATTGAGATATACATAACTGAAAGGGTAGATTTTTTAATTTTGACTAGGATAGTCCAAACAGATTTTTACAGATTTCCTCTATATTCAATGTGAATGGAACTATCATACAGAGCCATATCTTGATGTTGTAGCTTTGGCAATGTCAATTATTCTAGGAATATAAATCATTGATTAATGTTCTATTCAAATAATGATGGTCACTTTGAACGGTAATATCACTTCAAGTTAAAGCTTTGTTAACTTGTTTTAAAGAATTAGTTTCATTTGTTCCATATAATTTCTATCTGTTGAATTCTTAGCAAATTTTAATGGCACATGTTTACAGAGACATTGCAGACATTAAAATGAGCAGTGACAATTTTGTATACATGTATTTGACATTGGAACATAGTACCTGAAATGGACTGTAAAATTGTGCTTTGTGTCTTAGTTTTATTCAACCTGCTGCGCAAGCGGCTAGGTTTTAACCACTTGACTCACAACAACGCGGGTCAATATTTGGCACTACCATAAAGCCGATGGCAAACAACTACTCTGTTTCATCATTCCTCGCTTAAAAAAAAGTCCTCCGAAACAGATGCATAAAATGCGAAATATACTACAGCTTACTTTGAATAAAATGCACTTTCAGCTGTCAAATTGTAAATTTGATTAAACATCACTGTACATAAAATGGATTGTACATGGCAGGAGAGAAGCTTTAGTGCCTACTTCTCTGTAATCTGATAATGTTTTTTGATACCGGAAAATGCAGTTCAGAATAAATAAGATAACTTACTTTACCCTCTCGTGAGTTAAAGTCAATTCAAATAAAACCAAAGTTAATTTCAGTTATTTCACTGTGTTATCCTGCCTTTGTCTTATTGAAAGATTAAACATGACATGAACATAATGCTTTAAAGGATTTTCATTCATAATGCAATCAAAGCACTGTAAGTGCTTACAGCAAGTTCACTGCGAATTTGAGCACAATGGATTTTTTTGCATTACAGACAAAGAGTGATTATTAAATTTTGTGACAATATTTCGATAACAGTATCTTCCGTTTATTTTAATCACAGAACTTGTGTTTACATCAGATGATCTTGTTTGTTTTTGTAAATTTATTTCAAAATCGCTCAAGCTATAAACTAGTTATTTTTCAGACGTTTTGAAGAAGTGTTGCTTTTAAATTGTACGTATAGCCAGCTGTATGTATGACACATCCTTCAGAAATACCACTCAACACTTAACATGAAATCCTGTATTATGTTACGATTTATTATTAACATCTTTCACACACAAATATATTTAATTTACGGTAAAATGCATTTATACCGGTGTTCTTCTGTCTGACACTGCATAACTCTGCGTAGGAAAAATGACAACCCAACTACATATAGAGTTGAAAATGGGCAATGTTTATTTTTGTGAAAGTATTTTACAAACATTGTTAAACTATTTAAACAAACTTAAATAAACTATTTTTGACATAAATTTGATTTGATCAAATCTACAACATTAAAACTATGTCGGTTACCTGAAAGGTTCGATCATGGGTTGGGAAATAAAAAAGATAGTTTCATGTTCGGTCAAATGTTGGTGTAAAATATCTATGACCAACAATGGTTTACAGTGTTTAACAGCATCTGACATTGCTTTACATTAACAGGTCTTACAACAAACTATATTTCAGTATGAACCGATAAGGCCTAAGTATATTCCGATGAAAAAACAAGATATTCATAGGGAGAAATAGAGACCATCATTTTGCACATGGAAAAACTTTATGATATTAAATAGTATCAAAGATAAGAAAACCTAGTTTTCTGTGCGCATGAAATTGCGTGACACGATAATTGATTCCAGATTAGATTATGTGACAGATAATCAAGAACTATTCACACAAAAAAGCCCGCAACATTTACTATTTCCGTTTGTAATACATGTCTTGTCTGGAAGGTTCGTGCTGCTTGGAAACTTGTAATGTAAATGTAAATTTTGGCAAAACCTTATGCGATACTTTACTGTAAAATACAGGCCAACAAACACGTAGGGGTGATTACAAGCTGTCGATTGCTTTTTTTCTTATTGATATGGATTGTTAGAAATGCAACGCAGATCTGCATTGTATTCCTTTCGTTGTGAATTCATGTAATTTCTTCACAACAGAACATGTTCTAAACGTCACAAGTACTGCCTCCTTGTTTATATATTTGGTTAGACTATCAACGGGATGTGTATAGGTTATATCTGATGAATCAATCCACAGAAAATCAAAGCGCTGTGAGCGCTGAAGGCCTGGGGGCTATAGGTTAACTCCCCGAAAAACAACTTTTCACCTACGTGTTCTGCGTTGAATCTTACCTAAAGCGCGGGTCGAAATGTGCAGAGGACGAAATTCAATATATGACACAGAATGAATGATTCACAAATATATGGGTGACAGGGAAGTTTGTTTTATTATGAAATGTACGTTAAATGAAAAATAATCACATAGTCAACATTATGAAATGTTTAAGCCAGTACAAATAATTCGATCTGCGCTTTGTACAACTTCAAGCGATATGATCTGATGATGTGGATCGAAAATTATTGTGTACCAATGACAAGACCTTGAAACAGAAATAAACAAAGCAATACCAGCAATGAAATATAAATACAGTACTGTACAATGTGTATAACAGAGAAAACCAAAAATGATTCTGGGTTAACTTATAGTTGTAATCAGTGAAACCGTTCACTGGGCCTCGACATGCAGCGTCCTCGATAAATGGCGGGTGAATTTGATCACGTTAGTTCCTTCTCGGGAATGTACGTAAATTATATCTTTTTTTAGAGACATTTATTTTTAGGTAAATATATATGTTATCGTTCGTAAATAACAAAGTTGTCAATGAAATAACATCGGAAATTTGAAAATCAAACTACAAACTCTTATATCGAGCTTCGTACGTTTTCGTAAATTTCCGTAAATATCCGTACTTTTCCGTGATATGCATATGATTATCTTCCGTAATCAGCTAACAGCGCATTAATTTCTAAAACAGAAAAAAATGTGTAATGCAGCCCGTAAGCTATATACCTTCCTGCAGTCGTTTGAAGTTTTATTTACTTTTTTTATTTGTAACATGTTCTTATCATATGCGGCATTCAAACAGAAGATTGATCTGGTCTGTCTTGCACTACTTTCGCATAGCGCATGTTTACAGTTGTTATTCGCACATAGCACGGCTAAAATTCTTGCAGGGTTTGAAATGTGGTATACTAACTTAGGCCTTGGGGACTTTCAGTCCCCAGGCCAAAAACCTCTTCATCATTCAGTAAGCGTCGTGTTTCGTCGAAAACTCTACTCTTCTGATTCTCTAATATATAGCAACACATATTTTTGTATCTTTGAACCGAGCAATGAAACGTTCTTTTTGATATACTCATTTAATTAAAATTGATTCTTCTCTCTTTTGACGCTTTACATGCGAGTTGCGTATTGATGTACGGAGTGGTAAGTAGGTCAAGATAGATTCTATCATCAAGGAGAACACAGCACTTCGCTACATATACGTGTGTAGTATTATCATCTAGTATACATTTCAAAATGATACCGTTTAATTTATAAATAACCCAACTTAGACAAGCGTATTCCAATGATCACAAACGTTTTGTTGTTTGGGTTCTGGTCTTGTTGATATGTTGTACATACACCCTCATTTATAACATCCCTAGTACCAGACATTAACCACCTTCAATTAACAATTTGCCTTAAACAGGGATTAGTCGTTTTTATTACTTTACTGTTGGATAGTATATATTACTTATTTTCTTTTTATATAATGATGTAGGACCTATTAACCATATTTCTGATTGACAGCACATGTTTCCAATTCTATCAGTATCCATGTTGTTTCAGATGTGTTGCTGACGGCAGCTTAGTATGTCCTAACTATTAATTTTGGATGGAACCACATAATATTCAGTTAAACATACCAATACAAACGATCCCGTTTAACAAGTTAGAAGAACAAAACGTATTATAGACCTTTTAAAATCACGTTAAAACTTAATAAAAAATATAGGTTTCCTTCTCAATGAGAAAAAGATGACTCAGATGCGGTTGATTTATTTAGAACTGGCACTGATTAGTTATCGATTAAGTCCGTTATATACAGAAATGCAATTATGTGATTGAGCATTAATGATGGTTATGATGACCCTATATTGCTTACCAGTGTTCCACTGCAACATGTTTTTCGACACATTCAGATGAGCCAAAACAAAAACGGCCTAACCATTCTTTGGTGTGATATATGAAAGAAAGATGAATCTCCAAAACCATACAATACAACACCTACCTACAACTAGACACATACACAAAAGAGGAAATGCTTCAAATATAAGAAAAGACCCACACAACAGTTGTAACTTCAGCTATATAAAACAACGCTATACATAACATCAGAGTAACGCCACATCTCAAACACATAATAAAGTAAGGTTAAATCCGAGGTTACCATCTTTGAACAGTCATTAATCTGAAACATCGACAACTACTGGTTTTTGACCAGTGTATAGTCATTTTCATCCCACCTTTTCCCCAAATCAACCCTAAATCGTTTTTCTGCAAGTCTAAGCGCCTGGCAAAAAAGTCGTCAGCGCCATTTTTCATGTCTTTGTTATAAAACAGCCTGGGATAGAGCACACGAGCTGAACGCTTCACAAGTTAACTTTTCCCTTTCGGCATGATTCAATTATCTCGATCTGTTCTCATGGTAACGATGTTAGAGAATTGCTAGGAGTTGTAACCTTTTAGTGATAAATAATGAAGGTTGTGTAGGAAAAAATAAGAACATGGTACTTATGGTATGTACTTTCTCTGTGACACTGTTTGGTAAGACGTAGAGTAAAATAAAATAAATTGAAATTCAAGTTTGTCCAGCGGATACTGATACACCCATTCTGTCATGTGAATATTTTATATAAGCAATAAAATAAAAACTATACTATAGTCATAACTCAATGAAATTTCCTAGCCATACGACAACTACACCATAATATCCCTATTTCTTCTGGAAGGTCGGACAACGTCTAAACATATCCTCTGCATTAATTAGAAGATAAACGGAATCGGCAGTTACTTACCAATTGCCGGGTGCCGATCGTAGTCGAGTGAAGTACGAAGGAAACAGTGAAGAGAAAACTGGCTGCGAAACGCAATTATGCGAATACTAAATCCAGTTTGACAGCTTGCTGCCAGTTGCCCATTTAGAGGATAAGTTCTCAGTTTGGTATAATTGTCATTTCGTAGTCACAGAAGAGTCGAATTTGAGCTGCATTGGTTGCCCATGGACCGAATAGAAATCTTGGTGTTGTTTATAATTCAGTGCAATTGGAAAATGTAAACGTGAACAAGTATCCGATGTAAATAATTGAGATACACCAAACTGGCGTCATTTTGCAAAACAGTCAAAGTTGATGCTAAGAATGGAATTGACAATAAACTTTCCCGCTGTGTCTTGCGAGTGAAATCGTATAGATAATATATTTGAAATAAGGTGAAGTGGCAACAAGCTTGCAGGTTATCTGCTGCCAATCCGAAAAGGAGCTAAGTCTCAACTAACAATATAATTTCCAGCTCTGTCCAGTCAGTTACCTGTTTCCAGTTTCAGTCGAATCATTTTAGGGCGACAACGAGTTGGCAGCTGGTTGCCAGAGGTCATTTACACATGTGTGAATTAAATCGAACGGACAGATAGCTGTTAATTACTGATTTGTTATTTCATGACACAATTTAAATTGTTTCGTGCCTTGTTGAACCGTATATGTCCCGGAACGTATATATCACACGAGAGAAAAAATTCGACCGCATATGTCACACGTGTGATATATTCGGTCGAAAATAGTCTTCGCGTGAAACGTATATGGCACATAATATGTATACGTTTGACTTCGAATTTTATAGGAACACGAAAACGAATTTCTCACATGCAGAAAAAGGCAAATAAAAACGAAATGTGACGATGTTTGGGAGGCATCCATATAGGTATATACATGTATATAGGTGTAACGTAGAGAGCCGAATGCAATTATATGATTATCCAAGAAAGTTCAAGGTAAACGACATGCGATCAACACTTATTGGAACTTAAACACAGAGTAAACTTGATATATCT
This sequence comes from Saxidomus purpurata, assembly GCA_022818135.1. Classification (NCBI taxonomy): domain Eukaryota; kingdom Metazoa; phylum Mollusca; class Bivalvia; order Venerida; family Veneridae; genus Saxidomus; species Saxidomus purpurata. The sequence continues at coordinate 47,545,847 of JAFMSR010000003.1, read as the reverse complement.
GCATGGCCGGCTCCTGTGGATCGGTTCCGATCCTCTTCCTGGAATGACTTAAGCAAAAGTATAATTTGTACTTTCATGCACTTTAATATCACAACCTATGAGACATATACGTTTCGGTGTAAACTGTCAAAAATGACCAAACGAATATGTCACATTAAACACGTGTTATATTTACGGTCGAATATATCACACACGTGTGATATATACGTTCCGGGACATATACGGTTCAACAGTGCCTAATTATAGTAAAACTTGAGTCGGCAACCAGAGCTTTTTGCGGGTTGCCAATAAAATGTGAAAGCAGCAATCTGAAAGCAGACGCCAGTCGCATTCTTTCTGTAACGCTTCCTGGTCGTCGTACAACTTTGCAGTCGATATTGCTTAATGACACTGTATGCGCTGATTGGTTGTCTTAAGACATATGCATTTCATCTAGAGATACTCAAAACTTGAGCTTTTTTCCAAATATTCAACTATCCGGCAAGGAACATCAAGTCTGCAGACGACAAGTTTCACTTGATCTAGTGTCTGGTAAGCACTACTGAGTCTGCGCATAGGAAATGTTATCACTGAGCAAGTTCCTGTTTATCACTGTCAACGTTTTCGATTTTCCGTAAAAGTTCCGAAATGAAGGGAAAGTTTATGACTGTACATATATGCTTTTATTCATATTTAAAAGTGCACTAGACAATTGGATATTGTGCATAAACTATGCTAGACGAACTCTTGCAGACTTTCCATTCACATGGAATCATATAGCAAAGTTGTGGAGTATCAAATGATCATCAATAACATTTAAAGTAGAATTTTGCACTGAATCACAGTACATACTTTCAGTAAATACAAATTAATTATGTTATCTGTGACGGGCCAGCACAACAATACAATCTGCAAGACACTAAACATTATTACCAGTAGAAAAGCAATAAGCACTAAAATAGATGCATAACTTTCGAAATAGTTACTGCGTCACGAGATAATTTGATTTATACGGTGGAGAAAACGCAAAGTATAAATCATTCTATGGTGTTATTTGCATTAATAATTGATCAGATGTTGTCGGTGTGTGACATTCTTATTCTATATTCAGGTATTAGGATATACTCTGAAGTTCTGAGGAAAAAACGCACGATTATAGAAAGTTGACATTGTGCTTGCTTCCATTTACCAATAAACGACGGAAAAATATGCATAATGGCTATAACACGGTACCGATCCCACGTGACTTTTCCGGCTATGTGTGGGACTCAGAAATGACAACGAACGCCGATTCAGGAAACATTTTTCATGATATCTTCCTTAATCATGCATAGATTTTAACCAAATAAAGACGAGAGCCCGGCCATAGGAAAGATACAACCACTGCTTGTCAGTATCAGTAGGAAAAAAACGTACTTTTGACAAAAGTGCAACCGCGCATTTTCCAAGAAGAAAAATTGACGTGCTATGTGTGGGACCCCGATGTATAGATTGTTTATAAATTTTCTGCAATTGTGTTACACCATGCAGTTGAAAGAGTGGAGAACGTATTTTTACCTAATGCAACAGCTGACAAAAGTTGGTCAAGAAAATTCACTTGTTTCACTTGATTTTTAAAAATAATATAAAATGCTATGTGTGGGACCCGAAAAAGTATGCTATGTGTGGGACACAAATTATGAACCCTGTTTCTTACATGATGAGATGGTCTTACAAACGCCAATGACGCACAAAATATTATAACTGCAATGAAATAGTATGTTATATGTTTGTCGAATGCGAATCGTACGTTGTTGTAGTCGAAAGGAAGAGGAATTCAGGATATGAGCCTATAATAGGCAAACATAAGTTATAAAAGTGAATTAAAACGTTTTTCATGTGTTACTTTTTTACCCTTGTACTGCGTTTATCCATGTAAGTTTCAGATAAATGTACTTTAACTGATTCATCGTATTACATCATAGTAATGAATCTAACTTCTTTCAGCTGACATTGACCTATCTCTCAAGAAAAAAGAAATGCCGTATTTCACTGCATAACTTGTTAATAAAGCAGCAGATTTTTTTTGGCTTAATATTCCCGTGAATAGTGTACTCACTTTGACTCAAATATTTTCAAGACCTCTATCATTATCAAGGTAAAAACAACAGCCCCTAAGGATTTTTAACACTCATCATGTTTAGAACTCTTTCATAACTTTTTCTCGTTCTGTCGCCAATATAAATAAAGTTTCAAAGTTTATATATTTTGCAAAATCAACGTTATACATGCCTTTGGTCATTAAACAATACAAAAATGGCATATATATTATGTATGTTATTTGGTTTTTAAAGTGGTATATGGGGATATATTACCCGCCTAGACTTATATTATGACGAGGCGGGTAATATATTCCCATATATCACGCCAAAATCAAATAACAATTATATTACCATTCCCTGTCTTAAATATTGTAAGATTACGTTTATGTTTTATTTATTTAACGGCTGAATGTAAGTTTCAAATCCCCCGATTGATACCTCAATGTCACTTCGTGACGTCACAAAACAGCACGGACTTATACTTTAATGTAGTGTACGCGGCGAACAAGCTCACATTTAGAATGAGCTACGATGACGAGATAATGTCAAGTGTTTATTACCGGCTTGCCCGTAAATATCAATATATATTTACGGATCGTTGACCAATCAGAAGTCCGTAAATTTCATGGGTAATGATATATTATATAACTGTTCTGTGACGTCTTCGTTTAGGTTGACTATCATTGTTTTATTTCTTGATGGATTGCTTTCATACTCATACATATGGACACTTAATATTATATTGCTAGCTTTCAAAATATCACTTTAACGTATGCAGATGGCTCTTGAATAATATTTCTATCTCTTTAAGATATAAGCTAAAATTTTAAAGATATCTTTGAGTGTAACTTTTTAAAAGTTGACAGTTGTCAGAAAGACACACAGTCAGAGTTTGCCACCGCACAACAGTCTTGAAAAAATTAAGAGAAGTCGATCAAATCCCTTTCCTTTTAATGTTGCCAAGGCATTGACCGATAGCACATTTAAGTCATTTTCAATCAAAGACGTAAATTCTGTTGTATCTTCTGGGACTCTTCTGGGACTCGTCAAAGTCACAAATGGCGATCTTGGTACATGACGTTTTCGTCCGTCTGAGACTGGCGTCTTGATTGATTTACACGTTGCTTGTTAACAAGATATAACTCCCTCTGCAAACGGAAGTGGCATCAAACGTTTCTTTTTGACACGCGCTTGCGACAACGAATGGCTGCATTCAAACTTAAGTTAGATGATCTCTTGCTTTCCATTCTGGATCTGAAAAAAGTGCAACATTGTTCGCTTAGTATTGTGAAGCATTACAAGCATGTATATGTTAATAGATATGAAAAAGGTCTTTACATGCTGCTAACGAACGTTTATAAATGTGAAAAGCATATTTTACTTGCGGCTTTAAAAAATGATCGAGTTTGTGAAATATCATTTCTACTTACAAGTATTATGTACTAATGTTTAGAAATATGACCTTGACCTTCAGTGGGACTGCCAAAATAAGAAAGAACCATTAAGTAATCATAACGTTGGCAATTACTTTCTAGTATTTGATGAGTTATCGCCTATATTAAGTGACTACAGGAAATAGTGTTGTATAGAAATGCCTTTAAACACTTTTGGAGGGGTCAGTTTTCAAAAAGTTACAATCCACTCAAAGATATCTTTAAATTGTTAGCTTATATCTTTATGAGATAGAAATATCATTTCAGGAGCCATCTGCATACGTTAAAGTGATATTTTTCATGTTTGAAAGCTATAGCAATGTAACATTAAGAGTCGATGAGTGTGAGTATAAAAACAATCCATCAAGAAATAAAACAATAATAGCCAACGTAAACGAAGACGTCACAGAACGGTTATATAATATATATGCCATTTTTGTATTGTTTAATGGCCGAAGGCATGTATAACGTTGATTTTGCTCTCATCATGAAAAGAAACGGGGTTCATAATTTGCGTCCCACACATAGCATTTTTTTTCGGGTCCCACACATAGCATTTTATATTATTTTTAAAAATCAAGTGAAACAAGTGAATTTTCTTGACCAACTTTTGTCAGCTGTTGCATTAGGTAAAAATACGTTCTCCACTCTTTCAACTGCATGGTGTAACACAATTGCAGAAAATTTATAAACAATCTATACATCGGGGTCCCACACATAGCACGTCAATTTTTCTTCTTGGAAAATGCGCGGTTGCACTTTTTGTCAAAAGTACGATTTTTTCCTACTGATACTGACAAGCAGTGGTTGTATCTTTCCTATGGCCGGGCTCTCGTCTTTATTTGGTTAAAATCTATGCAGGATTAAGGAAGATATCATGAAAAAAGTTACCTTTATCGGCGTTTGTTGTCATTTCTGAGTCCCACACATAGCCGGAAAAGTCACGTGGGATCGGTACCGTGTATAACTGACTCACTTACATGTAACTGCAAGTCGAAATAGATCTACTATAATTTATATGGATATTCATTGTCTGAAAAGAAATTAAATTAACACTTTTTTGCAGTTGATCAATACAAACCATATACCTAACACATCTTATACTACATCGTCGATAATTATATATACATGCATGAAACATTACATTTCTTACTGTCTTTTTGCGACATCATAAAATGCATTTATGCCTCCTTTATGCCAAGATATACGTTATATGTAAGTAGCTATTTTATGCCAAAACATGCGATAGCAAACAGTAAACTGCACAATCGTCATGAAAGATGATTCGATATTTTTTCTGAAAAGCTGGTGAAATATCTTAATTGATTTTTTGATTTAAGCAACAATGTAAAAACCTGCACCCGTAATTGAGTGTAGTCTTATCTTTCAAAACTATTGTCAAAAAGCCTTCACTCTTTTTGTTTGTGCTTTTTGATTGATCTGTCAGTTATAGTTGAGGTAAAGTAATTATTTTAAACGTTACACGTTTCTCCTAAATGAAGTATAAAATACCAACATGTACGATTATGCTCTACGCTGTCTTAGCATTATACTTTAAAGGGACACTTCTTACATCTAGCAGATTATATTATCCAAACATTAATAATGTGTTCCATGTATGTAAAAATCAAAGAACAACACATATCAAAAGAAGTCCCATTTTAGCACAAACAATCAACATAGATCCACCAATTGATTGTACAAAAAGAACTTTACGAAAAATGACTGAATTGTTTACAGTATTGCAACGTACATAACGAATTTTATACTACATCGTATAGTCCATACATTGTATTTCGATATCATATAAAGTCAAAATGCTTCCATATAGGACACATTTGGAAAAATAATATATACGTTTGGTTTCATAAAAAAGACATACTGGTTCCATACATTGTATTTCGATATCATATAAAGTCAAAATGCTTCCATATAGGACACATTTGGAAAAATAATATATACGTTTGGTTTCATAAAAAAGACATACTGGTTCCATACATTGTATTTCGATATCATATAAAGTCAAAATGCTTCCATATAGGACACATTTGGAAAAATAATATATACGTTTGGTTTCATAAAAAAGACATACTGGTTCTATACATTGTATTTCGATATCATATAAAGTCAAAATGCTTCCATATAGGACACATTTGGAAAAATAATATATACGTTTGGTTTCATAAAAAAGACATACTGGTTCCATACATTGTATTTCGATATCATATAAAGTCAAAATGCTTCCATATAGGACACATTTGGAAAAATAATATATACGTTTGGTTTCATAAAAAAGACATACTGGTTCCATACATTGTATTTCGATATCATATAAAGTCAAAATGCTTCCATATAGGACACATTTGGAAAAATAATATATACGTTTGGTTTCATAAAAAAGACATACTGGTTCCATACATTGTATTTCGATATCATATAAAGACAAAATGCTTCCATTAGACAAATTGGAATTATAATATATACGGTTGGTTTCAAATAAAGACATACTGGTTCCATACATTGTATTTCGATATCATATAAAGACAAAATGCTTCCATATAGGACACAATTGGAATTATAATATATACGGTTGGTTTCAAATAAAGACATACTGGTTCCATACATTGTATTTCGATATCATATAAAGACAAAATGCTTCCATTAGACAAATTGGAATTATAATATATACGGTTGGTTTCAAATAAAGACATACTGGTTCCATACAGTGTATTTCGATATCATATAAATACAAAATGCTTCCATTAGACAAATTGGAATTATAATATATACGGTTGGTTTCAAATAAAGACGTACTGGTTCCATACATTGTATTTCGATATCATATAAAGACAAAATGCTCCCATATAGGACACATTTGGAATTATAATATATACGGTTGGTGTCAAATAAAGACATAACGGTTCCATATATTGTATTTTGATATCATATAAAGACAAAATGCTCCCATTAGACAATTTGGAATTATAATATATACGGTTGGTTTCAGATAAAGACATAACGGTTCCATATATTGTATTTTGATATCATATAAAGACAAAATGCTCCCATTAGACAATTTGGAATTATAATATATACGGTTGGTTTCAAATAAAGACATAACAGTTCCTTACAGTTTGCCCTACTTTCCAATCCAATCAAATGCTTCCCTATGTTCATTTGGAACAAAATATTAGGTTTCTAAATTGTATTCTCCATATTGACTCAATATCTCCAATATGAAAATAATTATTTCACTTATTTTTCCAATAAGTGAGACTGTGAACATCATATAGCCTTTGGTTTCATAAAAGCTCCGTTTCTCTTTAATCTCTATATCATTTCAATACAAATATCTGTCCATGTCGATTTGGGAAAAATATAGGCTGGTTATAGGTCCATATTACAGGAATAAACGAACTTCATATTGCACTTCGGAAAAATCTCTAACGGTTTCCCTCGTTTCAATAAATTTGTTCCTGTAATATAGGACACATTTAAATAATATATACGTTTTTTATACTATATATTGTATTTTGATATCATATAAAGACAAAATGCTCCCATTAGACAATTTGGAATTATAATATATACGGTTGGTTTCAAATAAAGACATACTGGTTCCATACATTGTATTTCGATATCATATAAAGACAAAATGCTCCCATTAGACAATTTGGAATTATAATATATACGGTTGGTTTCAAATAAAGACATAATGGTTCCATATATTGTATTTTGATATCATATAAAGACAAAATGTTCCCATTAGACAATTTTGTATAAAAATATATACGGTTGGTGTCAAATAAAGACATAATGGTTCCATATATTGTATTTTGATATCATATAAAGACAAAATGGTCCCATATAAGAAACATTTGGAGTTTTAATATATACGTTTGGTTTCATAAAAATACATAACGGTTCCATACAGTGTATTTCGATATCAAATAATGACAAAATGCTCCCATATAAGACAAATTTTGAATTATAAGCTATACGTTTGAAATCATATAAAGACATAACGGTTCCATATAGTGTATGTCGACATCATATAAAGACAAAATGTCCATATAAAATAGTCACGGCTTTCCATACAACGCGACCTAAGATCTATTGGTTTTAAAAGTATCGAAACTTACATTAAACTTACTATCACATAACCTATGCAACTTTAACAGTTCCATCATTTTAATGCACTGTTGTAGAAAAATTTTCACATTAACAAATCAAAGCTTCTTGTTGGCCATATATAACAATTCTTATTACATTTTCATATGCCGTTTCTAATATAATTACAAACTGAAGGTATGGTTAATATGTACCTACACAGACGCTGTAGATTCTTCGAACAGCAATTTCCTCGCCTCGTACGCAAGGTTATCAACTATTGTGAAGAAAGGGAAAAAAAGTGGTATAACGCAACAAATGTAGGATTTTCTCTGTTTTCTCAAATACAGTGTTTCAGAAAATCTTCCGCAAGAAAGATACCTCAGTCTATTACAATGTCGGCTATTTGCACTGGACAGTTTTTATTAGGTCTCTGACGTGACAAATGTTTAAGACATTGTCTAATGTCATTGGTGTTATATGTCTTACTGAATAAACAAATAAACTTGGAATTATGTGGTTCACAATCGAGTTGAGTAATAATAACTTATTTGTATGGCGCTAATGTATATAGCGACCAATCATGCTGGATCTCTGCATCACCATTAAAGACCTTAAAGCAAACGAAAATGAATATTGATTATTATTAGTTTAAATATATCTCACCCTGTGAAATATTTCAGATTGTGAGATCTGAATAATAACGGGATGATTCTCAGCTAAAAGAACTGCACTCTTCCCTGAACTTAAAACTAACTTGATCCCTTTGAATGCCGGCTGCCCAGACAATGATTACTGGCAGTACCGACTTTAGAGTCTTTGGTACAACAGGGTCAGAAACCGAACCTTAAAAACATACAACATTGGTGATTTAGTTTTCACTAACACATGCCATTTTATGAAAAGAAAGAATTAGTTATATCGCCTAGTTTTGAAGACATTGCTATGATATGATATATATGGATAACTCTGCACTTGCAAAAATGATAATTTATTATAATACTAGTCACATGTTCTCAAAATACTTATTCGAGTTTCAATATTTCTCGAATCTGAATAACACTTAATAATAAGCATGTTTCAGATCTACCAATGCCATGTATATCAAGTTGTATCAGTTTATGATTGACTCTAAAGTATTGATCTTAAAATGATGATACATGTACTGTAATTCGCAAATTTGAAATCCTTCTATCATCATCGTCCTAACAGGGTACAAGGAGAATTGGAGAACCATATTAATTGTATCACAGTGCTCCACTTCTTTAATGACATCCGTTATTAAAGCTAATTTAAGACCATTGTCTTTCTGACTGAAACAAGGCTGACACTGTTCCTAAAAATGTGTGATGATGTTCTGTGCTTGTTTATATATCAATTCAGGTGCCTTCTGTATCTACACTACAAATTTGTGCAAGGTTAAAAGCTTTTTTCAGGTTTTGCAGATGCGTACGTATGATAAAACGTGTATAAATTTACCTTATAAACAACTCGAATAATTGTTTAACTCCTACATAAATGCAGGCAGGGTTTGAAGAATTGATACCAGTTTATTTCCGAGTCATGTGTAACAGTATAGTTGACTTCACAATATGTAACCATCATCGTGTGTGTCGTCTTGTATTTTAAGGCAAAGTACCCCATTTGTTGCCTATACGGGTGTCCTTTATTACAACTGATTTCTATTATCTAACCCGCTTACTAAAATTCAAATTGGGTCCTTATCGACTTAGAACATGTCGTACCTCTTTATACCTCGAATGTGGACAGTGGACCCAAAAAGCACATCTACAAACAAACAAACCGACTTAGAATAGAATAACCTCTGCACAGATACTTAATTTTGAATGACATGCATTCGCATCGACAGTATTTGTACAAAAATGGTACACATTAATTTTGTAAGAAAATCTAATCGAGGAGTTGACCGTACAACTTGGTTTCTCAAAAAGTGTACAGTGTTTTCTAAAACAATTAAGTTCAAAATACTTTTAACTTCAAATAAGATTGGTAAGGCTAAGGAATGTAAACAGTTATTCAATGTTTATATATGTCAGTTCAATATACTATACAAACATATTGACAGTTGTGAAATATTATTAGGTTATTTAACATTGTACTGTACATACGGAGATATATTTGGACGAGTACCCAGCCGAGAACCATATCGGATGAGCCGCTAGGCGAATAGCTGAGAAAACCATATTGGACGAGCCGCTAGGCGGGTCCAATATGGTTTTCTTAGCTGGGTACGAGTCCAAATATATCTCCGTATTGTACAGTATAATGTTAAATGTACATAGAGCGCCTACTTTACCCGATTTTCATTCGGACCATTTTCACGCGTTTCGGGCCTTATCGTATGTTTGACATGGGACTGTTGAACCGTCCAAATATGTAAAAATAAACAGAATTTGTTTGTACGTACGTACGTCCAATATGGTAATATATTGTACGGTCATGTGTTGCAAATAAACGTTCACGATTGGGTAAATGAAATAGATATAGAATAAACTCCTTTACCTAAATGAAATATCATTTTAAATTATACTGTTTTCTTTATCATTTCTGTAGTTGTCAAAAAGGTTTCTTCCATAAAATTGTGGAAATTTTATAATATTGTTGCTCTCGCAGAAACGTATGTTGTGCTCGGTTTGGAAATTCTTCTGTGGAGCATAACTAAAAATAAAATGTCGGAATAGGTTAACAGCACTTCAAAATATTACCATAGTTGTTTTCTTACAACCAGACTGACATTTTACAAAACGTGTAATAAATAATAGAATATAATTCCGTTTTATGTTACCCGGTATTGCAATATGATATATTATTTCATAGAAATTGAGCCTGTAACATTTAACCTGCCAGTTGTGAATCCATCCAAAGTACCAAAACGAGACAATATTTCTTAATGATGTGATATTCAGCTACTGTTGAAGCCAACAGCAGAATGCAAATACGTTGTTTTCAAATATTTTCACAAGACTAGAATAAACGGTTGGTAAGAATAGTCCCAGATTCTATGAATTTATTCCTCAAGACAATGAAGAAATATATATTCTATTTTCAAGTGTTCTGTGGTATAAAACGAAAGTTAAAAAGATTTATCCATCTGTCACACTTTTGTCCGGAGCATAACTCCAAAAGTACTAAAGAGAATTACTTGAAACTTTACTCACAGACAAAGGACATTGAAAGGTAATGCAGTGCTCAAGAACTATGACTCTACCTTACCCAAATTGAATTATTCCCCTTTGTTAAATTTTCTTGATTTTTCTTGTCCGGTGCATAATAAGTACTGAAGGGAACTACTTGAAACTTAAGACAGTGATACAATGAGGGGAAGTGCAGTGCCTATGAACCACAACTTTATCTTGCCTAATGTTTTAATCACTCCCCTTTGTTACATTTTCTTTATTTTTCTTGTCTGGAGCATAACTCCAAAAGTACTGAAAGGAATTACTTCAAACTTAATGCAGTGATAGAGTACAACAACGGGAAGTGCATAGTCGAAGAACTATAACTCTATCTTGCCTATTTTTTTAATCACTCCCATTTGTTACATTTTCTTGATTTTTCTTGTCCGGAGCATAACTCCAAAAGTACTGAAAGGAATTACTTGAAACTTAATACAGTGATAGAGTACAATAATGAGAAGTACATGCCCAAGAACCATAACTCTACCTTGTCTAATTATACCCGCCAAATACTAATATTTTGTTAAATTAGAAACTATACTTTATCCATTCCTCTCACCTCAAATTTCTTGGTCATAGAAAGAGCACTTTGCGGGAGGATGGCCATGTCTAAAATGGCTCTTGTTTTTATCAGAGAGACAGCAACTGATGCAGACATTGTTATGATAGATTTATCTATCTAACAGCATATTTTAGTTTCAAATAGTTTCTGTGTGGACCTAATTTGAATTTAAGTTAGTAGGTTAAATGTACACACTTAAAAGCCGCTGTGCGTTTTTTTTTTTCATTATAACATTGTCTTAAAAGGGTGCATCAGGCTGCGCCTAATGCAAACCCATGTTTAGAAGACAATGTTATAATAGATTTATATATCGAACAAAATATTAAAAGTTTCAAATAGTTTCTTTAATTTAATTTAGTAGGTTAATTAATAGAAATCAGCTGTAGTAAAGGACATCTACCTGTGGCATGTTTGCGTGTCCGCCCTCTTGAAATGACTACTCCGAGTCGGCTTGTTTACATTGACATCAGACTTTCTCCCTGCATCACACACGTTCAAGACAAAGCATTTAATAAAACCGGAATAATAATTATTGCTCCTTTTGGCAAATGATTCGTGATAATATGTAACATAATCTAATCTAATCTAATCTAACATTTGCTGTCATCTGTTCATTTTCTTCTCACATGATTTGATAGAATTTAGTATTGTATATATTTTTATATGCAAACGGATGGCTTAACTTGCTCACGGCGAATTCTGTGTTTTTTTCAGTAAATGAAAGTTATAAAACTTTTTAGCTCGTGCGAAGCTTAAAGTTTGTGGTAAGACCAATTTATACAAAGAATTGCTAGATACTGAAAACCATTAAGTTACGAAAACATAAGACAAATCATGAGATTCGTGTTTTTACTTTTCTAATAACATTCATTTGGAGGAAAAAACCGTTATAATTTTTAAAAGTTTTCACTTTGGATTTACTTATGCAACAGAGCATTTTAAAACATTCGAATTTATAAATATTTTGTTTACATCTATTTCTGTATCATAAGATTTCAGTTTTAAAATATGATTTCATCATCATTTATATCTTTAACAATTCTCCTAATCCAGTTAAAATCTATCGTGGCCAGTTAAGACACTTCATATTCATGCTTATTGTGTGTTATTTCGAAATTCATTGTACAATTTCTATGCTGAATATTCAGTCACTAGATCTAAACATTTCCAATGTCACTCTATATTTCTGCGTGAATCAATTTTAAGGACATAAATAGGCAAATTGAACCGCTTTTCTTCGGTGAAGCCATATTACGCTTGCAGTTTTGTAACCTTTCAACAGCCAATTGAATGACAAGTAGAATGTGTAACATTGCTGCATTGAACAACTTCCTATGTTTAGGCAGTTTTTGATTGATCACTATCGTATGAAAAAGGTCGATGAAATACTTTTGCGTTTTCAGTCTTTCATGAATGATTTTATAATTTTAGTACGTAAATAGTTCATATCTATCAACAAAATATGTTGCTACCTCCAAAATGATGTTAATTATAGGTGTAGTGTAATTACATTTTCTCCAACAGTGAATAACGGTCAATGTTTCGAGTAACATATTTGATAAGAAAAGCATTGAATAATGTTGTTTTCCTGATGCACATGTCACGGATACGGACTTAACCAACAATTGGAGAGAAAGTTTATAAGCGGCCGGTTAATTCAGTTGGGAGAGCGTTTGCCCTCCAAGCGAAGGGTTCCAGGTTCATCCCCCGGTGACATTTAGTGTCTTCTTACTACATAAAAATAAAATTTGACAGGAATATTAACTATGCAATTTAGTCACAAATCACTTTCATATACCAAAACTTACGATCAGACTTTTAAAGATAGTTCTTCAGATTCGATATACGAGAAAGAAGTGACGTGAGTTTGTTACCGCACGAACAACAATAACTTGTCAGTTCAAGGCTACACAGAAAATATACGTATAAGTATATGTATCACGTTATGTATGTCATTGCTGCTATAATTATAGTGTCTTTATCCTTATTTCTGCACCATGGTTTCTGCAAAAGACACATCATTCATCATCTAAAGACAAGTTGAACAGAGAGTACCGCAGACAGTCAGTTGCTATCGCAGAAATTACATAAACATGATAGATATTTGTTGTCACTATATACACATATATACCTTAAATCGACCATAACATAGAAGTTCAGCCAACATTTATGATTGTAGCGTATAGGACGGTTAGTAATATATCTGAATAGGCTTCTCAAGTGATTCCACAGCAGAACAGAACAGAACAATACAGAACAGAACTGAAGTTTATAATCAGCAATCGGTGCTCTTAGCTAACGACTGTTTTGAATATAACATGAACCTAAAAAATCCAAAATGCATACATATGTATTTCTTTGAAATCTTTCCAAAGAAATTGGTCAAATACAACACAAAGCTTCCTTTATCACAAATCCAATCCTAATATTAAATGAATTTGACAGTTACAAAAACCAACACACGATCTTCCCTTAGATTTTATGTTGAACTGCACCTTTATGTTTTTAGAGATGAAAACGAACAACTAACGTCATCATTCTCGTCGAACATTGACCCTGACTGTTTTGGCGCCAGATTTTTTACCTTTTAAGCTAATGAAACCCGAATTAAAATTGCACGTCAATACACTCTCAGAACATTCAATATCGTGGCTGCCATTTTGTTGTAAAATCTGACTCAATGTCCCTTTGAATAGTTTACAGATGTTCTTGTAATTGAAATATGGGCATGCCAATGGTAGAAATACAGAAAGCACTTTTATAACTAACATTTGGGAAGTGTCATTATACAACACTTAATGAACCATTAGACAAGAATAATAAATAACGGAATAAAAAATTTTATGCACTAAGAGGCCCAATTCTTTAGTAAATGTTATCCAATCGGAGCACCGCATATTTCACGGAAACATAGTTTCGGTTATAAATAAGTTAGGTTTATTTTAGGGGAGACAGGTTTATTAAGTTTATGTCGTACTTTGGAATATTTGTTAGGGCTATTATGTTTTGCCATAATGATTATTATAATCTCCATTTATTTATGACAAAATCTATTTATAAATTTGTATTTAAACTATAACCCGGTTCGCATGTTTTCAGAAATTTGGACCTGTCACACACTAATAAAAGTATCTAAATTGAATGTTTCGATAGTTAATTAATACAAGAGATCCAACGCATTAATATTTGGGGTAAATAAATATACATAAACATATACCTATGTTTACTTGCTTTTATTCATATTAAGATAAGCGCAAATTAACAAAACTTAATTTTGTCTCAAATGTATTCCTTTCTTAAATGGTTGACGTATGCTTACGAATATTTTGCACAACGCAATATGCTGCGTGTTGAAAATATTGTGACTTTTCAAAGAAACAAATGCGTATTCGGAAATATTTTGTCGTCGTTTTTAAAAGTAGACACAGCACAAGCACATCAACTATTCACATTTTGTTTGTCGTCTTGAAGTTCAACTTAAATTTGTTAATTTCTTGTCCGAAATGTGTTGTTTTCATTAATGCATCCACAATAAATTAGATAATAGTTTCACGATATTTAACATTCATTTAGTTGTTGGTTTGTGCAATAGTTATACCGAATAATAACAATAAGTTGTCATAAATTCCATGTTCACACAGTCTGTTTCATTGCATTTCTTTTTTCCCGAACGAAACTCTGATTAACAATTCCACTCTTTTGTTATTTCTTTTTCAGGTTTAACCTTTCCAAAGTTTTACCTGAATAGTAAAAGACTAATGTGATTAACTGACAGATTTCTGACAATAGAAGTTCAAAACATTTTATTTATAAAATCAGATTAGATCAAAAGGGGGGTCATTGGTGAGGTTTTGATGTTTGCCCCTTTGCTATATTAAAAAAAATATGATTTAACTGGGGAAAAAATGCTGTAGTAAACTTAGGCACAACAGGAATATTTTTGCGCAAAAAGATTGAAAACTTTTGAAAAAAAACAACTTTTGACCTCACATTTTGTGACTAAATTGTCAAATTTTGCCATATGCGAAAATGGGGGTAGGGGTAAAATATGGTACTTTCTTAAAAAACTGTTTACGATATTTACTTAATTCAAACTTTATCACAAGAAGAATTGTTACGATATAAAAATACAGTAATAGCAAGTTCCTGTTACAGTTCTTTGTTACAGATCTCAAAGCTCGTCGAAATATAAAAAGACATTTTTGCCAGTTTTTATTGAATTTCTTTCTTATATGCACATTCATCCCAATTATTTATTTCTGCATTCTAAAACAAAGGTTTTTATCAAACTGTAGGCAAAATATTTCAAAACCTTGTTACTCCTTTATTATGAAAAAATCTTTTGTTAAAAAATGAATTTTAGTAATGTAGGTGGGGTAATAATGAGAGCGTTTTATTTTTTCAGATGATGATAAAAATACCATAATCTCTAAGTATGACATATTACATTAGAAGATATTGAAAATTGAATTCAGTTTTCAGTTTTCTTTGCAAAATAATGACGTGTTATATTCTAAAACAATTACTAGTTGACTATGCACTATCACTCAAATAATACATCTACATGTGAAAAATATCAAAACACATTTAACCCAATCATTTCTCTTTCAGTAAAACATTAAAGTTTTTCTTCCCTCGTGTATGGGCGGTAAGCCTGTATAGATTATTCATTGGATTGGCGTAATAAGATTTCATTTTTAACAAGTTATGTGCCTGTCTTTTTTATCTTTGCTATACTGTTTAGACAGAAAAGAAAACGGGAGGAAACAACGTAGCATGATAGCAAAATAAGTAAAGGAAATGTTTTTATGAAAATCTTTGTATCCATAGTGCCAATGACGCGTTACAGCGTGAAATGGTTTTTTGAATAAGGTTTACAAAAGATGCCTGTTCAACTATATAAATATCAGAGTTCTTATTTGTAGTATTTATCCCTAATCTCTGCCATAATACCAAAATCGCATCCAGTACAGATACAGGCTCTTGATTACTGGTACAAAAACATGGCATTTACATTCTTTTCTTTGCTTTGTGTTAATCTTTGTTCTAAAATGTAAGTCTAGACACTGTTATAACAAGATATTGATATATAATATGTACTTAATTACACATCAAAGCTTATTTTACAGGAATTTGTCTATAAAATACCCCTTCAGTCTATTACAATGACGGATGTTTGCACTGGACAGCTTTTATCAAGTCTCTGTGAGGAAAAATGATTTAGACACTGTCTATTGACATTAGCGTTATACTTCATGGCGAATTAATAAACAAACTCGCAATAATGTCTTATTTCATCAAGTTCTGAAGTAAAAATAACTCATTGGTATGCCGCTTATGAGACATTGACCAATTATTTAAAATGATTATATAAATGTGTCTGCGCCTTAAAGCAAACGGAAATGAATGCCGATTGTCAGTCGGTTTAAATATATCTCCCTCTGTGAATTGTTTCAGATTGTAAGTCTGAATAACAGTAGTCGAATCTTCAGTTGATAAATTGTAGCATGCTAACCTTACACATCTCTGACATCAGTAATAACCTGCCACTTTACTGTTGAGTGGGTGTCAGTCGGCAAAACCATAAGGACTTAAAACGTCTAATCTTGTAGTAATCAGCGACGATATTCGTTACACACAGCAGCTCTTTAAATTAATGAAACAAAATTTCCCGCCTTTTTGTGAATGAACAGCTGTAATATACTGCTAGGACGTTCGAAGCGTACTTACCTCATTCTTCCCTGAATTCAAAGATTTCCCGTTATGCTGTGCGCCAACAAAAAGTGAGGTGACATTACCAATTGTTACGTCTTTGGTACGACACGGCCTTACAGACTTACATGCGTCTACTTTTGTAGAACATAATTATGGTGTTTTAGTGTTCAGTGACGTTCTTCGTTACTCTTGACGATACACTATTGCCATAAATGAGAATTATACCCATGATCAATTAAAAAAAGGTATTGTTTTCTATCATGTATAAACTCTGCTCTTTCTGGATGATGATTGCGTCATTAAGAATCGAGATGATACCGATTGATGATAGCGCTTAAACCATGGACTGAACGGCGCCATCGTACGAAACGGTTTAGTGCTATTATTCCTTACCGCCAAAGAAGCAATCGTTAGACCTACAATGATCTATCACTCAGAGCATTGGTCCTGGAATTGTATAACACTAGATGTCGTACGGATATATTTATCTTAGTATCAGTCAGTGAATAAGTAAATGAAAATGGAAACTAAATCACCTCCATAATTAAGTGACCGGATTATTTGTAGAACAAGTAATAACCTAGCTTGACACACCCGAATTTTTTCTAAATATTTTAAAAACGAAAGAGATGATGTAAAACAAAGCATATATTTATATGACCTTCAAAATCGAAATAATCATGAATTCTAAATAAAAAACTGAGTAAAATCTAAACTCTAAAGTGATTTAATAAAATTAGGAAAGAGTCATTTATGTAAGCTTTTAGCTTTCTTCTCAATCATAATAGTCTTGTTTGTGAATATGTATGCAAATACATATTGTAATTATATAATTTTTAAAACCCAATATTTAATAAAGCCTTTAAAGCAACACACACAGTATAGGTTCCCTCGTCATCTTGATTTTTTGTTTTTTAAATCTGTAATTATTTTATATTTTTTATTGTTCCCCGTTTTGATTATCCTCGTTAAGATACATTTTACCCTCCGGTTCGCGTATGTGATATATAACTAAATTGAAATTTGATAAGAAATTTACGAAATTCCTTTTTGTTTTAAAATATTTCAAAATACCATTATCGGCACACTAATTTATAAGAAACAGTTAAATACCTTATCCAGAGTGATGTAATTTTACTTGAAATGTTATTTGAAGCTATTATAAACAGTTAATGCTTTCATGTCTAAATATTATTCACATTTCGTTTTATCTGTAGGTCACATTGTCTTGTTATATAAAAATCATAAATAATATTGAACTTGTGTGAAACAACGCATATACTAACTCACATTTAGCTAACAAGTTGTAGATTCACGACTGTGTTGGTCTTATAGAAAGCATCTCTAAAGAAAGATTGACTAAAACAGTAGCTTATATTTTGTATGTATGTTTTCAAAAGAGTGGTGTAGTGCCCAAATGTACACAGAGTTAGGTTATATACAATGAAACAAGTAATTACGGTACAACAATATACGTATTGAATCACATGACCACGTTATAAATAATTGCCGTTGTAAGACTGCATGTAGTCATGTTCATGTTTGCTATTATTTCATCAGCTATTCCAATTAATTAATCCTGTCTTTTGAAAAACGGTACTTTTATATATAATTGCATTAAGGTCCTTATCCTGTTTAATTGCATACGAGCGTTACATGAAGGAATCTGTATGTGTAAGCAAAGCTCATATAGTAACAATAAATGACGAGAGTGAAATTGCATGATGTATGGGTACTTGATTGTAATGTTTGACAATACTGATTACCCGGTGCACAAGTTGAATAGCAGGTTGTCAATTTTAGTAAAATGAAACAGCCTTTTT
This sequence comes from Saxidomus purpurata, assembly GCA_022818135.1. Lineage (NCBI taxonomy): Eukaryota > Metazoa > Mollusca > Bivalvia > Venerida > Veneridae > Saxidomus > Saxidomus purpurata. The sequence continues at coordinate 47,526,947 of JAFMSR010000003.1, read as the reverse complement.
TGAATCAAATTAGTTATGTCATTTATTATTTAAAACACTGTATAAATGGATGTTTAAATGGACTTATTGTTATCCAAAACCATGTTTTCATGACAATGTAATTGAACTAGCTTTACATTATGTGCTGAATAAGGTAACAAATGTAATCGGCATGTTAATCAAAAAATGATATACTACATCGAATGTTACCATAATGTGTTGAAAATTTGAGTTTAACAAAAGAATTAATAAAGTATATTTTGCTTTGTCATACAGGTAAATACTTCACGGCTATTGTAAAGTTTTAGAAGCCAGTTTCAAACTGTATTTCCCTGTTTGAAATGCTTCTACAGAAAAACGAGTGAATGTTTTATCCTCCTTTCCTTAGATTGACCTGGTCGGAATTTTTGTCCTATCTTCGCTTTATTGTGTATTGTATACGTTGCACATTATTGGAAATAAAGTTTTTTCAACTATAATTCAAAACAGGCATGCTTAGTAATGCACAACATTTTTACAGCCTCTTTCGGGGATACTTCTGGAAAATTACAAAGATATTCGTTTATTTACTCTTTTGTTAAACTCATATTTTCAAAACAATATGGCCACATTCGATGTAGTTTGTCATATTTTTCCTTCTGAGAAGTCCAGATTTAAAAGAAGATTTGCTTTGGTCTGGTCTTAGTAAATGGACCTTTAAGTAACACGACTTCTTCGTTCGATTACTCGAGAAATACAAACCATGTATCAAAATTTGGTAAGCAAAAATGCCAAGAAAAGGGTTATAAATTTACCTAATTTTTTCCCCGAGACAAATCACACAATTAAAATTACAAAAGTGAAGCAAAGGACTAGGAGTAGGGGAACTGATTATGGAACTTTCATTATTTATATATGAACTGTAATTATAAGGAAAAATGTAACTGTTTTACCGTCTTTCTTTGAGATATTTTATGTTTTAGATTATCAAGGTCGACTTTTATATTTTCTATCTATTGTTCAGCATGATAAAATTAAGGAGTATTCGAACACAGTCCACATATCTTGCAAAATATCATAAATTTTCATGTATATCAATTAAGTTATTAAAATAAAATAAAAAAAACAAACAACAAGAATGGGTCCTAGGGAACGAACCCAGGACCTCTCGATCTCAAAGCGGACACTGTACCTCTGCACAAATGTACAAAATGTGTACAACTATTAATTTCAAAAGCACTCCAAACGGTCATGTAATAGTGGCCAAGTTTTAGTAGCAGCACACTTTGTGGCGGACACAAATTGATGACAATTGTCTAATGGTTGTAGTATTTAGCCAACCATTCAGACGGACAGAAGATAGTCAGAAATGCTCGTTTTAGCGTATTCTAGGACACCAGGGTTTGAAAGTATCTACATCTAAATTATTAAAAAACAACCTCTGCAGATATTATGTTGATTTAGTGTGAATTAAAATATATTTGGAAATTATCTTTATTTAAATTGAAATTTAGTTATTGAGATATTTTGAATATATATTTTGAAATGAATATATAAATTAAACTGAGAGGAGATTTAATAAACAATTTAAATCAGTTTATAAAAGGAGTAGACACTAAATGTCAGGAGGACTAAGTCCTATTTTGTTTACAAGACTAGGTCATGTGCGGAACTGACCTTAGTGGTCAGAACCCAAACTGAAATAAAAGTAGTAGTGCTATCGTTTATATAGACACAATAAAGAAGATGACATGAAATTCTCGCGCACCAATAAATGATTGGTTAGAAAATGAGTAGCAAGTTTCAAGGTTGAAGAAATTACCTTATAAGCTTTAACCAATGAAATACATCGGCCAATAAAAACGTCTGTTTCATAAAAGTGTTCGGTGGATACTTCAAAATGGATGCACCCATAACTCTCAATTACGACGATTAACATATTGAATGAAATTCAAACAAAAAAGGCAAAACTAGGTAAAATTATCCGTTCTATTACAGTCATAAAACAGGAAGAACTCATTAAAATCCTTCTATCTTAAAGTCTTAGGATCACATTTACAAGTAGCTCTCATTTTATCAACTTGAAGAAAGATATCTTACTGACAGAAATGACTTTTATTTGTAACAAAAATATTCCTAATTTTTCAATCGATAAGTACATATTCAAGACATAGTACAGTATTCGTTTCGGCGAAGCCGTATTAAGCTCGCGTTTGACCGAAAGTATTGAAATCTTCAACCCCCAATGCAATGACGAGTAGAATGTTTAACATTATTGAACCTAGAATTTTACGCCGTTAGGCACCTTCTAATTGAATAATACATGATCATAGTAAACAATCGAAAACGACCGAAGAAAACAGAAAAGGACCGAAAAACAGTTTAAGCGGACCGAAAACAACTTTTTTTTTCAAAAGCTAATGTGTATTCTTGTTCAATCCGGAACGACGTTACGTCGATCGTGCGTTAGAATAGTGAATAATCAATCAGTACATTGTGCTAGCGATATAATATTATCTTTAGAAAAACAAGTTGTTTTCGGTCGGCAGTATGTTACTATGATGTAGCGCTTAAAGTAGAACGAGCACTGATTTTACCTAATTATATATTAAGGACTTGGGAGTACAGCATCTTTACTGCTCCTTAACAACTTTTAGACATTGATCTTGAAACATTTATGATCGGCCAACGACTACATTTACTGTTTAGATATTAATATTAAAGTTTTCGCAAGCTGGGAAGCTGCTAAATTAACCGAGGCGTTATGAAAGTATGTAACACTTATAAATATTAATGAGGCCGATTCAAAAGTAAAACATAAAGGGTCAAGAACAGAACGTTTGGCGATTTATCTTTAGGAGACACAAGTATTGGTGCAGAAAGAACAGAAGAAGCCTACTAAGTTAACTCATTGATAGCTAGTGTCTACTATTATATATAACTATTCAAATAACTATAATCCGACGCTGACGGCATATAAAATGTCTAATCAGGATTTAAGTTTATAGCCTTTTGGATCACAATTCTGCAAAACACCCCCATTTGAAAAAGACATTCTTGCACAAATTAGAAGTCGGATGATCCCATTGTAAAAACGTATGTATGAATGGGTTTAAACTGTGTGTTTTTCTGTTGTGGAGCACTCTTCTTCTTGAAAGCAGCAATCACTCGAAATTTAATAGCGGAATGTTTTTTAAAAAGTGAAAAATTGTCACGCATTTCTTAACCAAACAAAATCAAAATTAGACATCTAATTGCAGTTGTGTATATGTATCTATCTATGTATTACTTAAGAAATAATCTATGGCTTGGAGTGTTTTATCGAAATTGAAGCATTCCCTGGAGGTGATGTGCCTGGCGGAATAATTCACGAGGGCGAAGCCAGGTGAATTATTACGCAGGGACATTACCGACGGGAAATGCTTCAATTTCGATAAAGCACTCCAAGACATAGATTATTTCGATTCTTAGAAGCCGATTTTTTGAAAACTATCGTAACTACTACGGACCTTTTTTCAGTTCGGCGGTAATGTGAAAAACAGCATAAATAGTAGCTGTTGGAATTCACCTCCCTATTCGGGCAACCATTCAAGATATCAAACATGACTATATTATACAAACTTCTTTTAGTTTAATCATTTAATACATAAAATATAAAAAAAGAAATACCTGATAGACATTATGCAGAAGACGTCAGATTCAGAACCTAACAAAGCAGCCAATCGATTTAAATGCGTACCGTTAATTTGAACTGTACAACGTTTTAACGTGGAGTAATGACGTCAGTTTGATGACGTAAACGTTTTCATTCATAGTTTTGTCTTCCGGAATCAAAACATGGTATGACTGTTAATCCTGAATTTCTTGGCCTTTCTTAAGGAAAACAAGGTGAGGGTATTCTAAGGCTTACTTGACGCAATCAAAAATAATATTTAGGTTCTTAAACAAATCTTTTTCATGCGACTGATGTATGTATACTGATATTATTTCCATTTCTATATTTTATTTTTGCGCGGGAGTAAATTAGAAAAGTCGGAAGGAGCTACTTCCATGTCCGAAACTCCGCCTATTTTTCCGAGTGCTTTAATCATATTAATGCACTCGAATTGACTATAGAAATATACCGTAGGCATATTAGAATATTTGATATGTCACGCACACAAGCTCAAAATTCCTCCGGTTGTTTTTTATTTTGATAAGAGCGTCTCGAGGACAGACGTTAAGTCATAAATTAAAGAATGCTAAAGAAATTAAATAAATTGCTTGCCCTTGTTCAAACTTATCATTTTCTAGAAATGGCCTTTAAGCGTTAATAAACTGACAATTTTCTTTTTTCAATTCCAGCAGTCAGTATTTTTGTAACGCATATTAATTGCATGTAAAGCGGCTGAAATTGACAGAGACTTTTGTAGCGGATGCCAAAGACGAAAGACAAATGACATCATCTATTCTACTGTTATACAAATGTCAAATAATGTTTTTCCCCGAGAGAATCTTCCCTCGGCAAGACATTTTAATATTGCTCGTATATCAGAAAAACCAAAGCTACAGTCAGTTAGAGACAATGTTATTGTACTGTGGCTGTATGAACTTGTTGCTTTCTTCGGTCGTCTGTTTTCACATTTACTTCCACCCAATTTTAGAGTGAAAGTCATTTAAAAGTTAAGTTTCAAATAGTTACAAACTAAGGAAATTCCTTAATGTAAATATAATAAAAACTTGTTTTATGTACAGGTAAAATGTTTTTTAAGTTACTTTTAAACGATCGACCAATTTCGTTTTATCGTGTTAAGTATCAGTTTGAACTTTACGTGATGGTAAGACCTCGTTTCTGTTAGAACTCTTATAAATAGCTTAACCCAAATTCCACAATGATATAAGCATATTCAGCTATCCACAACTCGACACAAATGAAATGCTCCTTACATCAGTGTATAATTAGGGCTACAGTTTATATAATTAAATGATGCCTACAAATAACAAAAACTTAACGATTGTGCTGTGTTCATTTCATTCTGTCCATTTTTTTTTCTCGTCAAATATCATTAACATACCTTACGCATAAGGTAGTTCTTAACAATAATAATCTTTAAGTTACGCTTAAAACCACATATATAATACCAATAAGTACTAGTTAGTATTGTATCTAACGGGAACATCGTCATTCGAGAAAACGTCTATCCCATAGAAATCACATAAATGAATGTTACTTATTGTGCTTTGATTGTGATAAAAATTTGTGAAAACTAAGCTATGTAGCCCATCACCGTTGACCTCAATGCAAAATGGCGTGCGAATATAGACCAGTAAAAGCCTAAGAATACAAAAAGGTCCAAAAGGAGTAGTAGATATTCCAACAAACGGGTAGAATAATACCAACATGAACATGTTATTTATTCATTTTAAGGCATTAAGTCGTAATATGCTTATTTGTTATTCCTGTCAATCGTTTTTTCATAGTTCAGCACATGGCAACACGGACATTCACATAAAACAAATTTGTAGTAGTGGTAAAACAAATGTATAATTCCAATCAACAAAACTATTTAACAATTCATATAGGCTTTCTATCTATTTAATTAGTTGCTCATCTTAAAATCGTGAAAAAATGCTTGAGACTAACACAACTTACCTAATATTAATTTTATCCTCCGTAAAAACAATAGTTTTTTTATAGAGAATTTGTGCTGGTCAATCTCTTAAAAAACAAATCCTTCACTGACAAAAATGAGATAAGAATTGATGCTAACCCACAAAAGGCCTTTGTTTCCGTCTTTGTATCATATATTGCTCTATCTGAATGATGATTACAATACCAAGAACTCATGATGATACCGATTAATATTACTGAAGCCAAATCGTACCACGTCATCAAAATGATTTATAGCACTTTATTCCTAACTTCTGACAAGCTATTCTTTGAACTTCAAAGTTTCAAAGTTAATTTACAAACAAAGCTATGAGTCCCACAAACTATGGGCTGCATCAGCACAACATACATACATATACATACAAAAGTAAGCAATGAATAAATGGAAAACGGCTATCATATATAGAAAACTTAGTCACAAAAAGAAGAAAAAGTAAGAAAAATAAACAGATCATTTGTTTTAAGTCATAATTATATGGTATACGTATACCAATAAATACTATACTACAAAATTAAAGAAAACAAAAAGGTACGGCTGGATTTTTTGTATTCTTATAAAAGTGGGTGAGTCGATACCAGAAAGAAAAAGATTATCCGAATATGTTATCTTTCTTCTATTTTTGATGAATTATACTTATCTCAAACCGACACCTGTAATCTATATTTACATGGAATTTACTGTTAACGGCTAAAGTAGATTATAGTAAGGAAAGATTGTGTCAGAATACGCGTGTTTAGTGTTGCAGCTAAATTAAATATTATTTCAATAAGATGTATCAAGACTTCGTTTATTGGATTTAAATGGAATGTACTGAATTTGGTAAGTGTATTTTTTAATTCTTTATTCTATATGTGAAAAGGAGCGATGAGGATAAACTTTGAAGAAATAGTTTCTTCACTACGCGAAAATTCTTATTAAGATTGGATAATACAAGTCCCCACCTGGGTATTTCATATATTACAGTATTGTTCACACGTGTTATATTGGATGAAAAATATTGAGTATTACCTTTGGTGTAACGATGAACAGAAATGTACTTTATGACTAGGTACAATGTGTCTCTTACGTCAATACTTATTAAAACATAGATAATACTTTTTGTGTTATGAATTATTCAGTCTTTAGCGCCTGGGCCAACAAGTCTAATCCGAAATCGAAAACAAAAGCGATTAAACTTGTAACAGGCCGCAAAAGACATTTTACATGCTGCAACTATATCTACACCTAATACGTAGGTAAAAAGATAATACAAAAAAAATCAAATATTTGTAAATTGTTTCTTCGTTAGTACGTTCAAACATGTTTCTGGTGTAAATCAGTGACTGTATAAACTAATTACCTGTAAGACCTCCTAGTATAATTTATTATTATATTACAAAATATACTAAGATTTTTTAGTTTGTTATAATTATCTGATGAGATAAGCTGAATGAATTTAAACATATGTGGTCTTGTTCTTGTGTACCTATCAATATACCGGAATCTGTCGTTGTTAAAGAGCGAACAGACTAAAACATAATGATATTCGTCACCTATTTCATTGCAATTTACACATAATCTTTCATTGTGAGGGATATTTCTCCATCTTCCAGTTTCAATTGGCAAATGGTGATTTCTTGTAAAAAAGCTTAATAAATTTTGACATAGACGAGTTGGGAGTTTATTGATGAACGAACTTCGCGCAAAACTTGATTTGTAGTATTTGTATAAATTTGAAGGTGTTGTGTTGTTAATTTCTGAATGCCATTCTTGAATAAATATATCTTTGAGTTTTTGAAGAGACGATTTAATAATCCATTTACTACTTAAAAAGTCTTGGCTATACCATACTTCAAAATACCCAAGATTACACAAATTTTGTTTAATATTATCAAGCCACTGTGATTTTTTTTTTTTTTGTGAATGCAGTTCGTAAATAAGTGTGTAAACTTTTGATGCTTATTTGGTGGTAATGTTACTTTCAATATTTTCAATAAGTCTCGACCAGTAAGCTATTATTCTATTTTTGATCGTTACTGAAACGGGAGTAACTGCAAGTTCTCCATATATCATGTATGATGGGGTTGATTTTTTAAAATTAAATCTATATTTATAAAATTTAAGTTGAATTCTATCTAGGATTTCTGTTTTGCCGTAGCCCCATAATTCGCTGCCATAAAGTAGAATTGGCTTAATCATTTTTTCAAATAACTCGATCTGAATATCATACGGAAGGGAAAGAGTTTTTATTTTCCTCAACAAAGAAAACATAGCTTTATTAGCTTGAGCTGCAATATACTGTTTGGTTTTAAAGAAACTCCCGCTTTTAGCAGTTTTCAGTTTTTTATTCAGCAAATCGGCAAGTACTTGCCTTTGGCCACTTAGCAAATAACAATCCAAGGTATTTATATTCGGTTACAATATCTAGTTTATTTTCCCCAATTTTGAAATTAACACTGCTATTTTGTCTTACTTTGCTAAATATCATAACTTTAGTTTTACTAGTATTAATAGTAAGTTTCCATATATCACAGTACTCCTTGAAATTATTTAAAGCGTGTTGTAGAATTGTCACTAAATATAACTGTATCATCTGCATAAAGTAAAATAAAAAGTTTTAAAAAATTTCGAATTCCATCACTTACGTAATCTTAAGAGACACCGTTTGTATTTCTTTCACTTAAATTTTTTTCGAGATCATTCAAGAAAATAGAAAATAGAAATGGAGAAAGATTTTCGCCTTGTCTCACGCCTACCATGCAACTGAAATAACAATCAGTCAGTTCGATCATTGGTCTAAATGTTGTATTTAACCAAGTGGAAAAACCAAACTGAAAAATATTTCAGGTGTTTGTAAGGAAAAGTCAGAACTATTGGCCCGAGATATCTTGGACGACTTTTTTAACAGTTGTCCCGAGTCCGATAGGACGATTGCTACGGTAGTGACAATTCAAAGTATCGTTTCTATAACCGAGGGAAAATAATTTCGATTGTTCATAAATACACACATGGAATTTTTGTTCCATTACCTTATTATAATGTTGGCCGTTTTTCAACGCTTGATTGTCATCTTAAATGTATTCATTATCTCGGTGAACAAAGGTATCCGTTGTCTAGATATTCATTTCTGACTTTAAGCATGTTAAAGTTCGTTCGGGAGCGTAGATTAAAAGTCACAAATTGTTTGCCTTTCTTCTCGTGCGATATTCCCTGTCTAACTCATGGATAACAAGAAAAACATTCAAACATGCCGCATTGATAGTTATATAGATTATTAGGCAACAAAAATAATGTTTGTCCCTGATCAGAAATTTTATCGTTCGACTAACGCTTTCATAACTAAAAGAATGGTGTGAATGGATGTATCCTACTTACTTGGAGCGAGTTCTGGAACTTTATCTTAAGGATATTAACCTAATAACGATGTAACAATTGCCTTGGACCACTTCTAATGAAAATGAATGAGATGTTCACCTTAGTGTAAACGAATAACTCACAACAAGGTGTTACATAACCTTATCCTGGTTAAGAAATTCTTATTGGAAACATCATCGGAATCTTTGGAAAACAGTGCACGTTTTCAATTTTTAATTCATGTGTTACTATCAATAACTTAAGGTGTGTTTGTTATGAATTATTACCCTTGATTTACAAGAATTATAAAACAATATGCAGTTATGGAGCTAAAATTTCAAAACTGCACATGCACATCTGTCTGTTCAAGCATCACCAAAACCTGTTCTGATGGATGCTCAATAGCGTACAGTCGAAATTAAAAAGTAATTTTTCGCTAATAAGGTTAAGGATTAAGTTCGTGTCACCATTTTCATCCTTATAAACCTTATATGACTTTACAATTTACCATATGAAAGAAAGTTTCGGATGTACAAAAAAGTATCATCAATCCTGCTGGAAAACTTATTTACGTATCTGTCTATGCTAGCATCATTATTGTAATAAAAAACTTATTTATCATTACACGAAAAAGACTCCCTGATCAATTTTAATTAAGAACTGCACAGTTTTTATTAGATTCTTTAAGATGAAGTTTCCGATGCTCAACGCGCTATAATAGACTTTGTTACCAAAACAACTGCTCAAAACTCGCTTTGTTACCAAAGCTGAAGTTAAATGACGAAGCAAGTACTGATTAGGTCAAACAAGTTTCTAATAAATTTCGAGCATTTTTACAAAACATGTATACTTTTTATGTACGGCTGTTTCTAACAGACAATATCTTCAAAAGGTGTTGTAAATATATATGATGCTGTTTATTAACTGTATACTACAAAATAACGCTGAATATTTCTGGGAGAGGCATGTACGTTGTTCATTTTAAACTTCATGTACTGTTGTTTGCAACACACTGAGTTAATATTTCGTTTGAAGTCTTAATACCATTTCCATCAACTACAGTATTGATTCTTTTTAAATCGAGTTTTAATGTTTTCTCTTTTTTTACAGTTTCACTGAGACAGTTTTTAATGTGTTGATTAAGCAGTTTGTAATTTATAATTATTTGTGTTTTTTTTCAGCAGAAGTTCTCTACCTGATCTAGACATTTGATTAAGAAAAAGATCTAGTTTCCATTTCCTTTAAAAGATCCCTTGATTTATGCAAGTATAAATCTTTTTGGTAGACTTTCGGTTGATCTACGATCTCATTCATTTATCATTGTAGGTTATACAATCGCTATTTGGGGGTAAAAAATAAATGTTCTATATATCGTTTTCTACCAAAAAGGTAGTGACAAATGTTTAGTTTTTAAGTCGTATCAAATAATACTTTATACATTTCTTGATGTAGTTATCATCATTAAGAAAGAGCAATACTTGAAACCACAAACAAAACAAATTTTTTAAGTTTTTTTTGTTTGTCCTTTGTTATATTGTGCAAGGTTCAGGATTGTTGACATATAAATGTGTAAATATGACACCCAAATAATTTACGAGAGATACTTCTATTGAAAGAAACCATACAATTTTCTTGTCACTTTTCATTAATTAGTAATCAATTACTGATTATACTGTGATTTAACTACCGTAGCATAAAGTGCACAAACATCGATTACTGTTTATTGATAATTACAATTCAATCATTTCACACAAAAATCTCTTTTCCGATTGGTTATTTCTGCCCCAGCGCCCGATTTTCATTATATATATATTTATTTATTTATTAAAGTCTCGTCAATGTACATTTTATCACAGTACAAAATATACGATGAAGCCGGTACATATTCATAGCTCCTCAATAATATTCATGACGGGCTACTTTTTCATTCATAAAAATGGGTCATGCTGATGATTACACTGACTACACGTTTTCGATACGGCGTGAATTTTAATCAAATAAGAAACATATATTTTCTTGTGTCAAGTAAATATTGTCCAAATATAGATTTTATGACATTTTCTTTCTTCACGATTCATTCGAATTTTAAACGATGCGAGCATTGATGCCGAGTTCGTCTGCAAAAGTAAAAACAAAATGACTGACACCGGCAATTACACGGACTTGGACACTTTTCGTGAGCTTATTAGGGGATTTAAGTTGTATTTGCCACAAAAAGTGACTTTCACAATGAAAGAATTTGACATTTGGATAAACGAGTCTTGAGGTTGTTGTTGTTGTTGTGGTTCAAAACTGTAGTACTTTACTTAATGGCATTTTGTTACAATACATAAGCTTAGAATCACTTGAATTGTTTTAAACTTCAGCGTACTTGAACTGGTGTTTAACAGTTTCCAAGTCCGTCCAGACTTACCAGACACGTGTACGACAATTTTACTATGGATTCAGGGCATGTCACAAAACAAAACAAAAACTCTTCGAGAAGTAAAAAGAGGAAAGTGTATCCACGACTTAAATCGAAGGCATCATTCATTTTCCTATCTAAATGTAATTTTGTACATGAATACTTCGGGCAAGCAGCTTATTTGCAATATGCTAATTAAAAGTAGCGTTATGACAACCAAATTAATGCGCGACGAAATATTAAAATAGAATCCGGGTTACTGATCACTAAATAATTTTAACGACTGTGAACTGAAGAAACAATTTAGTAATGGTAAGTTGTAATTACAAAAATTGAATGTTCTTTTCTGCTTTTTATCGAGTTATGGACAGAAATTTAACACCTAATCTTAACATCAACACCTTCAACTTCGGTGTTTATTCAAACTGGGAGTAAAACTTCTGACAGTTCATACCTCGATGAACTGCAAAAAAAACCCACATTCAGTTCTTAAGTCTGATTTCCTGAATTACTAGTAACAGAGTATTAACAGGTAACTGTTCAGTTTTGCTGTAACTTACCTAAAAACCTAATGGAAGAAAGTTTGAGAACCAAGTACAAAAGAACGGTTTGTCCATTTTGTATTTTCACTTCTCACATTTTACCACGAGGAAATGACAAAATGAGAAAAAAGCGGTACTATAAAAAACACTATTTTTATTCCTATTTAGATTAGCACGGCTAATAAAGACACATCTGAACGTTCAGTCTCTTAATTGTACTGGCTTAAAGCTAAACATATCTTCCCTAGAGATTCAGTTACTTTGTTGTTACTTAATACTATCAATATGTGAGTGTAAACAAACCATTTGCGAGTTCAGTAAGAAATGAAATAGTCTTACAAATATTTCGTAACTGGTCTGTTGATGATTATATTGTGCAGATTAATACAACAACAACAACAACAACAACAACAACAACAGCAATCTTTATTAGCAATATCGGCATATGAAATGTCTATGGCTAAGAACAGTGAAACATATATTTACGTAAGTGCAAACATGTAAAAATATGGTATTCTTGATAAGACAATATTATATCAACATTCTAATATGATTAAAGCACTCGGAAAAGAAGGCGGAGTTTCGGACATGGAAGTAGCTCCTTCCGACTTTTCTAATTTACTCCCGTGCAGAAAATAAAATACAGATATAGAAATAATATCTGTATAAATACATTAGTCGCATGAAATAGTTGTGTTTAAGAACCTAAATATTATTTTTGATTGTGTCAAGTAAGCCTTGGAATACCTTCACCTTGTTTTCCTTGAAAAAGGCTAAGAAAATTCAGGAGTAACGTCATACAATGTTTTGATTCCGGGAGACAAAACAATGAATGAAAACGTTTACGTCATCACACTGACGTCATAACTCCACGCTAAAACGTTGTACTGTTCAAATTAACGGTACGCATTTAATCGATTGTCTGCTTTGTTAGGTTCTGAATCTGACGTCTTCTGCATAATGTCACAGTCAGGTATTTTTTTATATTTTATGTATTAGATGATTAAACTAAAATAAGTTTGTATAATATAGTTACGTATGATATATTGAATGGTTGCCCGAATAGGGGAGTGTATTCCAACAGCCACTATTTATGCTATTTTACACATTACCGCCGAACTGAAAAAGGTTTTTTGTTGTTTTTACGATGCTTTAAAAAAATCCTCTATTTAAAACCGCTTTATCGAAATTGAAGCATTTCCCGTCGGTAATGTGCCTGCGTAATAATTCACTCGGGCTTTGCCCTCGTGAATTATTCCGCCAAACACACATCACATCCGGGGAATGGTTCAATTTCGATAAGGCACTCCAAGCCATAGATTATTTCTTAATTAAGTTAAATTCTCATTTAATATGCTTACATTAGAAACCTACATATGCTAAAGAGAATGCTTTTATTTTGCGATGACATATATCTATCGAATTTCCTCAGATTTGGCCATGACAATTTTCCATCAGTTTTCATTCACGAAGAGTATAAAAAGGATCGGTGAGAGTGGCTCTCCTTGTTTAAATACCGGGGTCGCCTAAAAACGTGAGATAGATCAGAAAATACCGTAAAACAAGCTGATACTTCTTCATAAATAGATAGTACTATCTGTAATTTGACTGGTCAGATTTATCTCGCTTTTAATGAATAGGAACAGTAACACCTTTGGTCCACAATTTGGGAAAAGTACAATCTTGATAGATTTTGTTGAAAATTTGAACTAAAAACGGTGTAATAAATTGTTTAGCATCTATGAAGAAATCTGAGGTAATCTGGTCACATCCCGATGTCTTATTCCTATAAAGTGAAGATAAGATTTTCAATATTTCATTTTCATCGAAAGGTCTATCTAATACTTCAATATTAATAACATCATCGCTAGTATTATCGTTCATTTCATGTATGAACTGAGATTCATTTAGTTTATTTAGCATAGCTTTGACATATGTGGCAAACGAAGATAAATCCATATCCGCATTACCACATTTCTTGCTGTTTCTTAATTTATTAACCTTTTTGTTTTAATTTTGCTGGTGAATTCCGACACAATTAAGAAAAATTACGCTTCTGTTGTGCGTTAAATTTTACTTTGGCCTTACGCTTAACAGAACAAAAATGGCGTCTACTTTCTAAAAATAAAATCTTGTTTTGTTAAACTCCCTTTCCACATCCATAAATCTAGATTTGGCTAGCTTAAAATCTTCATTAAACCAAACACTTTTACGTACTCTTTGCTTCTTAGCAGTGTATATTGTTTCCCAAAAACTTGATATGAACAAGAATAATTAGCGTTTGAAAAATTTAAAATGTCTTCATCTAAATCTAAAGGACTAATTACAAAATTTCTTGTAATTCGCTCGAACTCAACCCTTTTTCATTCTTAAGCATTTGTTAAGTCAGGTACTTTTTCACAGTGTTTCAATAAAGTTTATCATAGCTTTTCTCATTCTGGCATTTATGCGTCTTATTTTGACATACTATATTAAAAGTCAGTGGACAATGGTCAGAATATTCATTGAGCTCAGCAACATTCAAACTAGATGCTGTTCTAAACGGCCATTTGCAATTAATGTTATATTCATGATTATAGATAAATGGATCGGCAGACGCAAGATACAGCAAACAAGATACACAATTTTAGTTATAATAAGTAGAATTTAGAAGTACACATTAGCTATGAATAGCTATTGACCTACATATACAAATAAATGTGTCAAAAGGCAAAGTTGTATTTTCTTTCTTTTCTCTGAAATCTCTAACATTATTCAGTAACAAGAAAGTATTGAAGATTTTTTGACATACGAACCAAGCTATTTTGAATGAAACTAGATACTATTGTCCTTTCCTCGAGGCAATATTTCATCAATTATAAAACAGACCATTTTTTATTATTTGATTTTCCTACTTTTAATTAGGTAGCTTTATGACCATCAAGTTCACCAACGAACCTAAATTCATGGTTTCCTGTTAATATTCTGAGTATGGAGGAAATGAGAATGACTGTAAATAGAAATCGATTTTTTGTTTGCACACTTTGTGAAAAGAAAACTAAATGACGCATACTCAACTGATTTAATAATAAGTTATTTATTCTTTGGAATAGAACAAAACATGAATGATAAAAACGATTTCCTGTTATTTATGTACATCTCTTCGAAAGAAAATTCGTATAATACAGATACCATGTGGCAAATAGGTTTGAACTGTAAACACACATTTAATATCGAATACTGATTTAGGACCAGGTAGTGCTTTTTCATAAGATGTAATGTTATAACTTCTAAGAAACAAATATGAAAAATGAAATTCTACATCATTTCCATGCCCGTTTCATGTCCACGTTTTATGTACGTGGAAAAAGTAAGTTTGCATACAATAAAATGCAGCACTAAAGACTTTTAACATTAATTTATGTAGCACATGTTATAGTCAGTGTTGTTGTTGTTGTTAATCTGAATTTTAAAAAAAGAAACAGCTTTGGGATAATTGCTGGACGCAAATAAGTCTAAACGTACATAGTATCTAGTATCTAGTTCTGATATCTTCGAGATGTTTCAAAAGATAAAATTTGCTTGATTTTAACAGACACCGACATAAAAATGAATTAAATCCAAGCGCGGCTAATACGAATTTGTTATAAACATATTATCATAATTCTGTTTTGGAAATGACTCTACTATTTTTCTTGCAAAAGATGGGCCATTTATTATCGACATTTGTTTGTGGAATATCCTGTAACAGTCAAAAAATTTAGGCTCATATTTTATCCTCATACTTGGCTATGAATTTCTTTTTTAATAAGAGCACTGAATGTGTCACGATTACGTTTGCAATTTTATTCTGATTAAAAATGCCTGAACATAACATACTACAAAACAATCGAATAAGATATGTAGCCAATGTTCAAAACTATTCTTTCTCAGACATTGCCTTTGAGCGAAAATAATCTGACAATTTCCATGTTCTACTGCAGCCGCAAGAATGCATATTTATCGCGTGTGAAGTGGCTGAAAATGATACAGACTTTAATATCGGAACCCACTACCAAAACCAATTACACCTTCCTTTCTACTGTCATACCACTGTCAAGTATGTTTGTATCCCAAGAGCATATTCTCTGAGCAAGACATATATAGTAGAAATCTGTTACCGATACTATCCTTTTGCTGTAACCCTGTGATATTGTTAACCGTTTACTGATTTGTTCAGCCAAACACCAGATTAACTCAAAATATATCTTCTGAATGCTGCAATGACTTATATATAAATGAATCTGATTGTAGAATGGAAAGTGCATGCCCTATCAAAAATCATCATTATCAACTGTTGTCACAACCAGATTGAATTTAGGATGTTCTTAAGGTAGAAGACCCCAAATGGGCACCTATTCAAATCATTATGGGCTTAAAATTTTCTTAATCTGTATCATTTCCTGGATTTAAAAACAAATTTTAAAAGAATTTTACCGTGAAAAAAATAGTTATAGGAATTTGAATAACCCTACCCCCATTTTGGAATTATCTATAAAATGACATCACACAAGAGATAGGAAAATACATGTATTTCATTTATTATTCAAAACTTTGGTACAGATTTGGTATCAGGGTAACAAGAACTATATTTTCTTTCAGAAATTAAACACCATTTACTATATAATCAACAAGTTTTATAAAACTTTTATGAAATAATCAGATAGTATTACAATTTTCATGTACTTTTTTGGCCATGTTCAATTTTGAACATCAAAGTTTTTAGGAAAAATCTACATTTTATAGAAATGGGGCATGTCTTTTTGTATATTAAAAATTATCTATAACATTTTGGGAACAGCTTGCCAAAAATTCACAATGTTTTTACCGTCTCTATTTAAAATAATTTGATTTTGAAAATCTCCATCGACAATTTTAGACGTGTCTACAAGTAATAAAATCTTCAAATAAGCTAATACTAATTCGTAAAAAATATTTAATTTCTTTTTAGTCTAAAATCAATATAAACCTATGAAGAAAAGTGGGAAATAATGAAAACAAAGAAGAAAAAGTAAAAAAAAACATTTTTTGGTTCCGGCTGGATTCGAACCTACGCCCCCAAAAACCTCAAAAGATCTTCAGTCAAATGCTTTACAATCTAGGCTAGCTCATTAAAATTGAAGAGTTTCAAATGGAGGTTTTTATTAGGGGTGTACTACCTTAACTCATATTTTTTAAACTACACATTTTGCTTTAAAACACCTGATTCACAGGTAAGTTATGATAACAACAAGAGATGTTTGCAATGCATACCCCCCTGACGGAAGCTATCAAGCAAACTATGTTGAAGGCCACTTTGACCTTGACATTTAGATTCATTATTAGTAGGGGTCATCTACTTGGCGTGACCAAACAATCTACTGAGTTTTGGAAACCTAGGCTAATGCGTTCTCTAGTTATTGATCCGACAAGGTTTGGTTTACCGACCGACAGACCGACCGACCGACCGACGGACCGAACGTCATGTACAAACCAATCTTCGATGCGGACATAATTATATAAGATATTATCTTGTTTGGAACTACTGTTAACACAACCGTTGTGCTCAGACTGCCCATTAAAACTTTAGTTAAATTAATTCGACCGAGTTACTTAAAATTAGGTGAAACCAAACTGTATGATATTTTCTGAAATGTCTGTATATCCCTGTTTACCGCTTTCAAATAATATAATATAGTTTAATAGTATAATAATACAAACATGTTATGAGAACTGATGCTGAAATCAACTTGACGTATTTATGACAATGCTGCTAGAACATTACAAATCGCAAATAACCAAAATTTGCAATACCTAAACTGACATGATAAAATCAGTTAACTAAATATTCCGAAAAAGAAAAACAAACAGAAATCTGATTGATAAAATTCACATTATGATAAAATTAAATTAAACAGTAAAGAGATAAGGAAATGTTTTTACAGTTTGTAGGTAAAAACTGTCAAGAAGTAAATATTATAGATATTTCTATCAGAAATACTCAACATTATAATTCTTACACACTCTTACATCATTTCCACTTTGATAACAAAGGGAGCGTTATGTGCAGCCAATATCATATAAAAAAAAATTTTTTTTTGGGTAAAAAAACACTTTAAAATTTCACCAAGGAAAAAAAAAAAAAATTTTTTTTAAAAAGGCAAAAAAAAAAAAAAAAAAAAAAATTTTTTTTTAAAAAAAAAAAAAAAAAAAAAAAAAACCCCCCCCCCCCCTTTTTTTTTTTTTTTTTTTTAAAATTTTTTTTTTTTTTTTTTTTTTTTTAAAAAAAAAAAAAAAAAAAAAAAAAAAAAAAAAAAAAAAAAAAAAAAAAAAAAAAAAAAAAAAAAAACCCCTTCTTCTCTTTTTTTAAAATTATTAATTTTTTTTTTTTTTTTTTAAAAAAAAAAAAAAAAAAAAAAAAAAAAAAAAAAAAAAAAAAAAAAAAAAAATTTTTTTAAAAAAAATAATTTTTTTTTTTTTAAATAAAAAAAAAAAAAAAAAAAAAAAAAAAAAAAAAAAAAATAAGAAGATACTTTGCGAATAACGTACAAGTTCGCGTGATTGAATCGAGTACAACAATATATGACACTTGAAACAACATCGGAATGACATTATTTAATTTCTATATACTTTTCAAATTCGTTTTAGTAAATGTTTTAATGATTAAGTGCATTTAGCGCTTACAAAAACTTAAATAATAAACTTATGAATATTAACCCTGCTAAATAATGGACATGTACACCTTTCGTCTCTGGATTCAAACGGATATTCAGTGACAATTTACCAATCGAATACCGAACATTGAGCAAGTATCATTTATCGCTACCAGTGTAAACGTTCCAGACTGGTGTACTGTTTTGGAATTCCTAAAAGCATTTCTAATCACAAAATAGTTAGAACAGCAGGTTTTTCTTTGTGCCTTTAAAGAAAGAAACTCCAGGCTGTTAAGACTTTATGTACAACGAGTGTAAATATAGCTGGAACCACAATACTAAGTCGTAAACAAATGCTTTTGTATACCGTACTTCAATGTTTGTACTCGCTATCATTTTCATCTGTTATTCTAATTAATTACATCCTGTCTTTTGATGAACGGAAGTTCAGCCAATATTTCACTTGATCCCATTTCTTATTCCATTTAATTACACAGAAACATTACATTAATTAATCTCTATGTGTTGGTCATGCTCATATAGTAAGACTCAATAAATAGTCATTAATCATTGATAAAATTAACTTAATATTTCCTGATACGTCCTTGTGATGCTTAATAGCGATAATGATTACCATGTACACATCTCTAAATCGACTTTATATCTCATGTTGAAATGACTGGTTGTCAAATGTAGTAAAATGATGGCATATTGTAAGGTAGCTCGTGGGTTTTTCCCAGAAATCGGGTCATTTTTTAAAAGGCAACGCAGACTTTAGAAATTGTGCATGACAATCTTGTGACTAATTGACTTCTGTAGAAAAAAAAACGGTGAAGTGATATTTCCATGGAAACTGAGTTAAAAGCGCAACCCAGCGGAGAGGTGTATTTTTGGTCAAGTTTAGTGTTTTTTTCGATATATTTCTGTCTATGTAGATAACTAAACGATCTCACTGTCATAAATGCAATGTCGAATCATTTATTCATCTGCAAAAACAAAAATATCTAATATATTTTGCCAAAATATTGAAAAAGCGGAACGTCCCCTGTAGGGGCGACCATTTTCAAAGCAAACATCAGTTGACAAAGCACAAAAGTTAACGCGAAAACACGGCCCGAAAGATTTTTTAAAAGCGCTATGGAATCTTAATCCAGTTTAAAGCTTTTTTTATCAAATAAAAACGGGCGGTCACCGTCTTACTATTCGTGCCAGCAAATTATTTTTAAAGTGGGTAAAACGTGAGAAACGTTGACGTAAAATACAAGATTGGCGTGACATAACGAGTCGTTACTGGCGTTTTCTGACGTTTCTTGTTAAAATCAGTTACTAGCGTAGTTGCTTTATTATGCAGAAGTCATTTTGATCGATCCTTCAATGGTAAATATACTTTGTAGGCGACACTTAAATTTGAATGGAAACCATATTTTAATAAAATGACACCGCTTATACAGCTCGTTTCTCTGGCATCAAAATACGGGTTTGAATTAGAAGATATTGAGCCGACTGGAGTGGTCTTTATTAAGTACAAGACATGTATGGTCCATTAAATGGACTATAATTTGAATAAACTTACCAAAAGAAAAAGATCCGAGGTAAATAGTTAGGGTTACTGCTGAATAGAGTATCTATGCCCTCTACATGCATATTAAAAGCCCACAATACTGTACAACTCCTGGCCAGTATAACCGTAAATCGTACACTTTTTGCATCACTCGCAAATATTACTATACATGTACTAAACACTATTATATAGTGTAGTTTTTTCGTGTTTTAAGAAATCCATCTCAGGAACTGGCTTATCAACTTTACAACCTATTCAAAACATCTCTTTACCTTGGAAAAGTACCATCACATTGGAAACTTGCTCATGTTTGCGCTGTATATAAGAAAAACGATCCTCATGTTGTATCGAATTACAGACCCAATCACTTCTTAGTATCATTAGCAAAATTCTAGAAACAAATATACATTTACATGTCTTCAACTTTTTTCAAACACACAACACTATCACTTCTCTCCAATCTGGGTTCGTACTAAACGACTCCACGACCAATCAACTTGTTTCCATCTATAATACCTTTCGCCAAACACCCGACGAAACCAAAGAAGTTCGAGCAGTTTTTCTGCGACATATCCAAAGCGTTCGATCGCGTATGGCAACGAGGGTTATTGCATATCAACTCAAAGCATCGGGCATAACAGGTGTATTATTGGATTGGATTTCTTATCCAGTAGAACGCAAAGAGTAGTTTTATCTGGACCTTCTTTTAAAATCGTCTCTATAACTGCAGGTGTTCTTCAGGGTTCGATTCATTCTTTATATAAATGATAGTTACTGTACTTGACATTCTTTCCATGATTCGTCTGTTTGCCGATGACACCAGTCTCTATATGATCGTTGATGATCCGATCTTAGCTGCTGCATACATTAATATAGATTTGCAGAAAATATCACAGGTGTGGGGGGTGGGGGGGGGGAAAGATGGCTAGTTGATTTCAATCCAAATAAAACCTAATCCCTATTGGTTTCACGAAAGATCCACAAAGCGTTCCATCATTCTCTTACTATGAGATAACTGAAGTAACGTCTCACAAACATCTAGGCTTGACTTTTGCTAACGATGGCAGTTTGCATGAACACACAGAAACTTATAAACGCATCAATATTATGAGAAAACTTTAGTAAAGCCATCGAAACAATATAAATTTTTATTCGTCCTCTCTAAGAATAATCTGATACATTACACAACAAGACGAGTTTGAACTGGAGAAAGTACAGCTAGAAGCGTGCATGATCATAACCGGTACAACTAAACTTGTATCATTTGACAATCTTCACAAGGAAACAGGCTTTGAACCGCTCAAAATTAGAAAGCAAATACACAAGCTTACCCTATTCTACAAAATGAAGAATAATCTTACACCTGAGTATCTTTCTTCTCTTTTACCTACAAGTGTCATACACAGCTATTTGCAAACTCCTTCATACCGTCAGTAGTTAACGGTTGGAACCAACTAACTCTAGATCAGAGGAACTCCCAAACTATAGATACTTTCAAACGCAGATTGAACTCTGATCAACAATAAATTTCAACATTCTACTATGCTGGAGATCGCAAACTCCAAACACATCATATAGAACTAAGAACAAACTGCAGCTCACTTCGAGAACATTTGTACTAAAAAACATTGTGGACAACCCTAGGTGTGCATGCGGGGACATCGAATACACATATCATTACTTTTTTTACTTGTCCTATGTTCTTTCTTTACTAATAACATTATAACTATCGCCCCAGTTACATTATCAACTAAACTGTATGGAACGTATACATTACAGAGGAAATGAATACTCTAATGAATACTCTAATCTTCTTATATGTTTAAAAATTCATACGCATCACAAAGAGATTTGATACAGGCATTATTTCAACTACTAAGAAAGAAATGCTTTGAATTAATCATCAGTTGAATAAATGCTATGTATACTTAGGTCTTACTTCACATTAATCTTGTAAAATACACGAAAAGCCTCTGTGTATTCTGATATAAAGGTCGCACCAGATTCCAGGTAACCCTTGTGGCCACTGTTCTTCATTCTCAATTTCTTCATTCTCAATTTCTTTTCTACCTTTCGTATTTCAACTCTGTCATAAACACACCTTACATTTATCTACAACCAACTGAAAAATACATTCAAAGAAGTTTCCGATTTTCGGGCATTACATACGTTTTTTCTTCAGCTTTCTAGAGAAACGCGTATTTAGCTCTCATGCTACCCTTACATGTTCTATTTGTTCATCTATTTAACTTACTGCATGTTGAACTTACCGCTGACCGAAGAAGCAACGGCTGAGATATAAAAAATGCGATCTGAGTAATTGAAATTGCTTTAACTGACAAAAAAATATGTAACCTTGTTCCAGACACATTTATCAAAACTGCTGTAAGTTTCCCCGTTTGACAACATAAATCAAAAGAGCTAAGATAACAGTAAATATGTTCTTGCAATACTCCTTCTACAAAAACACAAATGATATAATGTATTTGATGTTACATTTTGTGCATTTGAAGACTGAGGCAATGGCGTAATACTTACCAGTTTGGCAGCTTGGTATTAAGTCAAATAATGCCGGTCCGTCGTCGGCTTCGGAAAAAGTGGTCCGGCTCTGCGCTATGTCTTCCGCGCATGTCGAATACACGAGAGGGAAGCTTACCCCTCTCGTACGGGGGGAATTAAGAATCTCCCCTCCACAAAATTTTATGTTTTAATATGCCTTTAGTAACGTTTTATTGCATCCTGAGTGTATTTTTGGATTGTTTTTCAACTATTTTTGTAAACATAGTGTGTCTTCTCTGCTATGTATTAAACCATGTAGACATGACAAAATGCGAGGTCATTGGCTTCATCGTAATGCAACCACAATCTATTGCTAAACAAGGAAGACTGAAAACTTCTCTTCATTGCATGTTTTTAACCAAAATTACATTGTGGAAAATTAAATGTCTAGGGTTTATATGACACTGGAGGTATATCTATTAATGAAGCAATACCATACACAGAAGGTTTCGGATTAACTTTTCTTAAACATTCTATATATAAACTAAAAAATATTTGAACTTATAGTGCTGATTTAATTTAACTTTCAACAAATTAGTTCTGTATTACTGATAAGGGAAAGAAAAATAATTACCCCTCAGAAATGAGGCCCCGGTAGGGTGGTGAAATTTTAGAAATACTTCTTGACATGAAACAGACACCTCAATACACATTTTAGTGGCAGGGGATATAAAGTCACTGAATTTGCTTGTTGGATTAAGTAGTTACCGGATTTCACATCCTCAGGCAATGTGATCAACGACAGTAGCCGCGCTATAGATGATTACATTAGCGTGTCAGTGATCAATTCATTTGAGAGTTAAGGCTGATAGTATGCTTAGCCAAAAAAGCGGTCCGGCGATTGCCGCACCAGCCGGCCCATCCTAGACGGCCTTGTAATGTATAGTCACATGCACAGGATTTAAACATATGTCTTTGGAATATATTTAAGTTCAAGAAACTATCATAGGTAGTAAAGTAAGTCACTCATCCATAAGAACAAAGATATAATAACGGTGATAGTGAAAAATGTTTTATTTTGTTATTTATGACTGAAGGTACAGGAGCAAATTTCAAGGAAAGC
The DNA here is from genome assembly GCA_022818135.1 of Saxidomus purpurata. Lineage (NCBI taxonomy): Eukaryota > Metazoa > Mollusca > Bivalvia > Venerida > Veneridae > Saxidomus > Saxidomus purpurata. The sequence continues at coordinate 47,503,226 of JAFMSR010000003.1, read as the reverse complement.
CAAACACGTAGGCGTTTTGCAGTTTTCATCGTTGTCTGACGATGCACAGTTCCTAATTAATTCTAGGACATTAAGTGAAACAGAATACTGCAATATCGGTGCGGTTTGAAGAGATATATATCTAGTTGATGATCATTCGAGTTGAAGTTACAATACTCATTTGAACATTTGAAATATAAATTATTTAAATCAAATGCATAATATGCAGAATTTTAAAAGGCAGTTTGAGAAAGTATGCATTAATTAACTGTATTTTACAGAAAAACACTTCCCTACTGTATTATTACTGGAGTATTCTTTTATCAGCACTTTAATCAATCGTGTTACAATGGACATTATTAAAATTATTTTAAAAACTACAAAACAAGTTAACTGATTATCGACAAACCATTATATTGTATAAATGATAGGAATGTCGCTAGTTTCGCAAATGCCCCATTTCTTACAGAATTTCGTGCAATCTGGTTTGGTTGTTTATGCAACAAGATAACGACTAGTGAAGAATTTACGTGAGTTCAACATGTCTTTTTCATTAATTCAGAATATTTGTCATTTCAAAAGTAGAACTCCTGAGCCATGTCATGGATATAAACATAGTGACCTTAAAAGTAAATATCGAACAATAAAACACAATGTTTTCATCACGCAAAGAACTATTGCCCTTGATATACTGTGTAGATAAGTAAGTGAAATTGATTGGTATCTACATTGGTCAAGACAACCTAATATCAAACATTTACAGATTTATAGTACTTGAAAGTTCTTGAAGTCTTCACACATGTGGCCTAGATTAATTTTCAAGTAAGCAAATCTAAGACATGTCGTTGATTGATTAGTATCCAAGTTAAGTTAAAGCTACATGAGAGTCACAGAAAAATCACACGCAAACTGGAATATATTATCTTCCCTACACTACTTATTCCGGAAATATTTTCTCTTGGGAGGTTATACGCAGTATTCACTCCATCAGAGTTAATCAATATGTCTTGTTTATTATTCCGTCAAACGCGAATTAATGCTTACTTCCGTCCAGAGACATACTTGTTTATACGTATACCTTGTCCGTCCGACAGAATCTAAACAATACCTCGGAAAAGTACCAAAAACTACGTTCATTAACTTAGGGCTATATGTAGACTTTACACGTAATTCATTTTTTCCTTCTGGACGGAAATTTAAGTAACTTTGGTAACAGAAATAGTAAAACACCGCAATCATTTTAGAAGTTTTTTCTTTGAGGTCAGATTGCCAGATTTCAGACAAAAACATGTTAAAAACGCATTATACTATGAAGGTACATCACCGCACATTATCTACTGACTACTTGCTGTGCGTAACGTATTCGTTTGGAAAAGACATTTTTAATCGATTATAAGTTGTAAGATACTCAATTTGGTAAAATGGATAATTCACTGATCACTAAATACGTAAATCAAGTTAATCGTCGTATGGCAATGACTGATAGCAGAATGACTATTCAGCTTATTGCTTATTTAGTTTAATTAGTAGTTATTAGTTTAAGAATAAGTTTTGGTTACTTCCAATTAATTTTGTTTGATATCCTTCAAATGAACAAACTTCCGGTAAGATGGGTTTCAAGAATGTTACGAACATGTAACACTAGACCAAAAATTGACTAGGCTGAATATTTCTAGAGATTTTGCGACAAGTTTTCGTAATTCAGGATGATGCATCGTTTTGATCCAGAGTTACAAGTTAAAAGTAATTAGTGGAAACATCAAGGTTCACCACTACAGAGGAAGTGCGAGCAGAGGACATTAGTTGACAAGGTTATAACATTCAGTAGTTTGGGATTACAAGGGTAGTATGGTGGATTATCTTCATGGAGGCCAAACCAGCAGTACTGTTCATTAATAAAGAGATCCCAAGGATAACATTAAAGTCAAAGAGAGGAAAGCCAAAAGTAGGTATACTTTTGCTCCAGGATCATCTCACAAGTTGCAATAGCGGCATCTGCTAGGCGTGGGTTTGAACTTCTTTCATATTCCCTTTAATTTTCTGATCTTATACCCTTTTTTTTTTCAATTCCAGAAGTCAAATCTTGACTGTTTGGAGGGCATTTGTTGAAGCCTTTATGTAGGACAAGGATTTAAACTTCTCTGACTTGACATAATTAAGTTGGAGCATCAATCTAAATACATATATATATATAAAATTATTGTGTCAAGGACGTTACACCAGAAAACAACGCCGTATCAAAAAGTTTATATTTTGGATTCGGATAAAACTGTTGTACCCGTCTTATTCTTAAATAAATAAATCTTCATATCCTGGTCAAAAATATGTGCTTTCTAATTTGAAGATCCAACAGTAACATAGTAATCTCCATGCATTGAATTTTAGTCAAAGTGACATTTACTATTTTAAGTTATGTTGCAAAGGGCAAACAAATTCGCAAAGGTGTTTCCTTAACATTTATATAACGGACAACCGAAACCATAAAATTTCTTGATTTCGTAAAAACATATCTAATTCTTTTTCTGTTTGTGTGTGTTTATTCCAGGAACACTTTAATTACATTAGGGGATAAGTATGTCCTGTAACTATAGTATTTTTTATTCAGTCACCCAAAAACTTATTCACAGTTAGTATTGGCATTTTATCTCGGACAATTTGATAAATTACGTGTATCCAGATTACCTTAGGCACTCCGAAAATATGGCAAGTGAATTGCCAAATCTTTCTATTCTACTTTCCATCTCTGACAGCCTTAATGCAATTATCACAAAACCTGGAGACAAGTTAACAGGGCATAATTTTCGGTAACATTTAATAACAAGCCAGACCGCTCAAGAGGTCTTGAATTATGGACCTTCGGGAATTGAGGTATAATGTGTACTTCCTGTTTTATGACCATTTGCAATACTTTGGATTTTATGGTTGTACACATTTTGTACCTTGTCGCAGTTGCAGAGCGTCCGTTTTGAGAACAAAAGTTCCTGGGCTCAATTCCCATATTAGCCAAATTTGTTTCATTATTTTTATATTTTAGTAAATAGATTGAATTGCAGGTACATGCATGTCAATTTGCCAGATATGACAACTGTATCTTAATATTTTTTTTATGTTACCAAGCTGTGCAATGGCTTGAAAATATAAGTTGATTTTGTTCGATTTTAAAGGTCCATCACTAATACCAAATAGAATTTTCTTTTAAATCTGGAACTGTCACGGGCGTCTTCTCAGAAAGAAAAAAATGACATACTGCATCGAATGTGACCATACTGTGTATACAAATTTGAGTTTAACAAAAGAATTAATAAATTATATTTTGCCTTTTCAAAAACGAAAGTAGGTATTCCAGTTATCAAATATCTTTGTAATTTTCCAGAAATCTCTCAGAAAGAGGCTGTAAAAAGGTTGTACATGAATAAGCATGCCTTTTTGAATTAAAGTTGAAAAAATTTTCAGTGATGTGGAACGTATATCTCTGACTGTAAACAACGTGAAATAAAGCTAAAGTAGGACAAAAAGACTACCCAGGTCAATCTAACAAAATACAAAAACATTCACTCGTTTTTCTGAGGCAGTATTTCAAACAAGGAAATATTCCAAGGGTATTGAAATGTTCTGGAAACCAGTTTCACACTATTTCCCTGTAACGATTCAAGATTTAAAAGAAAATTTGATTTGGTCTTATTAATGGACCTTTAAAAGTTCAGTATCTCAAAAGGTAGACGGTAAAATATTTTGAGTCGTTTTCCTATATTGCAGTTACGATATTACATATAAACGTTTCATAATCACTAATGGTGTCCCAACTGCGACTCTTTTGCTACATTTGTAATGTTACATGTGTGATATGTCTCGGGACAAAATTTGGTAAAATGTATACCCGATACGTTGGCACTTTTGAATATGTTTGTTACCCGTTTTAAACTATTACAATATGAATATAAATGTACATGTTTACTTGTAATATTTGTTTGGAATCTAGAGCAAAAGGAAATAAAGATAAATACTTTCAACATACATATTGTAACTATAGGGAATTTTTTATTATGATCAGTATTCCTTAAATAGGAGTGAGGTATCAAAGCGGTATGATTATTAAATTAACAGATGAAGTTTCATCAAATTTTTCAAACTAAAAAGATGTAGATTATGAATATATTTAGATTAATATGTTTTGGAATAGTGTCGATTACACCACAAATACCTCAAATTGACTAATTTTTTGAGAAATGAGTATTTTTCTTTTTCCCCCCTTTTCTAACCCCAAAAAATTTTTTTTTTTTTTCTTCTTTCCCCCCCCCCCCCCCCCAAAAAAAAAAAAAAAAACCCCCCCCAACTACCCCCCCCTCTTTAAAAAAAAATCCTATAACAAAAAAAAAAAAAAAAAATAATATTCCCCCCCCCCCAAAAAACAACCAAAAACCCCCCTCACTCCCCCCCCCCCCCCCCCCAAAAGAACCAAAACAGCGGGAAAATTGGTCGTTCACATTATCCAATTTTCACAAACTAAGTTCAAATAATTATAAAACGGACAACCGAAAACAATGAATTTCTTGATTTTGTAAATACATATCTAAATCTTTTTCTGTCTTTTCCGGGAACACATTAATAAAGCGGATTATTTTTCACAGAGGGAAATCCCAACACATTATCTGTGTCCTTGCATATTACGCGGAATATCTTCTAAAATGAGAGATAACATTTGTAAGTGCTCCATTTCGTTCATAAAAAGACAAGGATATGATATTGGGCTTTTTCTAGATTTGCTTTTGACATATTAGAGAATGCCTCCAATTTCTTTTACATCCCTTGCGGTATCAATATTCTGAATATGTCGCCATGAAAATGACATATCATTCCTGTTATTTCTGACTGTAACCTTAGGTTATAAAATAATGTCATAAGTCTGTATTACTGTTTCGTCTTGTAAATGTTTAGCATATCAAGTAAAATCTGAACAAGTGTGTCAGGAAGTCAATTATGTATGCACTTATGCGTTCGTTTTTGGAATAGAGTAGATTGGTCGATCTGTTTATAATATAAAATATAATTCCAGAAGACAAAAAAAATCTTTGGGCTTAAATTCATCAAACGTTTAATCAGAATTGATCTCTATGTGTAATTGACCGCTACTGATTTTGAAATCAAATGTGGTAAAGAAAATATTTTCGGGACTGCAACTTAAGCAGTGTTTGGCAAACACTCTTTTCATAATTGTTACGGACAGCTTGTTGACCCCCATTGGCTTGCGTTACTTTATCAAAGGTCAAGGTGACACTGATAACGTCGGCAATTTCCATTTCAATGATAACATTATTTAGTTTATACTTGTTTATACTAGTTTATTTTAGCTCGATTGTAAAGAAAGCTTGAAGGTTATCGAGTCACTTTCGCGTCCGCCTCCTGGTTAAACCAGTACTGGTGTCATGTGAAGAGAAACGGTCGTGACCCCAGTCAAGCTCGAACCCGCAACATCCGGGGTGAGCGGCAGACAAATTAACCTCTACCAAGCTACTCCCCTCAAAATTACATAAGGCGATAAGTATGTTCTGTAACTTTATTTCAAACAAGGAAATACTCCAAGGCTATTGTAAAGTTTAAGAAACCAGTTTCAAACTGTATTTCCCTGTTACAATTCCAGATTTAAAACCAAATTTGATTTGCCTTTAAAAGTTCAGTATCTCAAAAGACGGTACATACTGAGTTGTTTTCCTATATTAAGAGACACTCCCTACAACTGATGTCAAACTAAAGTACTTAAAATCACAAATAATAGGGAATTGATTTGATTTAAGTATTATAACTAAACCTATAAGTTTAAAATATCTATTCCAGACATTATCGATAAAATCAGCGTTTCAAAATATGCTACAGTACCGAAGACTAACTATCTAATATTCTATCTAAAGTTGTTGTTGTACAAGTAATGTGTGGACATCAATTTATAATAAAAAGCCTCTTTGTTGAAAAATGAAGCATTTTTCGATATTAATTGTTCTTTAGAATTGTATTTATTTATCATTTTACATTCATTAAATCTCTGTTTTGGAAATGTAATCTGCTAGATGTACGGCCTGACCCTTTATCGCGTGCTAACGAACAAATAGTGATAAGTTTTGAAAAAAGAAGGTACATGTATTTAAAAAAAGGAAAATGCCGTAACCACATGATCGTACACAGTAATTCCAGAAGACATGAAAATTCCTGAAAATTATTAACTTGATTCTCAACAAACTACTTTGACTATTGTATGAGTCACTGGTATGAACAATAGTATTGTAACGAGGCTCGTTTGCACGTTGCATGAAAAACAAGATCTCCAAACTGGCATTCCTAAACACCTTTTGAAATCTGCCGTAATCTCATTTTCGCGGCTATGTTAGCTGACTCTGACTTGCAAGACGCATCTGGCCGACTATATCATTATAGCTTTTGTAACACCCAAATGGTGTGTGTATGCGCTAGATATTAAACTTACTTTGTAAGAAGTGTGTCCACCACTGTTATTAGTCTCAACCTTTAATTGATTAACAGATGGTAATGGTTTCTATCTTTTTCTTATATATTGTTAAAATTTCGTTTGAGATGTGTCAACGTAATGAATATTTCAATATACACAAACGCGATTTGGCACTAAACACACCAACCATTGCTAACAATCCTAACCGTGGCACAACAAATTAGGTAAAACAAATGTCCTTTTTTGTGCACTGTATCTTCTAAGCCGAAATGAGATAAGTATGGAGTAGTAGTTGGAAAACTGCACATTTCTTTGCTAGCGTCTCCTCAAGTGAAACATTGTTGTTCGCAATAATTGAAACATGTAATTCCTTGTTTGGTATATCTTCTCAAACGGTCTAAGGCAACCGACGTTGGAGGGTAATAAACTAATAATACAAGAATAATGTATAATGACAGGATGGACAAGATAACTTGATGTAAGAAGATGCTGTAAAGATATTGCACAAGAGTAAATTTATATGAAATAGCCATGTTTATATGCTGTATAATTATATTTATTTGGAGAATGACATTCTTTCGTAAACATCCCTCGCTATGTTAAGGCATGAATTAAGTATAATTGAATATATTCAATTGTGTATAATATGTGACATACGTAATTATTATGTTTTACCTAAGCTTAACGTGAAGAACGCCGGTATTTCCCACTTCTTAAAACAGAATGAAACTTTTACAACGAATTATTTTCCCTTTAGACAGTGATCGATTTGATAAGAAACAACCCTTCCAAACAAACAACCCTTGCAAACAATTTTGATACAATACTCAAATTTGATTAAAGACGGATATTTCCTACTTCCCGACATTAGTTTTGTCATTTTCTATCAAGTGCCTATTTGCCTTTCAAATTCCTAATATTGATATGAAAATTTATTGTATCCAATCACAATCTCACGCATATACCGATGTCAATAAAGACTATCAAACATAAGCAGTGCCTATTTGTAATTTGTATACGAGTATAATAAAAACGATTCTGTTTACAGTTTTTGCTTCTTTGTTTACCTTCGTTCTTGTGACAACAGTGCGTTTTCTTTCCACATAGTACAACAACAGCAATGATATCGTCTGGCTGCTCATCAATTACATGCCTTTGGCAACGAACAAAATAAATACAAAACATTCAATACATGCTACATGCGAAGTATATTTTAACAGCAACTTTTCTAACATGTATTAACATCAAATGTTGACATTAAAATAAATCAATTTACTAACATTGTCTGTCATAATTTCTTCGTATAAAGCATTGGCAGATTACAAACGAATATTTCATTTTTTACGTAATTATTTCTAATGCCTCTAAGAAATGTACAGGGCTTTTTTTATTATAAAGTTGTTTTCTGACATGAGAAGTGACACAAATTTACTTAATTTTAATCGTAATTCTCTATAATTTGGGTAACACATGATAAAATGATATTCATTTTCTATGAAATTGTTATGGCAGCTTTATAAAATTCGATGAGCTCTTTCAACACCTGTATATCTACCTGATTTGATTGCTAAGCTGTACGATGATAACAAAAGTCTTGTCAGGAATTTTCCCGGTAAATAATAATTATTTTCAATATTTAGATATTTTCCGAACTTAAATTCTGTTTTGTACTGTACATAATATTCAAGTTTTGGTTACTCAGAAATATTGAATAATGCCATTGATGCATAAACTGATCTCATAGGCGCTTCTGTAGTATTTGAACCACTTTCATATTTACATTCTGCTATTGCCAAAGATTAATATATCCTAGCTCTTTTAAAGATCTTTTAACAAATTTGACCCACGGAAAACAGTAAACCTGTTCGATATTGGCGCATTCCTCTTCAAACATGTTATGCATATTAAAGTCTCGACTTGTTTTTAAATGTGAGGATTTTCAAATCCTAACATGTATTGTACCCAGTTCTGAGAAGAGCAGTTTCTACTTTTAAAACCGAACTACCCCTCAATTCTATATAATCCTTCAGATTGATCACATCACTTATTTATAGAAAGTAACATAAGTAATCAACAGTTTTGGTGTTGGTATGATTGCAAAGATTTACATTATTTCAAAGATAAGAAAAAATATGCGACAATTTATCATAAAAAAGAATTTAGTCAATTTTTCTAAGTTAATGTGCATAGGTTGTAAGTACTTCTTAAACGTTCGACAGATACAGCAATATGACACTTAGGTGGTCTGTTTCTTACTCCGCAGTTAGACATGCACTACTTTAATAAGCAGTCGGTCAAACGCGCTGAAAGTGACACACCTCATAATATCATTTATACTGGCAATACTTTACCTACACTGCATTTATAAACGCCATTTCATCGGTTATTAAACGAAAATGTAGTTTCTGATTATATAAGGAATGTCGTTCTGGTTAACTACGCGGTTACGATATGTTTTCACTCCAAAATCGAAAGTAGCGAAGTCACGAAGATACTACGCAGTTGGGAGTTTAAAGATGATTGTTATTTAAAGTGACATTATGAACATTTTTTTTTTCAAAAACAAATCCAGCTGAAATAGGTGTGTGTAAAAAGGGTAGAGGAAATAATAGATTTTAACCCAAAACACCAAACTCTTCCTGCTACTAGTACGAAATAATAACTTTCCAAATTTTTCTTTTCCTATTTTGACTGGGAGAGTCAATTTAAGAAAAAAACAACTGCATGCAGGAGTTGCTTCCCTTCCACTACCGAAATCTTTTGTACCAACAACTACAACAACACAAGACAGATCACTGCGAAGGAAGGAACCATTATTTCATTTGTCCATTTTTTTCATTTCTAAAGCACCAACTTCAAATACTAATGCGGCATTATCATTAGTTTTACACATTTGAATGTACAGCAACCGAAAATTGCTTTTATAAAACTGTCACCAAAAATACTATGTGCAGTAAGATAAGCATAATATCACTTTAACTATAGAATTTATGTAAAAAAGAGCCAGTCGCTATTAGCGATAATTGTGAAATATTCCCTTTAACTGCCATATTCAGAGAAGCACCGTGGTGCGCATTTGTTTATATAGTTGAACATGCGAAATGGACTGTTAAAATGTACCGAAGATTTTGTTAGTAAGCTAGTAGCAAAATATTTTCGTCTTAAACAACCTTTTCCACAATGTTTCAATAGACGGGTTTCCTAACTAATTACTATCGTTGAATGAAATTATTTATTGATTACTATGATTATTTACAATAATATACTGTGATTCATTCATTTTGAAATACCTACCATTCGTGTGTTTTGCATGGTTCAGTGTAATTAAATAACAAAACTTGAGCCGCGTCATGGGAAAACCAACATAATGGACTTTGCGACCATGCAAGCAGGCTGGTCTGGATCGATTCTGGTCGCCCATCAATGTGTAAGCAGTTTCTGTTTTATGTTGTGTTTTATGGTATATGTTACATGTACCATACGACTGTTTTATCGTGAACGGGCTAGATAGGAATGTTCGGGTTTAACACCCGGCGGGAAACAATTTGTTATGAATGGAACACCAATATAAAATTATTTTATTATTTCGCGTATATTATGTATTATACCATGAATGCAATCGATCATTAATTTTCATGTCGATATATAAACAATATTTTTTCTTAAACCCCCCCATCCCCCCCCCATAAAAAAAAAAAAAAAAAAAAAAAAAAAAAAAAAAACCCCCCCCCCCCCCCCCCCCCCCCCCACCAAAAAAAAAAAAAAAAAAAAAAAATTTTTTGTTGGTAAAAACCCCTCCCCCCCCCCCCAAAACCCAAAACACCCCACGCCCCCCCCCCCCCCCCCCCCCCCCACCCAAAAAACCCCCCCCCCACACCCAAAAAAAACCCCCCCCCCCCCCCCCCCCCCCCCCCCTTTTTCTTTTTTTTTCCCCCCCCCCCCCTTCCTCCTCCCCACACCCCAAAAACCCCCCCCCCCCCACCCCCCCCCCCCCCCCCCCCCCCCCCCCCCCCCCCCCCCCCCCCCCCCCCCCCCCCCCCCCCCCCCCCCCCCCCCCCCCCCCCCTCCCCCAAACCCAAACCCAAAAAAAAAAAAAAAAAAAAAAAAAAAAAACACCCCCCCCCCCCCCCCCCCCCCCCCCCCCCCCCCCCCCCCCCCCCCAAACCCCCCAAAAACCCACAAAAAAAAAAAAAAAAAAAAATTTATCCCTTTCCCCCAACCCAAAAAAAACCCCAAACCCCCCCCCCCCCCCCCCCCCTCTTCCCCCCCCCCCCACCAAAAAAAAAAAAAAAAATAAAAAAAAAGAAAAGAGCGAAGCACCCCCCCCCCCCCCCCCCCCCCCCCCCCCCCAACCCCCCCCCCCCCCCCCCCCCCCCCCCCCCCCCCCCCCCCCAAAAAACCCACACACAACCAACCCCCCCCCCCCAACCCCAAAAAACTTTTTCTTTTTCCTTTTTCCCCCCCCCCCCCCCCCAAAAAAAAAAAAAAAAAAAAACCCCCCCCCCCCCCCCCCCTTTCTCCCCCCCGCCCCCCGGAAACCCCAATTACCAAAAAAAAAAATCAAACCCCCCCTATCTCCCCCTTTTTTTTTTTTTCCCTCCCCCACAACCCTCCCCCCCCCCCCCCCCCCCCCAACAAAAACCCAAACGGAGACACCCCAACCCCCCCACCCCACCCTCCCCTTTTTTTCCCCACCCCACCCCCCACCCCCCCCCCCCCCCCCCCCCCCCCCCCCCCCTCTCCCCCTCTTTCTCCCCCCCCCCCCCCCCGCCAAAAATAAAAACAACCCCCCCCCCCCCCCCCCCCCCCCCCCCCCCCCCCCCCCCCCCCCCCCCCCCCAGCCCCCCCCCCCCCCCACCCAAGCCACCCCTTTCCCAATTCCCCCCCCCCCCCCCCCCCCCTCCGACCCCACCCCCCCCCCCCCATTTTTTTTTTTTTTTTCCCCCAAAAAAAAAAAACCTTTTTTCTTTTTTCAAACACTACCCAACACCAAAAAAAAAAAAAAATAAACAACAACAAATAAATTAAAGAGGTTGCTTATGTTCATATATTTTTTTTTTTCTCTTTAAAAAAATGTGTGGTGTTAATGTTTACAATGGGGAAAAATGACGTTGTAAGCCATGCTCAAGTGTTCAGTACAATGTGTAATATGTATCAAATATTCCGGCCGTTTGTTCTTCATTCATTCCTTAGTCTAAAAAAAAGATCTACGTGAAAGGAAACACATTTCAGTTACATTTACGTTTATTTACAGGCGGACAGTTAATCTTACGATAATTCCTGGTAAGGACCAGTACTATAACTATTATCTTCTTAAATTGCAAACTTTCTCACATAAAGTGACGTGGTCAGTAGAGGGGCTCGATCCCAAGACTCTCAATAATTGAGAAGTTTCAGCTTCTCTAACCACTTGACCAAGGAGGAATCTCACCGTCCGTAACATTGCTCAATATGCTGTTATATCAAGTGGTCAGATGTTCCACTTAAAACTAACAGACATATTGCAAAACATGTGTTCAACATTCCTTTCCTTAGTACCAATCCTTACGATGATATATGTTTCAAAGTAACATTTTCAGTGCCTTCAGCGCTTTGTTTATCATTAGCCAATGTATATGAACACTTTTTATACAAAGAACCGTTAACTGGAACTGCCCCAATTCACTTAAGATTGCAATATTTGGTGTTTGGATCTTTACCTTAAGAATACTTTAAAATTTACAAAATTTGATTTCAATTATTTGTGTTGAACAATATTCCCTAAACTTCTGTGTAATACCGTTCTTAGATTAAACCATCATATCAGTGAGCATAAGTTTAGTTTGTACATATACTTAACTCTGGAAAGTTCAGAAAAAAGAACATTAACTGCACTTAGAGCTTGATCTTAGAGCGCTTTAACAGCACCCGTCAACAGTCCATTATGATTATACTTAGGTAACAGAATGAATCTACTATTTCTAGTTGTTGGTTGCTTTTATTAAAAACACAAATGTTTGTTTTACGGATATCAATTTTTAACGGAGCATTGATACAGACTATCAATTTGTGACTATAAACTTTCAGGCACTTTTAGCGTTTTATTACTTACACTAATATGCCTGAGTTTGTGCCAGAGAGCGTCTCTATTTACAGTGTCAAAGGCTTTCTCGAAGTCTATAAAACAGCAATATATGGATACTTTATTTGAAATCAATCTATGCAAAATAAAGACACAGTCAGCAGTGCTTCTGTTGTTCCTAAACCAAAATGGTAAATCGTTACAAACACGGTTTCCCCAACACCACACATCTAATATGTTTCTAAGGCTAAGGCTGAATAAGTTTGCCATTTTATTTATTACAGATGTTTCTCAATTGATCGCCGGATCTGGTTTGTCTCAATTTTCGTATATAGGGACAATGTCACCCTTTGTTCAACAGTGAGGATAAAGTGCTTCTGAACATAATTTGTTAAAATATGTTGCTAAATAAAGGTGGTATAAATTAGTTGGCGTCAATGAAGAAATCTGAAATTATTTGGTCATTTCTGGGGACCTTTTTTCGAAGAAGAGACGAAATTGTCTTTCTTACTTCTGCTCGTTAATAGGCTTGTCTAAACAGTCAATATATGAATCGGTTTCAGATAGACCTAAATAATTAACATTACCCGAGGGTAGTTTTTACTCGCTCAGAACAAAAAGTTTTATCTCAGGCGGTCATCTCTGAAAGATCACTTATATGCACATAAATATGCCATCAATAAATAAAAAGCTCCTACTAAAGTTATTCTCATATTTTTCAATTACCATACCCCAACTTCATTATTTGATTTTGTGCCATTTTGTTTTATGTCTTGTTCAAGGTATTCTAGTAAAACCTTCAAGTGTTTTTCAGTCATTCAACTTCTTGTAACAAATTATCACTATTAATAACTATGATTCCAGTTACATACTAGTTACTAATATTTCCATTCGATATAAGTAAACAATTGTCTGTTACCATATACTATGTGAAATTTTCTTCTATCAGGGGAAGATCGTAATTAATGTTGATAACACTTGTGGTCAAACCTTTTTTCCCGATTATGCTAAGAAATCTGGAATATTGTACTTTAAATCTGCTAGTTCACAAATAATGGGAATTGATTTAATTTCTTTAAATGGTTATACTAAAATATAAGATGTAAAGGTAATTGCTAGATTTCAACAGCAAAACTAAAATCTAGGTAGAATGGGCTTGGTTCACTTAGGATCGTTTTGGCCCATTCCCAAAACCTTATTTATCGACATATGTTGGAGCGTAATCTTTTTCACGAATAGACTTATATCGAAAAAAAATCATACGGTTATCTTTAAAAATACAAAAAGATATGAGACTTAAAACGAGAAATCCGCATTTTTAACGTCATTGATGTCAGTGCAATTCTTAGACGGCGGACATTGTTTACTGCGTTGTTAAGAACACAAACACAAATATTTCTTTATAAAAAGACAGCAGTTGAGAATTTATCTTGTGTAACAGTTGCTATAAATTTGCATCCACTTGTAATGTCGGTACATTCGCTACAAACGACGATGACGTCCCTTCATGGTTTTTTATGTGTGCTGTTTTCCTGCGCATTTTTCTTCTCTTGATACAATTGAATATATAAGTTATATAATTAAAATCGTACAATTATCAAAAATATCTGTCACATAATTTTTAAAAAATGTAGTGCTTCGTGAAAACCTTATACATTATCTTAAATGTTATCTATGATTTTATGTGTCCATTTACATCACAGGACTAGTTTAGATCAATGGCGCCATACACGTAACGTGTTTAATGTTAATAACTTGTAATCAGATACATTTATGACAATTACAGAATACAATAAAGAAGAAAAATTATGCATTTATAAAGCCTTTCTTAAACATTATGATTACTTATCGGGCATAGCAATAATAATAACTAACCAGATTTAATTAATAACACGTTCGTGAAATTTAAAACGCAAAGGTGAGTGAGCATTTGGCATCCTAATTTGTTACGCCGAAAATTGTAATAATTAAGTCTTTGGAAATGTTTAAGATGCCGGCAGAATATCAAAACAGTATGAAAATGTGCCTGATTAGATCTCTTGGTAGACTTCGCGGCAACATCTGAAGTTAAAATGGGAAGAATTTTGAGATAATGTTTAACAATAACTGCCCATTTTCGTATAAATTACGAAAAAAAATAGTTTGATGTGTAAATCCTCTCTCATTGTTTGAATGAGATATTTGTGCAAACAGAAGACGATTAAAGGGACATTTCAAAATCATGCAAAAGATATAGAATAAATTTGTCTATTAAAGCTGTTCGGGTTGAGCTTGGAACAGGTACATACTTGAAGAGATTTTTCGGCGCAGCCATATTAAGCTCTCTTTTCACCGGAAGTTTGAAACTCTTTAACTGCCAACGAAATATGTATAATATTTTTTGAAATGAGAAATGTACGCTGTAGGCATCTTCTGATTGAATAAAACTGGGTGCATAGAATGACCGAAAACAACCGAAAAGGCACCGAAAAGAAGTTTATGCAGACCAAAAACAACTTTATTTTCAATAGATAATGTGTAATTTATAAGTTAAGTTTTAACTAGATAAAGGAATCTATAAATAGTGAATAATCAATGAGTACTAGGCTAAGCGATATTATATTATCTTTAAAAAAAGAAGCTGTTTTCGGTCGGTAGTATTTGTTTTTCTGTCTTTTATGGTCATTTTACTTGATTTGTAATATGATATTTACAATTTTCTTCAGTTATCCACTGACCTATATATCTACTAAAATTGCACCGATTATCTTTTTTAAAGGGAGTTCTTGTTTGTTCAATATTTCAAGGCTCTCGATTTATGAATAATATCCTCAGTGTAAATGTAGATAAATTGTACCCATGTAGACTGCACCTAAATCTAGACTGCGAATTGTATCATTGTTATGTGCTCTCAACTGACAAATAGCGGGCGTCCGGAATTATTACATATACGATAAATATAGCATGTCACATAATTGTGACGTGGTCTGAAAATAGATATTTTATCCTGGTTTCAAGAAAAGAAACATTGTCAGCGGGAACTCTTAGATTACACTATCTTTAGGCGTATGGCGTCGTCATCTGCTGCCTGTGCAAAGTATTACAAAAGTACAATATTAGAATTCGTGGGAACATGTCTGCACTGCAGATTGGTCTATTACTAGTAATTAGTAACCAGTTTTAGTATAACAAATCAATTCAGAATGTTTTCCAATTTTAAGAAGTAAATTAATGCATCAGCAGAAATAGCCTTAGCTTGGTTTTAACAAACAAAGGCTACGGAAATTGCGGAGAGGCAAATCGTGTATGCGCGTACATTTGTGTGAGTGTGTGTATTGTTATGGATGGTTTGTTTTACAAATAATAGGAGTGATCGTGTTTGCAAACAAAACCCGGTATTGCGCAATAATTTCTACTGATAAGAGATAGATGCGGTGGGCAGCGGTCGGTAGTCCGTGTTTTTTATTGTTAGGGATCCCTCCCCCCCCCCCCCCCCCCCCCCCTGTTTTTTAATAACCTGACCGTAACTTTTTAAAACAAAAGATATTGTAAAATGTTTTATATTACTGGAAAGCTAATAAATATACCTTTTTATTCATTATTTTATATTTTTGTTAAGATTCAAAATGAAAAATTCGCGAGCGAGTAACTTACACTGTTTTCATAAATGATTACAGCGCAACAAGCCGTTACGAAAAATCAAGTGTCATTAAAAACGGTATTTCTTTCAAAAGAGATATTTTGATGTAAAAATATCAGTATCAAGAGCAAGTCATAACTTTTTGAATTTTAAAATCCTTCAGATAGCAAAAAAGTTATAAAATTCAAACATTCCTTTCCGATACATAGCATTGTAAACACAACTGTTATTGCCCCCCAGCATCTTACCCCCCCCCCCCCCCTCCCCCCCCCCCCCCCCCCCCCCCCTCACCTATTGTGAATGAGTGATAAAATGAAGTAAAGCTAGTAAAATTCAAACTATATCACCAATTAATACTCCCTGAAAAGAAGTTGATCCTTTCGTTCAAAATATACAGCTTTTATCTTGACTTTGTACAGTTTGAACGAAATTAGAAATCAAGTTTAGCAATTGCAACCATGATATACTGATTTAAGTTATCTCCCTTTATGTAATATGCTTGTTTAGTGCATAACTCGAAAAAAATGTAAGGGACTGAGTTGATAACATTGGTAAAATGACATTTTTAAAGCTATACAGTGAACAGAGTCAGTGATGTTAACCCATTCTTCATCTTACTTTCCTAGGCGGTTTTCGTTCATATGATAATATTTGTTCAAAGAACTATTAGCTACCTCACTTATATGGAACATTTTCCAATAGGAGGATGTGCAGTGACTAACATCAATGACTCTAGTTGATTCTTTTTTGAATTATATCCCTTTATCATTATGTCTGCCAAAATCATGATTCCAAAACCATGAAATAGATTAACTTGATATAACACATAGTGATAAAAGATGATACTGTTGATATTGTACACATTGAAAAAGGACATTGAAGAAAGTGCAGTGTCACATAATCCTTACTATATCTTGGACATTGATTGAATTATATCCCTTTCCTGTTTTTTATTTTGCTTGAATACAATTACTTTTTATATATTTTTAATAGAAATTTATTTTGGTGAATATAGATGTAATCGTTCGTAAGTAAGAAATGATAACTTTCTATTAAGGACTAAATTTTACAAAATTTTGGGGTTTTTAATAAATCTTGAAAGATTTCATTGGCTCATTTTAAATTTACCATTTTAGTTAATTAAAAGAAAGTTTTTATCTAGAATGAGTGAAACTAGCATGAACGCCTTCTCGGGGGGCATCAGTATCATATAGACACCTTGCTTGTTTCTCTTAGAACTATGTGGGAGTTTGGCAAAGGTTAAACTTTATAGACAATCGATTTCAATTTTGTTCAAATACAGAGAATTTCCTTGTAAATTTCCGAAATTGATCTGAGACGCTGTAAAAAAAGTCTAATATATTTTTATTAACCGTCGATTGTCTTCAATCTCCGTAAAAGCGTTGTTTTAATTTCGTAACGTATTTGATTCTAATTTGATGAACGCAGTATGTAGGACAGAGAGCATGTTATAGGCGTGCTTCGGAAAAGAACTGACTGCTATAATAAATCACCTTCGTCGATTCAATTAGTGGTACTGATTGCGTGTTTGCACATGCATATGAATTTCGCGATTCATATCAAACTAGAAATGTTTTAGAAATATGTTTGAAAACAACTGAGCACTGACCTTTGCTTAGAGGTTCATAAATATATCTATTTACATCAACCGTCGGTAATATCAAACAAGAGGACCAAGATGGCCATATATCACTCACCTGAGACAAACTTATGACAATATGTGAAAATAACTTCAACCCTAAACTATATATCATAAACACAAACATTCTGTTTGACATTGACAAAACACAAGACAAACTTGTTGACCAATTTACACGATGATTGGATTGTAAATGTCACATGTATGGCATACACAGGTTTTGTAATGGGGTGACCTTGTTTTGACCTCATAAGACCCATATTCAAACTCTACCTAAATTGTATCAAGACAATCATTACGACTAAGTTTCATGAAGGTACAATGAACAAGGGTTTTATATGATTAGACCTAGAAACCTATGACATCATACAGCACCATCTAGAAGCTAATCTAGAAATCATCAAAACAAACCTCTGAAACAGAAACTGTGGCCTCTACACGGTTAACAATGTATTTTCTTAGATTTGACCTGATGACTTTATTTTTCAATTCATGTGACCCAGTTTCAACATTGACTTAAAGATCAGCAAGACAAA
Organism: Saxidomus purpurata; assembly: GCA_022818135.1. Classification (NCBI taxonomy): domain Eukaryota; kingdom Metazoa; phylum Mollusca; class Bivalvia; order Venerida; family Veneridae; genus Saxidomus; species Saxidomus purpurata. The sequence goes on along the minus strand of JAFMSR010000003.1, from coordinate 47,484,914 downwards.
CACTCTGACCAACTCTCATCAGTTTCAAACGGAAGATATGGCCTCTACAGTGTTAACAAGGTTTTTCTTTCATATGGCCTAGTGACCTACTTTTTACCCAACAAGACCCAGTTTCAAACTAAACATAGAGAACATGAACACAATTAATCCGACCAAGTTTCGTGAGTGTTTATAAATTTTTTCTTTGATCTGATTTATTGACCTATTTAAACCCACATGACCCAGTTTCAAAATGGACTAAGGAAACATCAAGACTAATCTTCTGACAAAGTTCCAAGAATTTTTAACATTAGTGTAATAATAAGGTTTTCCTTAGATATGACCTTATGACCTTATTTTGACCCCACATGACCCAGTTTCGAACTAGGCCTACAGATCACTAAGACAAACATTATGACCAAGTCTCATGACTTTCGAACAAAACATGTGATCTGTAGTGCTAACAAGGTAAATTATTGCAATTTGTGTTACATCAGGTGCAGTTCCTGGTCCGATCTGGCTCATAAGCAAACTCAACCGAGAACTTGTGGCCCTATACATCCTATCCACATTTGGTAATGATTGCTGAATAAATGTAGTATGCTGAGTGTAAAAAATATGAAATATTGCAATTTTTGTTACATCAAGGACCATAACTGAAGAAGTTCTTGTCCGATCTGGCCCATTATCAAACTCATTTGAGAACTTGTGGTCAAACACATTCTATTTAAATTTGAATATCATATAATTGCTTTAGGATTGCGGATAAGAGAGTGTAAACAAACTAAATGTGAACGGACGGACAGACGACGGACATTCAACGATCCCATAAGCTCACCTTCAGCTCTGGTGAGCTAAAAAGAGGTACAGTTTACCTTTGGTACGTGAACGCTTCACCTGAGAAGTAGATAATCATTCACGGAGTTTTTTTTTATACACGTGTTTTAAAGTTATGAAACTTTGAAATCGGTAAATAAGTGAATAAGAAAGATAACATGTCTTATACTTTGGTACCCAGGTATCCTTCTTGCATGTTATACTGTTCTGTTTGAATACAGGGTAGTAAAATACATTGATTTGTGTGTTTGTGGGAAACAAAGACGAAACAAAGTTTTATAACGCCAGAAAACACACCAGTCTACTAAAATTAAACTTCTTACATATAGATAGTTTTATTATGTATCTTATAAATATACCATGATAACTATTGCAATGTTAACTGAAAGCAGAAAACATGTATGTATCCTCTATTATTTATCATTTAAACTAGGATATACTTTTTCGACGTAGTCGTATACTTTTGATTTGAACTTCCGTTGGTATGGACGCGTTGCTAACCAACTTCGTTATAATGTGACCAATCAGAATCTGCAAATTATTGGCTAGCGTTTCGGTACCGGAATAAGCAGTGTACTGCCCGACGCCGGCCTTCTGAAACACAAAATGTGTATATTTTTTTATATTATAGTTATTTATAATAAATCATGTTGCTAAAAGAAAAACAGAACACGTTATGTCAAGGTTTCTGGACAGTACGAAGATCACTTTTGTATTCAACGAGGTGTTGTCCGGGGCCGGACACTACGTCTTGATTATTGGCTGCGTTTCGGTACCGGATAAGCAGTGTACAGCCCGAAACCCTTGAAACACAAATGTGTATTTACCCGTCACCTACGTCGACCATCTTTTTTTTTAAAGATATTATTGTTATTATTATATTTGGTATCTTTCATTGCTTTTGTGATGTTAGGTTGTGAAGTATTAGGCATTCGTTCATTTGCTTGCAGTTTAGCCAACTGAAATGCAAAAATAAACAAAAAGATACAGAAGATATGTGCTTATTTCAGTAAAATATCTATTTCATTTCACCCATTGAACAACAAACACTGATATTTTTATGAGTTGCCAGGTAGCCTGTCGTGAAATACCACTTGTGGTGATCACTTGTGAAATAATCGATATTTCACTGAAACAAACACATTATATTTTATTCTATGTTTTCTCGACAAAATAATCAGAAAAATTTGAATCATAGTATTTCTTATTCCTCGTGGAGAAACCTATAATAATAACTACCATAATGGTTATTATTGATAAAGCAATAAACTAGTTCAAAAACTTATTTCAGATAAAAGTATTTATGAAGTCATATTTATCTTTATCATCCAATATAACTGAACATCAATTTGAGACAATTGTTAAATAAACTAATCTGAATAACGTTACACCATACATCGCGGAGTTAAACTTAATCAGCTGTTCATTCGTTTCATAAGTCAGCCATTTTCAAAAACCGTAAAATAAACACATATTGGATGTTGATAACGTATTTTACCGTACTTTAGCGTACTCTTTTGTATGGAGGAAGTGTTTGAGATTATGAGACTTTTGTTCAGAATTTATGATAATTGCTGTGTTTCATGTCTTGTAGTTTAAAATAGTTTGACAGAAACAGTGAAACTAAAACACAATAGTTCACTGAAAAACATAAAATAAATGTTTGTATTCAATTTCATTGCGATAAAAAAATCAACAGAAATATCGAGCGTTGAACAAAACATCTTTTACTCTAAAACAAACTTTATTTACATTTATCTGACAATCTCCTATGTGTCAGTGTCTTTCAGAAATAAACGAATGTATTGAATAATACAATACTTATGACAAGTTCATAAGATGACTCCATAAGTTACAAGCTACAGCAGACACTTTGCTGCACAAAATCCCTGAGCAAGAATTTGACGAGATATTGTAACCCATTGCTTCACTATTTCAGTCGGTTGTCATGGCATCATATATTATTATATATCTTAATTGTCTTACACAGAATGAATGTGTTCTGTTTTTGAGGACGCTGTGGGAAAAGATGTCTACTCTTGAGTTCACTGTCTTCTGTTTTGGTCTTCCACGCGAAATAATGAAAGAAACGCATTAGAAAGCATTAAGGAATTGTAGAGTTTAAGCTTTTATGTAGAGCTATTTAAAACATAAAATTTTGTATATCGAATGTGCTGAAAAGCAGTAGATCTAACACTAACAACAAAATTACTTCTAACAGGATGCCTGGCATCAAAATATCGCATAGCTTGTATTATGTGTGTCAAAACCAGTGAGGACAATATGTCCTGTTTGTAATAATCGGTCAACTGTTTCTTGAGAGGTTAATATGTTCTAAATGTTTTACCAATTATGTATTTATATATAGACCCGTTTAAGCGAGATCATCGCCTTCAGGCAATGCAAATTATATTACTTTAAAAATGGCTACACGGTAATTTGGTTATGAAAGATGTTTAAAACACACAGAATGCTTTGAAAACACAAACAAAGAGAGTTGTGGCGAGTTAATTGTCTCAAGGACAGATAGAACTGAAAAAAAACTTATAAATTTGGGAGGATTCTTAATAATTTTCATTACTAGGATAAAAACAGATTTTAATGGTTTTGCACTACATACCTTACGAATAAATCCCCTATACAGATTCATTTAGTTCGGTTGCTTAGTTTGTAACTTTGTAATATTCTTTTCTAAGGATTTAAAGGTGATCCATAAACTCTTGATGGTCACTTTGAACAATACTATAACTTTAAATAATAAGCAAGAGCCTTTCCTTATCATGTTAACACATTGCAATTAAACCGATGTTTTAAATGAATTATTATTGAGTAAATTAACTCATACAGTTGTCTATGTTAATTTGTAGTCTGGGACTGTGCTTATATAAGTGCTCAATAGAGCTACATCTCACTTCGATTCATATTTCAAATGCAATTTGACAAATTTTTAACTGGATTATTTGCATTTAGAACTATAGTCGCCGATTAAGTCAGCAGAAGAAAATGGTACCTTTTCCCAAAAGTTTATCCAGCACAATGACAACCGACGAAGATTTGAACCCAGGTGAGCTAGGCAAGACTATAATGTTCTTTATTCTTGATCTATCATGATTTGTTTCGATAATTAAACATGACATTTATGATGTTTCAGGGTATTTAATGTTATAATTATTTTAATGTAGAAGATAAAGCACCATTCTTATGTCAGTCACATTACTAGTAATGTATTGCTATGTCAATTTAGGAGCTTTTCATTTTGTAGATTTGTCTACTTATTTCAAGAGGTCGGTTATGTTGTTGAAGAGAACCTAATACTGGTTACATCAGATTTTCTTCGATACGAAAGAAAAGTTTGTTAAAATAAAACGTAGACACGTATCAATAATAAACGTTACAAAGAGTTGTTGTAATGCTTTATCTTTTTTGGCAAAAAACGATGCTGTGATAAAATTACTGAAGTGTTCGTTTATCTTGTTATTGTGACATATCGGGGGAACTTTTAATAGATCGCTTTGTACTACGCGCAGTTAATTTACAATTCCAGATGCTCTGTGTAACTAATTAGCTATGCAAAATTATATTATTGATTTGTTTGTCTTTCATTAAAGACTAGTTTCCTGTTCTCTGCTTGTTGTCGTCAAACACATAGAATTCTAAACAAGGTATAGCTATAGACAAAAACTTTTATATAATGTTACATGTTATTGTCACATTCTTGATGTTATCTCATACAGCGAAAAATTATCTAAGAACACTTGATTTAACGCCCAAAAGTGGTTAAAATCATTACGTCCCAGCGGTTAATCGTTCAAACACCGAGACGATGGCATCAGAGAGAGGGAGAGAGTGCGACAATTGATAGCGCCTTTACTTAAAAAATAGAACACGATATCTGTCTAAATCGGAATATGTTATTTATATTCATACTCTCTGCTATTGTATAATCGCTGTTATAGTTGTTTCGTATTCTTTGTTTTTCCAACATCAGTTTGTAAATTACCCTATCCTCCTTCGGGCATTTTCATAAGAGTTATGACTTATGCATCGATAGCGAGATGCGTTGATAGCGATATAAGTAATGCCATATGCGTTGATAACGACGACAGAAATAGTCTATGCATTCATAGGGAAAACAGAAATGATTTATGCGATTACAGATAGATAACTGATAGTTCATTCAAGTAGTAGGCGATATGCCTGTGAGTTGACAGTAAATGAACAGCAAATATAATTACATGAATAGTCAATGGCCAATGATGCGTACAGAACATTTGGACAGTTTTATTTCCCTTGCGGTATAATTACGAAACAATAATACAAAAGATTCCATTAAAACGTATGTAGGTATTCAAAACAAAATATCCTTTAACGGGTTGTTTTTCTTGTAGTATAGTAGTAATGTATTATAGAAGGAAAGCGGTTTGTGTGAGTTCGGGCAGATTTTAATGAGCGGAGGTAAGTGTTATATATTAAGTAGTGTTGTACTACCTCATAGTGTTTCGTCGTTCGAAAGCTTTAAATGTATGGATTGCTAGTTTTAAAATCAAACTGTAAGTTTAGCAGGTTAACAATTCAATAAATTTCGGAATATTCGGTCGTTTCCAGTAATATATTTTGATGTAATGAGTTCTTAAGTCTTTAAAAAGTTCACATTCTAATAAAAATGAAATTCATATGGTACGTTGTTGCAAGTTAAACATATTCTTTTGGTGTGTGGTATTTTTCTTGGTTTATAACGATAATGGTTATTACCTTTGCGTTTAATGACATTTGCGTTGATAACGATATTAGTAATGCCACTTGCGTTGGTAGCGATGTTATTAATGACCTATGCGAAGAATTATGTGATGACATCGATGGAAATATCATATCTGTTCGTAACGGTTATAGTAATTATTTATGTGATGATAGCAACAAATTTGATATATGCATTGATGATAGCAAATGTTTACCAGCAAGTATTGGCACCAATTTAATTTCGAATAACTTGTCATAACTGATTTATACCATTTTTCAAGTTGTACATTAAATTTGTTTAAATCATCTCTTGAAAACAGGACACAAATTGTAAAAGTTGGGATAGTATTGACTATGTAAATAAATGGTGTCCATTAAATAATATGGCATTACATCCAACAAAAACTAAATGCATGATAATTGGGTCCGTGTATGAATTAAAATCCACTCAAAATCTACAACTGTTTATAAATGGCATACGTCAAGAAAACGTTGCTAGTCAAAAGTTACTTGGAGTATATGTTGGTAATAAACTAACCTGGCACAATCAAATTGACAATGTCTGTAAAAAACTAAATAACAAAGCTGCCTTGTTAAAGAACATAATATATTACCTCTCACCTGAAATGAAAGTCACGTTTTATAACGCATATATATTGCCAATATTTGACTACTGCTGTACGGTCTGGGGCAAAGGAACAAGTAATTATATGAATAAGATAAATATACTACAGAAACGTGTTGCAAAATTAATACTAAATAAACCGATGCGAACACCTTCGGCACAGCTTTTCCAAAAATTAAAATGGCTGAATTTTTCAGACCGATGAAAATACCACTGTGCTGTCCTGATATATAAAATTATGAATAACAAGGCCCCATCATAATTACATGGCAGATGGTGTTACGTTTTCTGACAATAAAACATACCAGTTAAGATCACTATCAAACAAGGATCTTGTCTAACAGAAAACACCTCGTAGTAAATACATGGCAACATCATTAAAAAATTATAGCAAAAATACATGAAATGACATTCCTTTAAATATACGTATTTCAAAAACTCTTCAAACGTTCAATGGAAATAATAAGCATTATTTTTTGTGTTAATGATAAGTTAATTTACATTTTCTTTTACATATTTATATGTTTAATTTATATTCATGTCCTTTGAGTGTCTGTCAGTGAATGTTTATGTATGAATGTATTTAAAAGTCCTATGTGTAAATGTGTCTTTCCACAGGGGGGTGAACGTAGCCACATTTCTTCAGAGGATTAAGCGACGAACCGGTATCTGCGGAGGAAAAATAGCGGACAGTGCTGTTTGAAAGTGAAAGTAGAACCACAATTTGACGTGTAAGTAGACATGCAGGATACTTTGAAATCTTTGAGTACTTTCATCAGGTGAAGAAATATATAATCTTCAATCGGCTTTTCGTTTTAGCTTCGTAGGTGCCATACTTAGCCTGTTTGCTTGAATATTGTCTGCAACGATCGATGTTTAAAAATGCAAAACGAACGCCCAGTATTCTTTCCGTCATTTAGGCAAAACAACGGCTCTGTACTTTGTTATACAGTACATTGCAGAAACCCGCTGTAAAATGGTGACTATATGGACTATATTGCCGAAATAAAACAGTATCACACACCTTTTTGTCTCTGCAGAGAGTATTACGCAAGTTTTGGTATCTGCCGTCGTTAATTTATAATCGCTACTCACGCGTTTTCAAAGCATGCTGCAAGTCTACTTACACGTCAAATTGTGGTTCTACTTTCACTTTCAAACAGCACTGTCCGCCATTTTTGCTCCGCAAATACCGGTTCGTCGCTTAACCCTCTAAAGGAAGGGCTACGTTCACCCCCTGTTTCCAGCGTTAACCTTACCAGGTGATTTATTTTAAGTATAATGCTTTTTCTTTTGTTTCTTAACTTTGAAGGCCATATTGAAAATTTGAATACAAGTGTTCATATGTCTAAATGTGTCACCTTTGGTAAATAAAAATTTTGTTTATTATTATTATTATTATTATTATTATTATTAATACTATTATTATTAAAGTTAATGAATATTTAACAAGACAAGTTCGTCAAAGACTTTGTTTGAAACGATTTGTTCGCAATGACGAGGAAAGCTGATTTTATCTAGATCTATTTCTTCATTTATGTTTTTATTGATACACAATTAAGGCATGCTATTTTAATACAATATTTGTTGCATTGATTACACTGTGAAGGGAACGGCAATCTGCGATCACTTTCAAAAACTGTTGATTATTACATCCACTCATACTTATGATAGTCTTATTAGATCCGTGTTGTCCCTATTAATTTACACGTATTTCAGTAAGCCAAGGAAATGCACGGTGGTTCTATTGATTTAACTGTGACATACTTTTAATCAATCTCTGACACCGACGTATGGGTAACATGTTTAGCATAATATATAAGAAAAACATAGAAATTCATTTAAGAAAACATCTTTCTAGACCAAGATTGTCCTCTCACAATCTTAAGATTGCATTTGGTAGATACATAGGTACAGAAAGAGAAAATAAATTGTGTATAATATGTAACAAAAATGCAGCTGAATCTGAAACCATTTTATGTTATGTTGTGACAAATAGAGATCAGTTAGAAGAAAATACTTCAATAATGTATCATGGCCTCGTGTATAGGCATTCAACACGCTCATATCGACAAAAAGTAAACGTTTGCAAGAGAAAGTATCTTGCTAAATTAACTGTTTTTTTAAATGTATGCATATGTATATATACATATTGATTATTCATTACCATTTGTATTTGTGTCTTTGCCATAGTAATTTTGTGTTTGTAAATGGCATAAGGCAACTTGCTGCTGATTATGCCAATAACTTTGAATTGAAATTGAATTGAATGCTAGTCTTATTGGAACTTTTTTGTCCCTGTTAATAAACACGTTTTAATTAACCCTATAAACTACAAGGTGGTTCTGTTGATTTAACTGTTACAGACGTTTAATCAGTCTCTGACAGACAGCGACGCATTGGCCCCGTGTTTAGCATAATGTTATAGAAAAACACAGGAGTTCGGTTTTGACCAAATTATTAAGTTTATCAAAGAAAGAAAACTCTTATATATGCCTTCAATTGATGCTTATGTTAATCTTATTCAATATTTAATCCAAATCTACCGGTAAAGTGGAACAGGGTTTCACTCATAAAATAATTTTAGTTTATATCGCTTTCTATTTAAAAAGAAACAGATTTGCAAAATCAAACATATTGATTGCAATATAAAAATCTTGTTCTGACATCGCCCTTTTAATACGCATGCTTCGTGTGAATTATTATTATTGAAAGTGACCTTCTGTTGACATTTTATATTAATTCCATTAACATCTAACAAAACCTGTTAAAAGATTCATCAAGCGGAGATCCTCTTATGAACCCTTAACAATTTACGTTTAATATTTTTCAACTTTTCAATCATATATTAAAACGTCATGATATCATAAATGCAGCCAACGTAACAAAATATTATGTGAACAAAAATGCTCTGATAATGTTAAAATATAAATTTTTGATGTTATTCAATAAATTGTACTTTAGTGTAATAATTATAACGACTTTACTCGCCTGAATTAAAAACTGACGTTGGCTGATTCTAAAATTAGTAAGCTTAATTATTCACATTAATAAAGCATTCGTTAAGATGATTTGACAGCAATTTCGAAATGACAAAATGTAATGAATTAAATTTGAATTATTCATATCGTTAATTCATTGCGAAAAACAGAGTTTTTACGACCAGATCCGGCTGAATAACTTATTCCATTTTATTCATTTGAGTATTAACGATAATCAAATCGAAATGTTTGTACAGCAAACAATATATACAATGTATTAGCACCACGAAATCAAGTATTCTTAGAACTTAAATAAGTGCTAATTTAAAGGGAGATTTTAGTTTGTTTGTATACGAGTAAAGCTATTATTTGTTAGATAGCGCAATTTCGTATATGTGTGTATGCGAATGTGTATGTGCTTGCGTACGTATATGTGATAGTATGTGTACTTGATTGTGTACTTGTAAAAATAGTGTTAATCATATCATGATGTTTGCGTGTGTGTATCTAGTACCAATACTTGTACTTTGAGATTTTTAAGGCCATATGTATATACTAGGCTTGTTTACGTGCTTATGTATCAGGTTATTTGCATCTTTTATTTTGATGTAATTGCATATAATACGTCGTCTTTCTCAACAAACACAAGTTTATCAATCCGTTGTTTATCTTCATTCGGAGTCAGTTGGTTTGTGCAAAGAAAATGTATTCGGAAAAATAGAACTCTATATCAATGTACATTATATAAATAATGCAAATGCAAAACCACGATATTAATATTGTTTTTGCAACGTTATGTACATTTGCATCGGCCTTTGCATCAACATCGTATAAAATTGCAATGAGCTTAGAAAATATATTGAAATTTATACGGACAGAATTGATGGAAACCTTACGTGTTAGACTGATTTATTTCCTAGAAAACACAGAAGTGCATTAGCGAAATTAAGATGTAAATTGGCCACTTATCAGTATTTCGTGTAGAAACAGCAAACGTGTATCAACATTTTTTAAAACCGAAATATGTTCCGTCATTAGTTGCTTTAAGTCGAGTTTTGTTGAAAAGGCTGTTTCGGCTAATCAAGATTAGTCAAGATTTCTTTTACAATCTCATTCGTCTTGACGCAATCTGGCGCACATGTATCATGCTTCAATTTAACCTTTGCGATAAACATAATTCTGATATCAACAACACAAAACGTAACGAAAAATCGAACAGTCAACTGCTACCTCACATCTGCGGATAGAGAAGCCTACTGTTGTTCTGAAGATATTGTAAAACATCTAGCATGGTGGTCATGGTGAGCTTTTAGGATCGACGAATGTCCGTCGTGCGTCGTATTTTGTAGTTCCGTCGTCTAAAATTGCTTCAAACAAATTATTTTCAAAAACCGCTTCATGGAATTAATAAATCTTGGCCAGAAGCATCCTTGCACAAAGCTCTAAACTTTGTACAAAATGGTTCCGGTTGACTGAATGGTCGTCGGAGCTCAAATCTTTTTTTAAAAGCTTTTCCAAAACCACAATAGCTTAGATCCTTAGCAAGTAGGACAGTCTAGTGGACTTCTACCAAGTTTGTCCAAATCTTGCCCCCGGGGTCAATATTTACCATACCAGGGGATAACTGGTTTGCATATTGATTTATATAGGGAAAAACTTTTTTTTAAATTTCTCTGAAACCACAAGGCCTACAGCTTAGACATGTAGTATGCTGCATTCCAATAGGAACAAGTGACGCCCTAAACAACTATTGACTTCCCTAGCCACAACTTAGTTCCATAGCACCCTGTAAATGTTCCGAGCAACACAATTACTTCCTTAGTTACCTTTATCATCTTTTCAAAAGTGACTTCCTGGGCAACCATTGTCGTCTTTGGCCACTCGTTACAGTTGACTCCTTTGCTAATCACTGACTTCCTGTAGTGACCCTAGATTTCCTATACAACCATTCACTGTCCCTAGAAACTGGTGACTTTAAGCGATCAGTGACTTCTTAGGCAACTTGTGACTTTTCCCAGCAACCGTGACTTTCTAAGCAATTACTGTCTCCCTTTAGTAAAAGGTACTCAGTACTCAGGTGAGTGATACAGTGCCATTATGCCCCTCTTGTTAGTTTTAGAGCTGCAATGCACTGTTCTTTTACTTCGTTTTCTTCCATGCGATTGTTGACATTGTATTATAGCCAATGGTAGCTAGGAGAACGATTTAAGGTCATCTTAGACTTCTTGTTTTCAAATCTTTAATCGAAACTGTAATAGATGGATAGATAATTACTAATTAGATTACTAAGAAAATCAATACCATGTTAGTGTCAAATGATTTGTCATTACATTAAAATACAAACATTTATCAACTTTTGATTTCGGCAAACACGAGACTTTATTGTTCCTCTAAGACTTTGGTTGACCGGGACTCAGGCCTTGGTCGGCTTTACCAGGCCTATATAGTCTTGTGATTACCTCATCAAAAGTCAATAATTGTATTATGTTTTATATTGGCGGTTAGAATATACTATAATTGACTTGAAATGATGTGACCACGAGCCTGTGTATTTAGCTGGTACAACAAATAGCCTTACAGTGTAGTTCTCATGTTCTGAATAAATGTTACGTTCCATATATTGTCTACTTTATTACATGTTATGAGTCAGACCTTATGATGTCCTCTTGCTTCTTACTATCAGAGATAGGATCAGTATCAGGTGATTAGAAATTAAGTGTTTATAACACAGTTATGAGAAGTTACAAACTGTTCCTTTTTCATGAGACTAACCAAATGACACGCCACTTGACGGGAAGTCCGATCTATTACATGTCATATCAATTAAATATCAGATCTGTCAAATCACACGAAGATCAATCTTACTTAAAAAGCAGTTTTTTACATATGTTTTTTCTTTTGACAACGATTAATTTGAGAGTTTTCCTCGCGTTTTGGTCAGCTCAACAGCGGAAGATTAAGTTTAGATGATAGGTGATTCTATTTTATATTATACAGTTATGATTTCTAACGCACATGTGCCATACATAATACGTATACGACAAAAAATAGCCCAAGCCGGTGAACACTATAATGTTAAAAACACATGTCTAGTTGGAACGATGTGTTTCTCATATTCATAGTTCTTAATAATTACTCAAAGATGATTGCTTATATCTTTTTTAACTTAAAGAAGAATTTCAGCTGTTGTTATGTAAATATTTTGCTATCAGCAATTGTACACAAATTTCGCTCTAAACAGGTTCATTATATTTGCTGTATTGTATGCTGCCATTACTGTTGTACAAAAGGAACATCTACATAGTTACATTATTTTGAATAAGTGCTTTCGAGCATACTTGAACAATGGTTGCTTTATTTTTGTTTTGACATCCTGTCACAAAGATGGGATGAGTGTATCTTTCTACACCATATTAACTTATCCTTTGATGAAATTCAAGATGATTTGACACTGCATTCTACAATGCACTTCCTAATACAATACGTAAAGCTAAGCTACAGCCATGCATGTCTGTTCAATGTCGCACTTCAAAATTGACTACATTTCAGATCAGATTTTGTATCCAAACTACTTTGAACATACAATGTGTTAAATGATACTTTGACGATGACGGCTCTAGAAAAAGCTCATATATTACAGAAACTTGCTTTCATTGTTCGAAGTATGTTTGGCATTTATTATCTAGCCCTATGGTAGGAATCTTATTGACACATGTGTTTGTCCAACTGAGATGATGCTTACGTCAAATGTACCAACCATATCGGTTTAAAGTCAGTCTAAGTTACATTTCAATGTCAATTTATTTTATGAATTTCATGAAACGCGGGTAAAGTGTTAACCTGCACGTGACAGAGTGCAAACTTTGAACCCAATCCTGCTTGTTTACGATCAGAATGGCTCTATGAAATAGTTATTTTGAAATGTGTTCAAGTATGCTTCGGATTTTCAATAATAAATGCTTTATTAACCTGGAATATGTCAGAACATGCTCGGAGAACGGTCCAATATAAATTCAACATCAATATCATGTATAAAGATAATGATTTCAAATGTGTTTTGCATTCTGTCAATGTGGCCTTATTCATTCCAAATTCCGCACATCTCAGAGAAAACAATAATGTCTAAAATGTTGTTTTTAGTTTAAATTTCTGCTACGATAACACGGTATAGTATCCATGACGCGTACAAAAATAAAGTAATAGCAGAAAATGAAGAAATGTAATGCATTTGTAAGCATCTGCTTAAAATAATACGAAAGCTGCAGTTCATTGCACATGAACATTGTAGTGGGTCGCGAATGTAAAACTGGGCAAAGCGATTAAGAATGTTGCATTCGTGGAAATTCTTTTTCATACGGGCACTTTGTCTGGTCGTTGCTAAATGCAAGACTACAGGTGGTGCCCCCTACAATGTTTACACACAGTTGTACGACTCTGTTGTTTGGCCTGTAATTACGTAGCTATGGTTTGCCCATTTCGGGTTGCCGCTCCTACTCCTGTATTAATGCTGTGCAAAATCGTGCTGTGCGATTTTACTGGTTTTGGGAGTATACACCTGTTGCAGCATTGTCAGGTGAAATGGCTTGGCAACCGCAAGTGGTACGATAGTGGAAATCTGTATCTATAACATTTTGATCCCGCCTTTGTAATACCGTCGTCGATCGACTTAATACACGGATTGCATTATGGGCTAAAAATGAAGCGATGTATATTTGCAAGAACTGGTATTTTGTAGTCAAAAACAAATAAGCTGATTGTAATGCAGCAGTATACAACAATCTTTCAAACCCTGCACCAAAAAGCAATATAGTGAATTGTGTTGTAAAAAACATGATGGATATGTATATAGCTTATCGGAGACAATGTATTAATAGCTATGTTGGTAGATCAGGCACAGGTAGAAATAAGTTGAAAACTTACTGTACATGTACAGTCAAATAAGATTTTTGTGTTGAACCATATTGTCAGTTGATATTGTCTCATTTGCATCGGTCTGCATTTAGTAAATTTCAGTGTGGAGTCGCTCCAATCAGAATCAAAACTGGAAGATATGAAAAATTTGATCTGCAAGATAGAAAGTGTCCATTTTGTAACGCTGTTGAAACTGAATTTCATGCTGTGATGAAATGTAGCCTGTATGATGACATAAGAGTAACATTATTTGAGAAGGCGATATATATTGAGCCTAACTTTTTAACAATTCCAGAGTATGAATTAATTCGTATTTTTGTTTAACAGTACTCATTTGATAAGAATTTGTGCCAAAACCTGTTTCAATATTCAAATAGACGTTGCTCTTTTATCTCTAAATGATGTCTCATTGCAGTTATTTAACAGGTTGCTTTTAGTTGTCCTATGTAGTTACTGCTAATCAATTCACTTCTGATCTGATCTGAGATAAAAATTTGTTTTTTAGATTATTTGTAATTGCGTGTTTTTGGTGTTTTTTTTTGGTATGAGAATCTAATTACGGAATTTCTTATTACTTAAAAAAGTTTTCGATTAGCAGCAATTACATAGTCTTACCTGTGTACAGGCTATATGTTTACATGATATGCTGTGTATTACACGGTATATAGCTCCTAATTCAATGCTTGTGATGTATTATACTGCCTTTAATCATTCTTAGAATGACATTATTACATGGTAATATATAGAGAGAATATTAGGTTACTTCCTTTTGATAACATGTGATATCAGGTGAGGTAGATGCGGTCGGAAAAAGCGAGGTTCCGCCAAGCCTTTTTCCGACCGTATGTACCGAACCTGATATCACATGTTGTCAAAAGACAATTGACTAATATTTTATTTATAATGCAAATCATCATACAATATTTTTTACATTTTGAGGGACCTTAAATATAATAAATACGGTATTTGTAAAAGAAAATGATTCCTTCCTGAGACTATGCATAAATGTTATATTGTTTGATGTTATGATATTATTGCAAACAAAAGTTTTGCAAAGACACACGTAAGAATTTCCAAGTAAAACACAGACATTTTTAAAAACAGCAACGTGGGCGCAACAACAACACTGAGGTATTCTAGTTGTAAAAAAAGGAGGATCTTGAGTTGCTGAGTGAAAAGTAAGCGGTTTATAGACAGTTTTCATCTTTTGATAGGTAGCTGATAGATTTCAGGCCAGTTCAATCACGCAATAAGAACTTACTGTGAAAATAGGATGGTGATAAAGAAAATGAAAATCATTTTTTTCTCAAATGTTGCTTCAAATTTATTTATTTGGGCTGAAGTTTTATGCAGTAAATACAGTCATAAATTATGGATAAATGAAAAATTTTGATTACATTTTCTCTGTTATTGCACTTGAGGAGTCCTGAGTTGTCCGTCATGTGGGTGTGGTTACAAAGTGTTATCATGTCACTGGCGTGGTATCATTTTAAAAAGTCGGACAGGTGTTATCGGTCAGATTTAATGCTAGTTGCATGGTAATATAAATATATAATTATATTTTTATTGTATCAAATGTAGTTTACCATTATATTGTAACATGTATGATGACATTTGATATTATTATGTTATAATTAACAATTGCTGGTCAGTTTTAAAATGTTCTTTGAAGTGTAATATTTTTGTACAGATTATGCTATATTAACAGTCTCCTGTAACTCAGTTATGAGTGGCAATGTACCTTTTTTACTGACATTGTATGCATTGTATTGTGTACTGTGATAAAATGTACATGATAAGACTTTAATCAATAAATAAACAAATAAATAAATAAATAAATAATTTTGAATACGTTTGAATACTGTTAACATAATAACCCAGCATCGCACCTATTTAGTCCATTTGAGGTGACACCATTCAGTATTGATATTTAAGCAATACCCGATCGCTTAAACTCTGAGACTGACATAGCAATAATAATCATTTGACCAGCGACACGGGAAAATGGGCCTTCCAAAAAAATATTTAAAAAAAATTTTTTTTTTTTTTTAAAAAAAAAAAAAAAAAAAAAAAAAAAAAAAAAAAATAAATTCCCCCAAAAAAAAAAAAAAAAAAAAAAAAAAAAAAAAAAAAAAAAAAAAAAAAAACCCCAAACCCCCAAAAAAAAAAAAAAAAAAAACAAAAAAAAAAAAAAAAAAACCCCCCCAAAAAAAAAAAAAAAAAAAAAAAACCCAAACCCCCCCCCCCCCCCCCCACATTTTTATTCCAAAAAAAAAAAAAAAACCCAAAAAAAAAAAAAAAAAAAAAAAAAAAAAAACCCCCCCCCCCCCCCCCCCCCCCCCCACAAAAAAAAAAAAAAAAAAAAAAAAAAAAAAAAAAAAAAAAAAAAAAAAAAAAAAAAAAAAAAAAAAAAAAAAAAAAAAAAAAAAAAAAAAAAAAAAAAAAAAAAAAAAAAAAAAAAAAAAAAAAAAAAAAAAAAAAAAAAAAAAAAAAAAAAAAAAAAAAAAAAAAAAAAAAATTTTTATTATTATTTAAAAAAAAAAAAAAAAAAAAAAATTTTTTTTTTTTCCCCCCCCTCATTTGTTTAGATGAAACAGATATTTCACGGGGCGTATAAACTTATAGTACATTGTAGCTCATTACGTTTCATGTCTACTAAGTGAAATATATCTCAATCATACGCGATAACACAAATTATTGTATACGGATATGTTACTTGCTGGCTACTAATATTTCACGTCTACGATTCTAAGAACAGGACTGTAACTAAAATATGGAAATAACTGAAATGGAAATAAAGGACACTGTCCTAACGAATGAACAAATCGCTGACTCTGCTCTGTGGTTTCCTTGTGGAGAGTGTCGGATACTTGGCTAGAATCTGGCAGAAGCAGTTTAATCTATCAGACGTAAACCGATCACCGTACATCAATGAAATAGAGCCGAGAATGAACTGAAAACGCATAAACCACAAACCAATATCGAATGACTTCCAATTAACATTCACTGGATCTGCTGAATCAGTTGGTATCGAAATGAAATTGGATGTAAAGGCGATAGAGTTTTGTTATACCACAAGCGCTGTTATGCTAATTAAGTAACGCTCTAATGATAATAGATCTAATTCAATTGAATTATGTTAGCACTGTAGCTTCAAAAATGACAAAATTGTTCTAGTAAAGAAATTGAAAGGAAATGCAATGTGAAAGCTATTTGATATTGAGCAGGAATATTGAAATCATTTCTGGAAATCTTTGCTCGATATAGGTGCATTCTCTACAGGCAAGTTGGATGTGATTTCCGAATCCTAGCTGAAACGTGTGGTGCGTAGACATGTGGCATAGTTTTTATGCTATAATTGTGCTTTGACATGTTTATACAGTGTGGGCTATCAATACAGCATATGAGATACACTAATGTAAATTGTATTTTCGGAGTGTCACGTGACTTATTTCAAGAATGAAACGTTTCACCGTTCCCAAGCACAGGTAAATTATTTTATTCATTCGGAAAACCAATATGATGATGAGTACTAAAACTAATTAATTTCGAATAAATATCACAATGCTACAAGTGGAATTTAGCCGACTCCAATCAAAATATAATAATCACCTTACGTATTTAAATGGGATGCAGTATCCAATGTAAAATTATTAAAGGGATCCTGTAATCATCATAGAACACAGAACCCTACAACAACCTAAACTACATATACATGCAGGTGGAAAAAATCTGTGAATTATCAAAAATAGCAAGAGACGATGTACACTTCACAACAAGGTTTAATCAGTGGTTACCAGCTTGGAACAGTTCGATGCACCAATTATTGGTAGCTTGAGGATTAAACCAGTTTGTAGCATGCTAACCTCACTACTATCCGAACTGAGGCAGGCCTCTCGTACAAATAGCGGGCGTTGCATCAATTTACTTTCACTTCTTTTTTTACAATATATTTAAAAAATTAACATAATCCCAACAAAAATCATTCCTGCACACAAAAAATTATCTTCATGTACAATCTAAACATTTGTATAAAAGGAATGAACTTGTTTTACTATATTCATGTACCCTTCACCCTTTGCATTTGCAAGTACTTTAATCTATATACTATAATTATTGTTAGATAATGAATGTAGAAATGCAGATGTAAAGTCGGTTAAACAGTGAAAATGAAATGATAGAAAGAATAGCATTGATGACTTTTACCATATAAACAAAAAAACATCGAATAAGAGTTGCAAAACATACAACACCAGTAACACATTAAACATGCACAAACAATAATGAACATCAAAAGTGATGCGAAAGATTTATAATTAAGCAACTTTTGGCATGCCAATGCTAAACTTACTTTGAAATTGTATCTTATGAAAATTGCATTCCATTATAACCATGACGTTCTTTATTTTCAGATAATGGAAATACTTGTTACATTCCATAAAAGATGGCAAAGACACTGACCAATAACCTTTTTCAATGTATCGTTCTTGGAGTTCTCGTTACCAAAATTATTGGTAAGTAATGTAGTACAAGAAAGAGTACGGAAGAAACGAATATAAACAATGTACACCGTCGGAAGCAGTTTATTTTCACTTGTATATTAGAGTAATGTTACAAATACCTTTTACAAATCATAAGAAAAAATCATTCTAAAGGCAGGACGTTGTATAGTGCAAATTGTAAATAATCAAATCGATCTACTCAACCAAAAGATATTTATTGATTGAATCGCATTCTTAATGTCTACCGTAATGTCCTAACTGAATTTAATCAATGTTTCCACTGCCTTGTCATTCCCGAGAAATAACGCAAGTATACCCAAATTTAGATAGTAATGCATTTCCGCCCTGTCTATCTCCCTTTCTTGTGTAATATGTCTGTTTAGAAAAGGTTAATATAGCGCTTAACCTTTCCAGAATAGTTATAGTCATTAGTTATTTTCTGTCCCGGTGGAAACATCTAAAATATAAGGAAATTTGTATGTAATGGCTCGGCAAAATACTTCTTTAATTTTATCAGCGTCTTGCCAGTATTACATAGATATTTAAATAACAAACGCTGTGTTATTCCCCGTAATGCAGCTAAGCACTTTAATCTAGGAGAATGCGTCGTCATTTGTCTAAAAGATTTAGTTAAATCTTTAGGTCCAGTGTATTATCTGCAAACGATTATCTTCACTAGTATGCCATATTGTATATGTGGTGTTATATAACAACACTATTACAACAGATAAACAACTTTGTCTACATGGCAATGAAAATATCGTGTTTGCTGTAAACATATGAATTTTAGAGTAACAATACAACACTGTTATTATTCAGCATCAAGGAAACACGACTTTAATTCCTGTAAATATTTCGGGATAAACGTTGTGGACATTTGCTGTATGTGTGTGAATCTTAGTTTAAATGTGTAAGATTTTCTTTAATATTCAAATGCCATCTTTGACGTTAGTCTATGGAATGAACTAATTAAAATTTTGACAAATCTAGAAGCACATTGAGAAACCTTATCTTAATATGTCTAGAAACATTTTAGAAAATAATGAATATGGTTAATGTTTTACTTTAAAAACACAAACAAATCATACCAAAAACCCACCCCCCCAAAAAAAACCCCCCACCAACCAAAAAAAAAAAAAAAAAAAAAAAAAAAAAAAAAAAAAAAAAAAAAAAAAAAAAAAAAAAAAAAAAAAAAAAAAAAAAAAAAAAAAAAAAAAAAAAAAAAAAAAAATTAGATCTTGAAAGACACAAGATAATTATAGCAGGTACGACTTGAAAAACCAAAAACCTATTATTTGTTCATTTTATGAATACGAAAACGTCCATTTATTTTCTTTAAAACAATGGAATACTAACATATATTGCAAAGATATAAATATATTTTATTAAAAAGAAATATGGTAAAGATGGTATCATATTACATTTGTTTCATGCTTCATGATACGATCCATTTTTTTCATGCATGTTAAAATATGAGTCAAGAGAAATCATATTGAAAAAAAGAAATACTCAACGTTTAAATACTTTCATGTTAAAGGGGTTAATAACAAATTTTATAAAGTTATTGATTTCTGATAGGGATCTAACTCTAATGTAAGGGGTCTTTTTTTAAATAAATCTAAGATATACAAAAATTAAAAATTTTTATAAAATTTTTTTTTAAAAATTTTTTTCCCCCTTTTATCTTTTTTTTTTTCCCCCCCCTGACTCCTATAACCACAACTTTATGATCTTGAAAGCAGATTTATGTGTGTGATATTTTTTCAGTTTCTGAATACGAAACGTCCTTTTATTTTTTTTAAAACAATGGAATACTGACAATTCAAATAAAATGGTAGGTTCATATTACATTTGTTTCTGCTTCATTATTCCATTTTTTTTTTTTTAAAATTTTAAAAAAAAAAATGTTGCCTCGTGTATAGTTGATGATCATATAACTAATGTTAGCTTCTTGGTCTGCAGTGGCTCATGTTGCACTTAATGCCACAGTAGCATTTGTGGTTAGAAAGAATAGTTTCCCTTTCCATAACTGTTGTTATGGTTCAACCTCCACCGTACACACTAGAGACAGAAGCGGAATATTTAATATGATACTACCAGGATAAAGGGAAATGCCACCTTCTATTGACTAAAGTAACCAAATAATTTTTTTCAATTTAAGCTAGAGATAGCTTTGTGGCTATTTATTTGCGAGTACGGAGAATTATTTGTTATCTTAAGGTCAAGCGATTAACAGCATAATAATCATTGATGACAAGAATATTCACTTAATTGAAAATGCATACTTGAAATCATTATTTATTATAAAGTTTTATGTTTTCCCAATTTAAAATACTTTTAAAACAGTTTTTAGCCAAAACCTGCAACGAAAGAATATATTATTCAAAGATGTTTTTGATTTGATATTTAACTGAAGGGTATAACATATTAATTATTTTCGTCCAGATTCCCCGGCTTGCTGAACACGCTTTCAGAACTAAAACGGTAGACATGAAGTAAGATTTAATCACAGTGCATGTAACTATTGTGCCAAGACCTGATTCTGGACAGACTTTTTTAATTTTCGTGATTGTGTTTTTTCTAGACTTACTTCCGACGCCAAGAACTAGGATGATCTCAGGACAAATTGCGTAGGACTTTCCAACCAATCACATTTTTCAGAATTGGAAATCTTTAAACAATCACCCGAACTAGTGAGAAATATGCCTTTGAGAAAATACGAGATCTTATTTTACAGATTAATTGATAGATACCTCTATTTCCTAAGCTTAACTGACGATTTTATTTTTGTTTGACAGCATTTTCCTCCTCCGAGACACGGAGGCTTTTAATAGAAATTTACAGTCTATTTTATACATATAATTCTGTAAAATTTATTGTTATTAAGCTTTCTCACTGACAATTTATTTCACTTTCCTAAATAGACTGTCTGCATGATTTTTAAGGCGCGATGTTCACTTTTTCGACTTAGATTAACATTTCCATTCCTGTAGGACAGTGATGGCATTACAGAAAATTCATTAAAGAAATAACAGACGTAAATGGTTGTAAAGGCAGTAAAACGAGGTCTGGATCATTAATTTTGTAGTTGCGTAAGACGTTCTAATGGAATCTCTTGAGTAATTATTGTCATTACGCAATGCATGTTACTTGTACAAACTCCTCTTCAATTCCGTGGGTTATTTACACCATTTTCTAATGGTAGCGTTCGTGTTTTGAAGAAGGATTGTAATGTTTTCACTTATTAATCTATAGAAAATGTTTCTTTATCATATATCAATTAAAATTTGAATTGCAAACTTTTCTAATAATTATTATATTTCCTTAGTTTTTATGTGATATTAGAATTGGGATGCAAAGAATTATTGAGTATAAAACAGTTTAATGAGGTAAAAAAGACGTTCATAGAAATAACGCATTATAACAATACCCTCATGATCCAAAATCAAACGGTTTCTTCAAGGGTAAGCACGTGCCTGTTAGACTTGAGAAAGAACTTATAACACAATTATGAGAAAAAACCAAACCATTACTGATCAAAGTAAATTAAGGTGTATGTCTCATAGAGAACCCGTGAAGGTGCTACAAAAATTTCTTTGCTCTGTCAGATTTGAGAAATGTGCTTCCTAGATTAGAATATGGCGAATGTGTATGATTTTGATGTTAATTTATACAATTTTGATTGCATCCGCTGAACAGTGTTTAAGTTAGCTTTGAAAATCAGAGAACTGATTGGTTGCAAACAAAGTAATAAAATTGGTTACAAATAGATCTACGTTTTTATGTACGGTATAAATACAGCCTTTTCTGATCAGTTTCGATAGCAGTAATTATTAATTAAGGGGTGGGTATCAAAAATTTCAGACACTGATAACCGAGCCTGATATTACCAATGCTACTCTACAGTAAGAGACAACTTATCCAGCGAATCTACATGGAGGGACTTTTTAATACCAGGCACTTACACATTGGTATGATGAAAAACTGCTTTTATATAGTATGAATTGAACTTTCTGGTTTGCGCATAAACAATTGTTGGAGAATTAGAATATATTCAAACGCAGCATTTTATTGGATATGTCTTTGTTGAAAATAAAATGTCATAAATAAAAGGATGCACGTGGAGCTACTCCGCACTTGTCTAGCTTTATTAACACTTTATGTGCAAAGGAATTCAATGTGATTAACTGAGAACTGTCAAATAGTGCGAATAAAATGCGACATTTGGTAGGCATATAAAACCAAGTGAACCTAGTTTCTGTCAGGTTTGGCGTTGTTAATGTGCATGTAATTGTTTACATATGACATATTGTTCAAAGCATTTAAAACATCATCATAAACTGTCTCAGAAACTATTAAGTTGAACTCGTTAATTTATACCAAACTATAAATCTGCTATTGAAGAAGATTGTAGTAAAAATGTGTTTTTATATTTTGGGTTAACACCACTAACAGAAGATAGCTTATGTAATCAATCAAGGTGTTCATGTATCTCATCAGTTTAAGGGGGTCATGGTGAGGTTTTGGTTTTCTTGCCCCCCCCAAATTTACTTTGTTATATTTAAAAATGATGAGTTCTGGAAAAAACAATTATGCAGTAGTAAACTTAGGCACAATATGAATGTTTTGTGTAAAAAATTGAACTTTTAGAAAAATTTTTGACCTCACATTTGGGAATAATTAATTTTGTCACCAAATGGGGGTAGGGGTACAAAAACAGTTTTCTCAAAAAGCTTTAAGATTTTCAATTCAAACTGTTTCAAGAAGAATTGTTAGGATAAAAATTATAATAATTAGTTTCTTTTACAGTTCTTTTTTACGACATATGCCGTCTAACTCAAAGCTCACAAATCTACACTTTTTGTCGTTTTATTATTTCTATCTTATATGCACTTATGACCCCCACCCCTGCCCCTTTCCCCCCTTTTTTTTTTTGCTTCTAAAACAAAGGTTTTAATTAAACTGTAGGCAAATATCTGAACTTTCCTTGTTATTCCTTTCTGAATATTCATTCATCAAAAATTGAAAAAAGAATTTTAATAAAGTGGGTGGGGTAATAATATGGAGTGTATATTTATATGGGATAATACCACACTCTAATTTTTCATCCAGAATAGATACTACATTAAAAGATATTAAAGATTGATGGCCATTCAAAACTATACCACATACAAAACGTTTACAATAAGAAAATTCAGCTAATCGCATTAAGCACTTTATCTGAAGTGTATCCTGAAGATAATTGCGAAAAAGTTATCTCTTTTAGAAATATAGCAATATGTTAGTCTCCATTAAAAACAGGGTCAGTATTTCTTGTTATTTGATTTCTGTACCCGCTTAAGTGTGTTTTCTTTGCATCTATTAAGTAGTCAATTCTATCTACATCTGGCTTAAGTTCTATTTTACTGGGTTTGTTTTGGACTTTGGAGTTTTGGTAATCTCTTTAGTTTTGACTGGAGTTATATAATTTGAATGTATGCTGTGAGTAAATTTAGATGCCATGGTAACCAATACATTTGATCTTATTTTTGACCTCAAAATATCAACATACATACTTCAAACTGGAATGCTTTGATTCCTTGAAGGTCCCAACTAAGACTTTTTAAACCGTAATTGAAATGGAGAAGTATTCTCAATTAATTTTGTTATGCTATTGATGTTTTGACTACAAAGTTTGCCTTTAATATTTCATTTGTATCTTTTTATTATCTGCTTGAAATATTATACAGCTTTTCAGCAGGCATATGCAGGTGAACGGAAGAAAATGCATTTGCTTTTGTAAGTACATTTCATTTGTATATTGTCATTTAAGGACCCCAACTACAGTTTATATAGTGTATACGGGACTAAAGTTTTCGCTTTCAAAGAATTTCTTCATAATTGGCATTTTGACTGAGAATCAAGCTTAGAAAAGAATTATGAAATAAAATCATAGGTCACTGGTAGCTGCCATTGAACACAGCATTTTGACATATCATCTGCAATTTATGGGCAGATACATTGTAATTCAAGATCAATGTAGGTGACCTATGATTTTTATTTCTGATTTTAAACTTTATTTTCAGTCAAAATACAAAGACTGAAGAAATTCTATGAACGGGAACATTTTGGCCCTACATATAGGAAACTTTAGCAAACGACATTAAGCTCATTGTTACCAACATTAGAGGTAATATTAAGGTGGTAAATAATATCTAGTTCAGAGCTAAACAAAATACGTCAATGCTGATTGGTTTTGGAGACTTGTCTAGTCTGTTTAAGACGCCTATGGTGTTGTTTGACGTGATTCCTTTTCATTCATTGGTAGAAATTATACATAAACATAGACAGAAGATAAGCAAAACTGTTATCATTCTGTTAAGCAATTGGTAATTAAAGATTATTTGCAGGAATACCATTTTCAAGAAAGATATATCAAATTTAACGTATCTTGTTGCACTTCGTAAAGGGAATGCCTAGTGTTGTTAGCGGCGCCCTGGTTAACTTGTATTTAACATTTTCTTATTATCCTCTGACAATAGGACACAGAACCCCTAATCCCTAAATTTAAGCACTTGTGAAATTATTTTTTTTATATTGATAATCTATAACAATACTTTAGTGTATCATTCATTTGCGTAATAAATAATTTGCTAACGCTTTCAATTATGTTAGGTTTAATAAAATCATATTCAAGGCAACAATTGAACAGTACCAAGGGACATCTGCATTATTCACAGACACATCCAATGGGACACGCGAGACTCTTCTTGCACATCTTTCTGCAGTCAAAACGATCAGTCGATTACTAAAGCTGAGACTTCATGGCACTTTCAGAGTATTTCAAGTAATGTGTCCCATATTTGGTAACCCTACCCCTACGTAAGACATATTCCTGAATATTTGGGACAGTTTACTGTACGTTAGATTTAAAGCTAGTGACGGGACAACAATTTTATTGCAAACTATTGCAATTTCGGTCTAGAAATTGAAGCCGGACTCTAAATTGTATGACAGGTCACACGCTAAGGTGTAATTAGTGACGAAAACTGACTGCAGAAGCAATGAAACTTTGTGATTTATGATTATTTCAATTTTTATTCAAACCAATGTTCAGAAGTTCTAAGAGCTGCATGAGGAAATTAGTTTTTATATATTTCATTATATTCGATGATCAAAACTGTTCGAGTAAAGCATATGAACAATATCAGTATTGTACAAATGGAAGAAAGTTTTATTGAAAGGGTTTTCTATTAGGCTATATATAATTTACATTTTATTTCCGACAATTGTATGCAAATTTCAAACTTTACCTGTAACAATGACAAGGCTCAATATTAGATACTATAGATACTCACTATTGAAAAATGTCATATTGTTTTATACAGTATCGATGTTTGGTGTAAATCTGTGCGACAACAAAATTATATAGGCGACACAAGACGAACTTGAACATTTCGTCGTCTGTGTTGTACAAGTATGTGCGACCAACAATTTGTTTCTGTTTGTAATCAAGATATGCGCTTATATTAACTGTGATGACATATTTTGATAATGTAACATGTGTCTTGTTAAGCAGAACAGAACAGAACAGAACAGAACATTTCTTTTATTTCTCCCAGGTGTTTTACAGAACACAGCATGGGTATAAAGCAAAATAACATTTTACATGTACATAAATATAAATCCGGTACAAGGGTTTCATTAAATCTCATTAGCATTACATAATATTATTTACTTATCCTAAGATAGTTTCGATTATTCTTTGCAGGGGGTGAGACTTATTTATTCCGTAGAAATTGTCTCAAGCTACGCCTAGTGTTTATATACGACCGCATTACACACATAATCCCTTCAAATATAGCCTGAGTAGACTATAAAAGAATTACCCACAATTCATTGTGTTAAAACTCATTTAACCATGAATTTTATGAATGGAAGCGTAGTAAAAAAAAAAAAACGTACACACATATATAACACTAAAAGTGCGTGAGAAAAATTACTTTTCATAATGGGATTATGCCACTGGATACATTCAGTTCGTAAGTGTACAATTTAAATAGCAATAATAGTAACAGAAAAAGCTTAACATGGTTTCGTGAGTAATAATTATATATAGCAGTTTGTATCAAAAACAGGCGAGCAGTCTTGTAACGATATCAATAAAATTCATTACGAGTGCAGTTCAAGACCACAGTTTCTCAAATGGACATATTTTCATACATAATCAGTATACAGTAGAACATCGTTTCAGTCATGTACAAAATGCACGGCATTATGAAAAGATGCATTGGGTCTGGTGCAATGAAAGTATATTCTAACTGAAAATTTGATGGTATTGGGATTGCGTTAATTGAATTTTTTCATGATAATTTTTAAGAGTTTACATAGCGGTTTAAGCATTTATTTTTTGGATAAATGCACAATACTTGTTAAGCAAAACGTAGGAAAATCAGCTGGGTCCTTCCAATTAGATTCCCATTATATCCAATTACGTTATAAATTGTATGCATCTCTCACTTAGTATATTCTCATTTGCTCTATTGCCTTTCTATTGTGAACATAAAGGTTTTTAATGTAACAACGAATCCAAAGCGATTATTAACGCAACATATTTAGTGTTGTTACGGTTGCCGAATAGTGTTAGGTGTTCTTAGTTTGCTTTGCCAGACGATGATCCCAAACGATAAAGGTTTGAATCCACTTACCATTTTTAAAATAATATCATTTACTAAGTATTAGTTAATCAATATAAGAAACTACAAATTTAACTATACATTGATATCTGTGCAGCTAACTAGCTTTTGGCAAGTGTTTACTGCCACACCTAAATGTAGCAAGATGACGTGCAGACAGGTAAACAGTACATTATTATGTTTCCAAATTAAGCACTAAAATTGCACGCCTTAAGGGTTCTTAAAACGTCTCATACAGGTACAATTATTGGTTCATTTTGCAATATAAGTTGGCCTTCACCCTTTGGAGCTCATTTTGCTACTATAAATAAATCGAAACAATTACATTTAAGTAACTTTCATCAAATTAGAAATCTCAAGGTGTGATGCTGAAAACATATACGCTTCATGTCTAATTTGTTTGTCATTGATTATACAAAATTAGAAATAACGTGCATGT
Source organism: Saxidomus purpurata (assembly GCA_022818135.1). Classification (NCBI taxonomy): domain Eukaryota; kingdom Metazoa; phylum Mollusca; class Bivalvia; order Venerida; family Veneridae; genus Saxidomus; species Saxidomus purpurata. The sequence continues at coordinate 47,457,228 of JAFMSR010000003.1, read as the reverse complement.
GCGTCAAGTCAAATGAGTTTAATTAAAGAGAGATTCAATTTTGTTAGGCCGTGTAATTTCAACAAAAAACAATTCACTCTGGCCTTATCACATTTTAAAGTTTAATAGAAGTGACATGTGCCAAAACAAGTTTCATGCGAAGACTGAGGTTAAAAAATATGAATTTTAACTGTATTGACATCTGCTTATTAATGTATATGAGTACGTGAAAATTTCAAATTCTTAGATCTGTTATCTCGTCAAATGTACAGAAACACATAGTTACTTAAATCTAACGGCATATTTATAGCATAAATGCATATTAATAAAGTCATGAAGTAACGGAATTAACGATCGGGCTAAAATACTTGTACTACCAGCTTCATTTCATTAAGCTTGATAATATTTCCATAAAATATCCAGTATGTCCTGTAATTGCAAGAATCGTTTGACGCATTTTGTTTATATCTGAAGTTTTCTAAGCTTTCTTTCATTGACTTTTAAAAATATGTTTGTCGGTGCTTGCTAAAAGTATTCTTTCTATTGTAGCCAAATCTCAAACTCAAAGCTAGTTTTGATCCCGTTTAAGTAGATGCAATTAGAGTGTACAACGCAAAAAAATCGTAAGATTTATTGTTATTTTGTTTCCTCCTACAAAATTTAAATTTGTATAGTAATTATTGTCCTTATACTTATATACTTATTATCATAACTGTTATTATTATTATCATTATCATTGTTATTAATTAAATGCCCTTCGATATTGTGTGGTTAGGATAGAATATTCAGCATTGTCATTTAGTATTTTCAGTCGATGGTCTTTTAGCCTTTGTTTGCTAACCCATTCGATAAATTTACTTTAATTCATTGAAAACAACGACGCAGTTATCTTGATTTATTCGAGTCATGAAAAATTCCGGAAGCTGTCTAGACGGATGAAAGTCTAAGACAGGTTTTCTAGCACACAGTATTTCCTGTATCAACTAATTACGTCAGTTCAATGACATTGGCATAAGTAACAGCTTTATTTTAATCTGCAGTCGGCTACATAGAGACGTGGTATCGCTTAAAGACCGTCTGTATGCAGATCTTGATCCGACCTGACAATAAGATCAGATAGCTACGAAGCTCACGGATAGAGAGCGAGAGTGTGTATTTTATTCCGTTCAAAAGATGTACAAGCTGTGCAAACAAAACTTGTGAAGTTTTAGATAAAGTTTTTACCTAAGTAACAAAGTTATTTTCTGTGAAATATGTTGGCAATTTAGAATTTAAGTAATCCGCATAAAACAGTTTAGCCTATGTTAAATAGATTGAGGCAGTGTAAAGGCCTTAGTCCATACATAATATTCACTAAACCTGGCCAAAATGTTTGTCGGCAGTTTGAAACTCAAATGTGTACTGTGAAACTAGATCTCGAACATAGTGTCAATTGCAGTCGTCAGGTCAAACCAAATGAAAATTGCCAAAACTGCAAATGTACTATTTTGACTCAATTCTCTTGTTATTTATCCAAAATTGTTGCTTTTGACAAAATGATTGACAGTTTTAATCGAGCAATTATGTCATGCTGGTTAGTATCCAATCACATAGGATTAACATCTAAGTCTAAGAAAGAAAACAATCGTAGGTTGCGCAATATTAATCTTTATAAAATACTGGCTATGTTCGAAACTAAGAAATTTGGATCAAAATCCTGGCCAAGTACTTTAAATGAAACTATAGTTATTTGGAAATTTATTCATGTTCGAACGTAGTGAAATCTGTATATAATACATACATGACATGTACACATTATTGGCCAATGTCTAAACTTGGTCAGAACTTTCTGAAATATTTGTTAACTTTTAACTGAATCATTTAGGTCAAAACATAAACAATAAGGTCGTATCTTGGCGTTTTATTGGCTTCTAACACCATAAGGAGATACCAAACAGTGAGTCAACGTAGGCCAAGCATTAATTGAAATTGACTTCAAAAATTGTCCTCCAGTTTTTATTATGCAATAGGATCCCGTTAAACCTGAAAAGACGATTCATTTGAAAAAACAAAACAATAGATGAATGTACTGTTAACCGTTTGAAAAGCATACATAACTCTATCTCTTTTCCAGGAGAATTTGCCAATATTCAAACTATGTATTATCTTGTGTATATCTTAACGATCTATTGTTTCACCAATTTAGATAAATTACCTGATAAATTGCACGCATTTGTAAGAGAATCAGGAGAAGTGATGAATACAATTATTGCGTGTCTTAGCTCAATGTAAAGGAGAAGAAACAAATATTTTTTTTTGTATTTTTTATATTGATTAATGTTATTTGTGGAAGGAAAAAAGGTAAAAATGATTTCCTGAAAACAAAGAATGAAACAAAAACTGGATGCAGTGACTCTGCTTATGACAACTATATGTATCTATCGCAGTCGCATTGGCTCAAACATAATCCCTTTAGTTTAAAGGCACTAAGCTGAGTGATCACAAAACTTTTAAAAACACAACTATGTTAGAAAGGCCACTTCCTTAAATGTGGTTCCTATGAGTCGAATTCGATGTTGTATTACGCACGATCGACTTTAAGATACTTAGAGCAAAATAGATTTTCCTTAAATGTTTTCCTGTTTAGGAAATAATCACCTATGGCAATTGTGTCTTCACTGAACATCCGGACTGTTTTTGTTCTTCTCTTGTCTAGTCTAGTGGTCTTTGAATAGTTTTATTCATTTTAGGTTCACGTTATTATTTTCATGCAACACAAAGTAAAGAAATCTTTAAGTATAGACGACGCTAACTAAGAAGAATTCTTAACTATAACGAAAGTTTATATGATGCAGAATACGAAAAGCATTTTCTAGCCCACTGGGGAGGTCGTTTGATTGTTAAAGAAGAGAAAATGTCAATAATGGTTACAGTGTATATAAACTAACACTTTGGTGTAATCTAATTGCTGTTTAGTTTTATGTGCGCTTGTGGAAATAAAAATGATAACATAATTAACAACTTTATGTTTTTATATTTACAAGGCGCTAAAACTAAATGAAAAATCAATTCGTTTATTCTGGATATGAATTAATGAAGTTTAAGTATAGCCGAAAGTCGTTACCGACATACAACTGGGTACAATTTAACACTTGATTCAGCCAAAGCGGACACATGCAGAAATAACGCAGTAAATGTAGTTTTCAGACGATTTAAAATGATATATTATAGTCGCCACCAAAGTAGAAAAACTAAATTTGCGTGTTGTTTTGAAGGAAAAATAGGCTATCCAATGTGTAACCGTCAATTACTCAAAAGATCACAAAAACAATTAAAATATCCCCGAAGAAGACGTTAAACAGAATGAAGTTAGTAGAAGCAGGGCTTAATGGTATATGTTGTGTGTTTTGATATCATTTCTGTGCCGAATCGTTCAATTTACGTTAAGATAAATCTCGGCATGATTTAGAAAATATCTTTATTTGTTTTATAGAGAGAGAGAGAGAGAGAGAGAGAGAGAGAGAGAGAGAGAGAGAGAGAGAGAGAGAGAGAGAGAGAGAGAGAGAGAGAGAGAGAGAGAAAAAAAAAAAAAAAAAAAAAAAAAAAGAAAAAAAAAAAAAAAAGTAGCTGTCTGTGTGTATATACATATAAGTGTATTTATACTTAATGAAAAGCAATTTTCTTCAAAGAGACACAGGTGTTTCGCTTATTATCACCGTTAAAAGTCAGCACTGCATTTATCTGTTATCTGCAAAAGGATGTGCCCTGTTGATATGATAGTTTTTTAAAACATCTCATAAAATATGTTATTCATAAAGCTTATCGTATTTCAACAGCAACTGTTTTACAGATCGCAAAGTTTAGATAACTTATCAATATTTTGTTTTTAAATTATTTAATATCCAACAAGACAATCTGTTATCAATTTAACGATTTCACAGCTCCCACAATAGCGTGCCAAAGAACAATATTTGATTTGTTGAAACTCTCAGTAGAGTTGCACGTGCTCGCCTGATTAACTACGACACGACCCTTTGCTTCCTTGAAATATCTACCTAAATAATGAATATCATAATGGGCGAATGTACAGTGAGATTTTATAAACAGTGACATGCGCAGAGTTGTTCGTTCCACAGACGTTAATTTGTACAGCAATGCACATAATTAAACTTGGTTAAAGCCAACATATTTCAAGAAGACATACTTCCGTTTGAAGAACATAACTATAAATATATATATTGAAAGGGATCCTCCCTTTAACTGGTGTTAAACTAATTATCTTCAAAAACATTAATAATAGAATATTTGAAAGTATTAATAGTTAATCTAAAAGTTTAAGGTATACAGTACAGTCAGTATCGGTAAAATCAACGTTTAAAAATTGTTGCGGTACAATGAACCATTCAAAAATATATACAAAGTTGTTGTTGTACTATAAATTGGTGGATAGCGATTTTTAACAGAAGGCGTCTTTGTTGATTATTTGTGCTAAAATGGGGCATTATTCAATATATGTTGTTCTTTATAAATATATTTATTTATTATTGTGCGTTCATTGAACACATTATTCATGTTTCGAGAATATAATCTGCTAGATGTAGGGAGTGCATTTTTCATAGATACAGAAAAGTGAATATATAACGGACGTTATGACGTTAATTCACCATTTTAGAAATGTTATATTGCCCAATTAGTAATAAAGTCACATCGGTTATGTAGAGATAAAAAAGATTGTTATCACAGTTTCATTCTCAGACGGGGCACTTATTGTACCAATTATTTCAAAAAGCCTTTTACAATAAACATGTTTTGTAGATGTAGGACATTAGAAAAAGAAGATAAACGCACTGATTTTGAGTTCGTTGTTAATACAATAACTATAGAATAAAAATCAATTTTCATCATGGATGCAGTTTTAGCATTATAAATGAGTTACACTTTCACAGTGATTGAACTCCAGTTATTACTCGGACACATTAACCTGATCCTCCTGACCTCTATTAGCAAAATTTCACGGTCGATTTACCGTCTATATTTATCCTCGGCTTTTATTTTATGAATATGCACGAGGAAATTTATATAAAATAATTGACAAAAATCGTTCTGACCGAAGCTAATATCAATCGGACAGATGGCTCAGTCGGTAGCGAGGTTTGATTTTCTTTGATATAGCTAAATTGTATCTCGTGTGTTCCAGGCCTACCAATGAAAGTGAAAAGTCGTTTTTATTCAGGTTTAGCCACTTTGATGTTTTTAACTTTATATTTAGGCATACACTTTTATTTTCATCTTATTCATTTTTATATTTGAATCTTTTTTTAAAAAGGAAACACAACCACCGTGATGCTTCGACTGTTTTCAGTTTGCATACTTTATAAAATCAATTAAAATACAAATTCAAAATAGAATTGATCACTTAACGTCATTTCTACGATTTTAGTCAATAAATCTGCACTTCTGCACTTCTGCACGCTAACCATTTGCCTACGCCTAACAATACCTCTTCGGTCGTTAATTTACAGTACACAAACAATTCTAAATCGGCGAGAATTTCCGTATTTGATACGAAAAGAACCCTGATGGATATTGATTTATTCAGCGCAATCACTGAATAATATATTCATGTATGTAGTTCAGGATCAGGTTAATTTGACTGGATAATACTCACCTGTGGTGTTTTCTTTTTTGTAATTATCCTTTCAACTTCGTGAGTTTCCGGGAAAACATTTGTTAAAACACTGTATCTTCTTTTTCGGAAATGTATCGGCAAGAAGTTGTCTTCATTTAGTGTATCGAAATCAGTTTTCGTTTTACGTGTTTTGTTTTCCAATCAAATGCCATCTTAGTACGCAGTTTTGACAATATTCGATAGCAAGCGATTCATGTTAATTGTCATTTTATGGTTGATTCGAATCATCTTTCCTTACATTGCTGTTACATTGCAATTATTTGCCAAACATGGTTTGAAATACTGGCAACATATTTCATGTAAACCATAGGAGCTCGATATCGGGATTATGCTTTTTCCGGCTTTGTTTTGTCTATTTACATTTATCTAAGAACCAAGTTAACAAAATATGATCTTATTTTTCCCGGATCTTAACTTTTATATTTTACCACTGAAGTATCCGGTAGACTGAAAAAAGAAAAGGAGTGACATACGCCATGTTATCCAACACAAACTGCTAAGAGTGACGTCCCTCTAAAACTGGTTCTCTGTCTACCAATGTGACGCAACATGAAACCGGAATTATACATGTAAACATAGTGTGGTGGCAATTTCAAAAACTGGCGGAACATTGTTTTTAGCTCACCTGGCTACGCCAGGGTGAGCTTTTCTGATCGATGATTGTCCGTCGTCCGTCGTCCGTCAACATTTGATTCAAATGACATCTCCTCTGAAACCTCTAGGCCAATGTTGATAAAACTATGCAGGAATGTTCCTTGCAGGAAGCTCTACCAAAAGTGTTCAAAGAATTCCATTCCATGCAGAACTCTGGTAGCTATGGCAACAAATAGGAAAAACTTTAAAAATCTTCTTCTCTGAAACCACAAGGCCTAGAGCTTAGATATTTGGCATGTAGCATTGTCTAGTGGACCTCTACCAAGATTGTTCAAATTATGACCCCCGGGTCAAAATTGACCCCCGCGCGGGTGGGCCCTTAGTTTTTGCATAGGAATATATAGGGAAAACTTTAAAAATCTTCTTCTCTGAAACCAAAGGCCTAGAGCTAAGATATTTGGCATGTAGCATTGTCTAGTAGACCTCTACCAAGATTGTTCAAATTATGAGCCCCGGGTCAAAATTGACCCCGCCCCGGGGGTATTAGTTTTGCATAGGAATATATAGGAAAAACTTTAAAAATCTTCTTCTCTGAAACCACAAGGCCTAGAGCTTAGATATTTTGCATGTAGCATTGGCTAGTGGACCTCTACCAATATTGTTCAAATTATGAGCCCCGGATCAAAATTGACCCCGCACCGGGGGTCACTTAGTTTTACATAGGCTTATATAGTAAAAACTTTAAAAATCTTCTTCTCTGAAACCACAAGGCCTAGAGCTTAGATATTTGGCATGTAGCATTGGCTAGTGGACCTCTACCAATATTGTTCAAATTATGACCCCCGGGTCAAAATTGACCCCGCACCGGGGGTCACTTAGTTTTGCATAGGAATGTATAGTAAAAATTTTAAAAGGCTTCTTCTCTGAAACCACAAGGCCTAGAGCTTAGATATTTGGCATGTAGCATTGCCTAGTAGACCTCTTTAAAGTTTGTTCAAATTATGCTCCTGGGGTCAAAATTGACCTTGCCCGGGGGGGGGGATCATTTGTTTTACAAAAAAACAAAAAATAATATCAAACAGGGAACGCCACGTACCAAAAACGCAGCATCTCCAAAACGAGCCACACACACACACACACACACACACACACACACACACACACACACACACACACACACACACACACACACACACACACACACACACACACACAACACACACACACACACACACACACACACACACACACACACACACACACACACACAAACACACAACACACACACACACACACACACACACACACACACACACACACACACACACACACACACACACACACACACACACACACACACACACACACACACACACACACACACACACACACACACTACCAACACACACTAGCATACAAAGCAAACACACGAAGACAAAACGAACAATTAAAAGGAACACAGTGGGGCACCGCCTTGGAACGGTCAGTGGCAAAAACACCACTGGGGAGCTTAAACCGGTTTATGGTGCGCACCCAACCTCACTCTTACCCCCACCATGTTCCAAAGTCACAGGACAGTGTAAATAAAAGTAATCCCTGCTAGGTGAATCTCTAACACACGCAATGGAAACAAAAGGCATGGTATGTAAAACACAAAAAAGCTCGTGCATAAATATATAAAAAGCAAACCATGAGAACCAAAAAACGTATGTACTCAATGCCTTTGCAGAAGGCAGAGCACCAAGAGAAACACCCTTAAGGGCCCGACGAAACAGGCCAGAGGACAGAAATCAAAACAGTTTCGTCCCAGTGGGATTTAAAAACTGCCCATCACAGAGTCCCCCCTCTTCCGTCAGACGCAATCAAAGAGGGAAAAAAGCGTCCAACTGTAAACGGGTTGAACACCAAACATGCGGTGTGTCTCAAAACAGTTGGGTCGTAACCTCTTTTTAATAAAACGTTTTATAATTTTAGCAAATACAGTTGGAAAATTGCCATGACCCAAAAATCTTACGAAGTTTGTAAACCACATCCCCATAAAAATCGGGTTTTGAAATACCTTCTCGCAGAAGAGTCTTTAGATTACTATTGAATTTCAAAACCAAATCAGAATTACGATAGTAAAATTTAGCAAAATATTTACGCAATTTGTAATAACGGTAGCCCTGTTGAAGAAGTTTATTTGTAATATATTGATTACGTTCATTGAAATCCTCAACATGACTACACGCTCTGGCAAACCGAATTAACTGAGAAATGTATACCCCATAAGATGTAGCATGAGGTACATCCCCATCCAAATGGGGAAATTTACAATACTAAAATTAAAATCATCCCTCTTGTCATAAATTTTGGTATGTATAATATTGTTATAAATAGAGAGATGTATATCTAAAAATGAAGCACCAGTATCCAAATTGTTAGTTTTAATTAACTGCAGTTCCCGGGGATAAATAGTGTCCACCAATTGACCAAAAAACGGGTTATCCATATTAAGAATATCATCCAGATAGCGTGATGTATTATTAAAAGCAGTGATAATGTCTGCCTGCGTATCTGGAGAAAGACTCAACATAAAGTCTCTTTCATAACAATATAAAAACAAATCTGCGACAAGGGGTCACAATTTGTTCCCATGGGAATACCGATTACTTGTCTGAAAACTGCATTCCCAAACCTTATATAAATGTTGTTCAATAAAAAGGAAAGGGCTTTACAAACTTCGTCACAGGTCCACATAGTATAATGTTTAACAATACAGCTAGTAAAAAAAGCTTTTATCGAAATTGCAGGCGAGAAATGTAGCATTCTCCCTGGCAAAAGTCTTTTGAATTAGGGCAGTTAGCTTGTCATTTATCAAATTATGTGGTAAAGTGGTATACAGAGTAGAAAAATCGTATGTACTGACTGAAGTTACTTTGTAATTATTAACTTTAAACTTATCCAGGATTTCGCCAGAGGCGTATATAGGAAAACTTATTTGGTATATAACATTATCTAGTGATCTTCCACCAGGCAAGTGGACTTGTACCAAGGTGAGCGATATAGGGCCATCTTGGCCCTCTTGTTTAATGAAGCAGTCATGGACTATTATATTGTCATACAATTGAACAAATTGAGCACACTGTCCATGAGTGTTGCAAAAGAAAAATGAAAAAAAAGAAGGCACGTCACTCTTAGCAGTTTGTGTTGGATAACATGGCGTATGTCACTCCTTTTCTTTTTTCAGTCTACCGGGTACTTCAGTGGTAAAATATGAAAGTTAAGATTCGGGGAAAATAAGATAATATTTTGTAAGCTTGGTTCTTAGATAAATGTAAGAAGACAAAACAAAGCTAGAAAAAGCATAATCCCGACATCGAGCTCCTATGATGTAAGCCTGATACGATAATGCCTACAGTTTTTAAATAACTGTGTACAGATATCAATGGAGCTTATAATAATGTACAAATGTAATTCTTGCCCCATTTACTAGTATGAAAATGAATGTAAGGTAGTTATGGCTTCAACTATGTCTGGAATGATACAAGTGAAAATATATATTATATTGTTTTTATGTAATAGAATGCATGCTCAGTTCCAACAGTAATGGCACGCGTTTAATATGTCTTAACTTGATTACTGTACCAGATTCAAAATTTCAGTTAAATACGAACCATACTTGGATTTAATAGTCTATGACCTTTTTTAGAAGTTTACATGCTTCAGGAGGTCTCCACATAGTCGTGCTATTGAAACTGATCGATAAATTGGTACAGATAGAGCAAACAGATATAGTCAACAGTGTCAATCAAATATGATAGAAATAGAATATTATCTCCTAATGATTTGTTAAAAGTATATATGCTAGCGTGCAGAATAATAATTTCTGTCATGAGCACGAGGTTCAGATCGAAATATCCGTCATCGAGGGTAACTGTTTTGGCGGGAACGAGGCTCTGCCGAGTTCCCGTAAAACAGTTACCCGAGGTGACGGATATTTCCATCTGAGCCAAGTGTCTCATGATGGAAACTTTTTCTTGCATGCCGTCTTGCATTTTAAAGTAGATTTCTTAATGCAAACTTATCAAAATGATGAATTATCATGAAAAACAAACGATTTTCCGACGTTGTGTTTGGGAAATTGACGTCACAATGTTTATAACGTTACGTCATAAGTGATTCACGAGAGTCGTCTGGCATAGGAGGGGTGCCAGACCGGTTTTTCCGGCATGGGCAAAATCACCGGAAATGCCGATCCGATATGCAAGAATTGATATGGCCGAAGATTTATATCATTGCAAAATAAAGGCATTCTCCTTAGCGTTATACTTGTATTGGTTAATGTTGCTTTATAATATACACATTATACAGTTCTTACTCGGTCACTAGAAAAAATTATACAAATGGATATGTTTATACTCACACGTGTAAGCGTCCTGCTTTATGTTTTTAATATGAAGATATATTTATTTGGATGAGGACGTTTGCATGGTAAAAATAAACATACTTTCATAACAATGAAAATTAACAAACACGTTAGACCAATGTATTGACAGATTGAACTATTGAGTGTTCCGGAATTATATTTACATGTTCATTGTATTTGTCTTATGAAATTATAACATATACAGACGACAGGAGATACTAACTTATACATTATCAGCTCTGACATTCATATTACAAAGGCAGTAATTAAATTTAAACGTAGAATCCTAGTTGCCTGATAAATAAATAGTAAATGTAAAATATTATGTCAAATGTAGCAATCTAATTTATAAACTTTACACTTGGGCCTATTTAAGCGGCAAAGTGGTCGTGGGAATTTTAACTTTGTATTTAAATCGATATGTGATATGCAGGTCCGAATCCAGGTTTCTGTCTTGAAAATAAATGCAAGTAATAAACACAATGATCTCAATGATGTTGCTTTTTGTGTATTGATGAAACTTCACAAACGTAATTGAATTGTCTCTAATGCCTTTCTTCCTTTAGGAATGGTTAAACGCTAAGTAAAATTGATAGTTTGAAATAATGAAGGTAACTCTATATTTTTTACAATTCTATACTTCACGTTTCATTTAAATGTTCAGGATCGGACTATATAGAGTGTTTGGCACGTATTATACATCATTATCTGGCACTATTATTAACGGCAAAATAAGAGACGACAGGCAATGAAAAGGTTTAATCTAATCTATCACCAAATGATTCATTTTGCACAAGAAGTTTGAAAATAGAAAACCATTTCTCAGAGCACGAGTAACATACTATGATGAAGGATAACATGGGACACGCAAAGCTATTTTTTAATACAGCGAGCTTGCAAGAGATGCTGTTTATTCCCAGTAGCGTTGTTAAGAAATAATCTGTCATATACATAAGAAAGTACAACACGTATTTATTATTCTTAATATTAACTTATTTTCATGTGAAAAATTTGGTCACCGTATTTTCAACACTGAGTGCAAAACCTTAAGTACATGTATTTGAAGAAATACAATTCTGTAAAACTGACTTTATTTACTGCTGGACTATTAAATGTTTTAAGAAAATTATTTTGTCAAAATAAATTTAATCTATGGATTTCTATATTTCTGCACATCAAAATGTTAGGGATCATTAGAATATAGTCCATTAACGAACATGTTTTTCATGTCATCAAATTTTGATGTGAATTACAGTTTTTGTTTTCCATCACATTAACGTTGTTCTTTTGCGTACTAAAACACCGTATTCTACACTATGCAAATACTGGATATCTACAAAATTGCCTGTCTTGTCTTAAAAGCTTTGAACAGATTACAATATATCAAACAGAATGTGATGCATACAATCAAACCACACTCTATATATTATCTTCTTCAGTGTATCGTGCGTGAAAACGCAAATGCGAGGAACTGTCCAAAGGTTTCAAGAGAATTGACAGCTCCATTGAAATATTGTGCTTAAGATATTGACACTTTAGCTGAAAACAGAAATGGGTTTGCTGATATCACTAGTTATAATGTGCTTTGCCGTGGACATCTTTATATGTACGCTATTTGCACTATATGTCGTCCCAGTTATTAGGCCGTTATAATATACATATGAGCAAGTTTCTAATTGCATTTCTTTTAAAACATAATCCATAAATTTCATGTTTTCTTAAAACATTCAGAAACTCCTATGTTTAAGACAGTACTGTGTGCTGATGGCATCTCTTCGCTATTTCGTGATTAATTGTCAAAGCAATTGTTGCTTGGTCGTGTGTAGAAAAATGTCTTGAACAAGCCATAACTTTGACTTATCTGTATGTATTGTACAAGAAACTTGCACATATGTACACCCTACCGTTTACTGGAAATAAATGATGAATTATTTTATTACGCTAAGCTGAGTGACTTTCCAGGTCGCCAGACAACGCAATAATATTTTGCTGTTCCCAGAATTTTTACTCCCCATTTCTATCATTTTTGCATTACTTGCATTAACTTGTGTTAAAGGAATCTTTTTTATATTAATTTTATTTCGAGGTTTTCATGTACGTACTGCGATATAACGACAGATTGTATCAATACCAGCTTAACGTTTTTCATTAAAATAATCTGTATTTATCTGTATACCGTCTGACTTCAAGAAGCGGAGTGCTTGCGGCGCCGGGTTTAAGCGTCGATGACCACATATATACAACATATAAAACACGAACAACGTCCCGCGTTATTGACAGTAGCACGTATATCATATATATAAAATATGCCAAAACTATGCTTCCAGCGTAAAATTAAGATAATAACTGTTAAGTTTTGGTGAACATATTATGAATATTCAACATATTATGTTGCAGTTCGAAAACATAGACCGACAATGTAAACGTGTGTGAACGTTTCAATTATGAAAAAATACGCGTAGGTAATTTTTAAAAGCTGAACATAGTTCCGGCCATTCGAGTGATATACCGTATTGTATATCACGCTCAAATCCCTCTTTCCTTATATGAAATGAAATGGAGTTAGTGTTAGATTGATTGCTTAATGTCACATGTATCCAATCCACGTCAATTTAATAGGGTAAATATCAATATATAATGAATGGGTAATCAATGATACTAATAATTACTATTTGATATCAATGATGACCTCGATAATGCAAGGGGAGATCATAGTAATAACGAGTCGCTTTACTTATGACGTCATCAGGTTTATTAATGAGGTTATCTTTATATAATAGTGGAAGTGTCAAGAACGTATATGTAAAGATGCACATGTTGTGTGTATTCGATGGTACTCTAAATCAACAATAATATTGTGGAGAGTGATGACATATTTAAATGTTACATTTAGAAAGTACATTATTTTTCCAGTAGAAGATATATGTTCAGCTTTAAAGGTCATTCTATCCGTTGAACGCAGACATGGCTAAAATAGGTAAAGATATTGAAACACATTTCCTCTGACACTCCTAAGAATCTATTTTATCCCCTAAATGCCATCAAACGGGAGAAGAAACAATGGGAAAGTTGAATTAGTCGTCTGGATAAGAGATATTTATAAATAGAAACAGTTATGTAGTTTTGGGAGCAAAGAAACGCTATACTGCAGACAATTTCACCAGATAAGTCCCGAAAAAAACTTTCTTATGATTGAGTGACAAATGATTTAAAGGAGCACAAATGCCCTTGTTGATAAATGTGTTATAAGCTAAACTATATATACATATCTTGGTGGTCAAGATATGAACAAGACATAGAGTTGTGTCAAACCGGCTAACTTTAGATAATTCCGGTATATAGCGATTTGTGTACAGGCATATATATATATTTCTTTCGCCGTCTTATTTAAAGGCAATTGCCAGCGACCAAATATTAGCATGACATATGAACTTCGAAAAGGGGGCTATTGACGTACACTGTAGCTATTTCGCATTGTTTTTTTCTCTATGTTTTAAAGGTCTGCTTCACTGCCATTAGGAGTGGGCAAACCAGTAATTGTTCACGCAGCCGTACGTTATTTGCGACCAAAACGCGTTTTGAGGAAGGTTTTTATTCTTTGGATATCGTTTCGACGCAAGATACCTCTGGTTTGATTTTTATGTCGATGATATTCACTGTACTCGAAAGCTATAAGGCCAACTAAATCCAATATCTGTCTATATAAATTATAAACATGTACCATGGCGAAAACGAGAGATTCATATTTGCACACGCGAACGTATCTAAGTTGAGAGAACTTGTGGGTCAACCCTTTTGCCTTTTTTGTGTTGTATTTGATGTATCTGTTCAGAGATGTATATTTTTCAATTTTGTATTGTATTTGATGTATCTGTTCATAGATGTATGTATTGAGAAAGAACATGTTTAAACTAAAACACGCGAACATGTTGTGTCACCAGTAAATAACCTCACTGGAATTTAGTCAGTCATTGGACACTACTAAACATAACTGCCAAACGAGTCTTGAATGCGGTTTATACAATTTAAAATGTGATTTGTTACAACAATTGATTAAAAACAATGAACAGTATCTTATACATTTTCAAATATTTCCGCGGTTCCGGAACGAGTACTGATGGCATAATTATTGTTTTACTTAGATACACAACGAACATAACTGACGTTATTATGCAAATGTTAAAGGGTGATGAAGGAGCGAATATAATGACAGTGCTTCACAAGCCAGGAACATCGGGTATACTCTGAATTATTAAAGGATAATTTGTATGACTTCAATTAAATGGTAGAACTATAAAATTGGAAAAAAATTATGATCACTACGTGGCAATTAAACAACGCTGTATGCTATACTATACAACTAATTTTTCTACGCACAATGAAGATATCTTTACTTACTGATAAACCAAAACATTCTGCCTACTTGAGCCCTAGACATAAAAATGGTTGATTAGTAAATAAGTGGCAGAGCAAATTAATCCTAAATGAAATTTGCTTGATGTTTGCCGGCATTTGTATTATATCAGTAAGTATTTATAATGTATTAAACCCATTTAAATTTTTGTATCATTTTGCAGTACACCATGCAGTAATTTCTAATTATATGTTTTCAGTTTTTCAAACATATATGTAGATAGTAATAAACATTGAAATGAAAACAAACGGGCTCCTTTATGCTTCCTAAAACAGATAAAATTTGTTATATAATGTTTAGACAAAGACAGTTATACTTAAATATGAGTGTCATAGTTGATTCACGATCGTTTGTATATCCGCTGGTTAGTTTTGAATATTATCGGCAGGCTGTGCTCGGATATTTTTGGCGACACATATTTTCAAAAACAGTAGCCACAACCAATCGCCAAGCACCCACGTGCTGTAGCGTTATTTCTTTTCTTTGTAAAATACGCTTGAATGATGGGTAAAACGGCTACTTCAAGGCGGCATCGTATTCTGTAATAACTGTACGTTAAATCACTTTTTGTCCTTCAACATTTATCTTAAATGCTATCTTTTATTTCATCTATAAACTGACTGAGATTGCATTGGAAGAGGATGTAAATAAAAGACTTACGGACACTGCTCTTCTAGCACTAGTTCTTCCAAGGAAAGATAGCTAGGTAAACTGCAGAATGTACAAAATACACCTGTACAAATAACTGAAATGTAGTTTAAACGGCGTTTTATACACACAAAAAAACAACAACAACGATGCGTAAAGGGTAAGGTTTTATCAATCAACTTTTTAGGTTGCACACCGGTCATTTTTTTCCTTCTTTATTCTAGAGTAAATACATGACTTTTGCACATATCCTGTGAGTTTCACAACAAACTTCAAGCAATCAGCTCTCCATATTTCTCATCTTCATCATTATCACACCGTCAATAACTTTTCTACATCAAGAAAAGTAGCATGGCCAACTTTATACTTTTCCCTAAAAAAAATAGAGACACTGCACAAATTTTTGGTAAATAAACTGTCATACTTGCTGAGGCGGAATAATCTTTCAACCCTAACATCATAAAATGTAGTCCTGAAAAACACAGAAAAAATAAATGTTTAAACAATAAAATAATGCCAAAATAATACACAGCAGCAATAAAAACGGTTGACAGTAATCCAGTTCAGCTTGAGACAGCTTTAAAATGATGACATCAACATTTCATAGGATTATTTCCTAGGGTAAAAAAATTTACAACGACCCGGAAGCCTTTTTTTTTTGGTTCCTCCACAAAAAAACCTAAAACAAAGTTCTAACCGATGAAAACAATGATATTAATTTATACTCAGACCATCTGGTATCGTATAATACCTTGAATACATGTACATATAATACAGCTTGTATCTAAATGACAAAAAAAAAAAAAATTGTGCTTGTTACGCAAATCAGTTTACAATGCCCCAAAATAATGACACCAGTGTTTATGCAGCAGCTTATAAAAACGGTTTATTGCCTCTAACAAACCCCCTTCGTTTAAGTCCATGAATAAATTCAATAAGCACCCGTTACACATCATTTAAAACACATACTTGAGATTTTAAAAACAGCTTACATCATATAACCTTCAATGTAGCTCCTCTCATTCGAAATAAATCTTGTGATACAGGATGTTGAACTGCAAATTCTTAAAATACTCACAAGATGTAGCACATAATAAATACGGTCCCATTAGATTGAAGTCATGATAATGGTAACCTTCAGTTTTCGGTCCTTGAAAACTGAACAGAGCCGAGTATCAAGAACGTTTTATACGAGAAAGCATACGGATCACACGGCAACAAACGAGAATACCACGCGGATATAACGTTAAAAACAGTTACTTTCCATTGCAATTACTTGCAACAGACGTCTATTATGACAGATCCATTTCTTTTGGCGCGTAACGTCACTTTCACTTATAACGTTACGCCCGGCTTCTTTATTAACTTCCGTTACGTCAATAACGTTATATGTGAAATTCTAACACAAGCGACTGCTTTTCCTATATAAACATATAGGGAAAAGCCTGTATTTTACTTTACATTTTTCCAAGGACAACTTGTCGTAAATGACGTAATGACGTGACGTATGTATCTCGCGTTTTAAGGTTACAATGATGTACTACTACGCGTAAAATAAAGTTCAGGATTCTTTTCAAAGAAAATAACTTGTTAGAATCGAAATAATAATTTGTTCCCTATATTTCATCGTTGAATAAAATACAGTCAGTCATTTGGATGCGAAAAATTAAATCACTCGTGATACGCATTCCTGATTTAATTACTACGCATCCAAATTCCTGACAATATATTATTCAACGATAATATACAGGGAGGCGTTTATTATTTCTTAAATATAAACGATTTGTGTATTTCATCTACTGAAGAAGGCCAGTAGGTGTATTTTAAATTGGACGTACATACAAGTGAACATTCGTCTTGGCTCGATATTCGGACTGTTTTCTGTTGTCCGAAGAGAATAAGTCTACCTCTGGATATTTTTTCTATGCTACTGTTTATCAATTTAAGGTCCCTGTTATGATCTGTATGCAATACTTAAGAATGGTATGAACTGTCAGAAGTTTTACATCTAATTTGCATAATCACCAATTTACTCATCATTAATCGTTTCTTCACTTGACATTCGTTTAGATTATTAAAGTAATCACTAACCCGGATTCTATGTTAATATTTCGTCGCGCATTAATTTGGTTGTTATAACGCCACTACTCATTAGCATAATGCAAATGGCGGAGAGCAGTCAGCTGCTGGAACTTAGTCCTCATGTACAAAATTATGGCTAGATTACTTATTTAATTCGCGGATACGCTCTTTCTTATTTCTTATTGCCCTGAGCCCATGGTAAAGTTGTGCACGATCATCAGTGTCAGATGACATCAGGACGGACTTGGAAACTGTTATGCACAGGTACGTTTTGATCAGTTCAAATACGCAAAATAAGTTTAAAACAATTTAATTCATTTTAAATCTTATGTATTGTAACAGTATGCCATTAAGTAAACTACTGTAATTTTGAACAACAACAACAACAACCTCATGACTCGTTTATCCAAATGTCAAATCCGTTCATTCTGAAATGTCAGGAGGGATTTCAATTTGATCCGAGTCATTTTTTGGTCGGCAAAAACAATTCAAATCTCCAAAATAGCTGGACAAAAGTGCAAGTCCGTGTTGTTGCCGGTGTCGGTCATTTTGAAATAAATTTGGCAGACGAACTCGGTTTAATTTGGTTAAAATTAATGAGGTATCGGAAACGTGTAGCCAGTGTTAACAATTTATCGACATGACCCACTTTTATGAATGAAAAAGAAGCACGTCATGAATATTAATGCGAGGCTATGAATACATACCTACTTCTTCGGGTTATGAAAAATGGTCGCTGGCGCAGACAGTACCAATCAGAAAAGAGATTTTCTGTGATCTGAATGATTGTTGTAACTATAAAAAAAATAAAAGCTCTTCTGATGGGTCTGCTATTCAGAGTTATAGCAATATACACAACGTGAAGTAGAAAATGTGCTTTATAACTAAACGACAGTATTTAGATTGTATATGATGCGGAGTATTAAAAGTATTTTCTTGGGCATTTGGGGGGTCGTTAAATTGTTATCGAGGAGAACGTGTCAATAATAACAAACAAATACTTTGGTGTAATTAATTACAGATCCGTTTAATGGCGTTTGAGGAAATAAGACATACATCACAAAAAACAGTTTAGTGTTTTTATACTTAAGCGTTAAGATTATTCGCCGCAAATATATATGTTCATAAATAAATGTCATAAATATATGCAAATAAATATATGTTCATCATAAGAAAATAAAGATATCGACGCGCAATCGGCACAAGTTTCATGTATTTCAGCCAGAGCAACCATTATAGCAACGTCAGATGCAGGACAACTATGCAGTTGTATCTATACTGCCACCTACGTGCTTTTGCAAAATATTCGTGTTTTTTTATCGAAGGAACGAAGTGCTTTCAATCAGAAACAATCTACAGCTTGGCGTTCTTTATTGAAATTGAAGCATTCTCCTGAGATGATTTGCCGGTTAGAATAATTCACGAAGTCCTGGTGAATTATTACGTCGGCACATTCCGACAGGGAAATGTTTCTTATATTTATTCTCATCTCTGCCATTCTGATTTTATTACATCTGATAAACTAAGTGTAGTCAGATCTACATACTTTACAACAGAGACATTTTTAAGGGGGAAATTTTATTAAAACGCAGGAACTCAGTTGTCCGATAGAATATAAGTAATTAAATGTTGATTCTAACATGACTCACGATTTTGTCTCTATAAACAAAGAGCGTTCGCGTAGAAAATAATGCTTTTCATTTCTTCACCTACCTGGTCATGTTAGAATCGGAATAACATCCTTTTCAGCGTTGGTATTGTCTAATAAACAATTATTTGTCGTACTGATGCGCAGTTATTAACCTCTCAAGTCTCCGGCCATCGTGGCTAATTACTGCGTATCAGTACTCCAAATCAATATTTATTAAACGATGAACACCGCATTAACGGATGTTATTTCATAAATAAAATGTCAAATTTAACAATAAACTATATTGTTTTTGCAGATTTATTAGAACATGTATTGGGAAATCTGGAAGTAAAAATGACCCCCCTGTGATTTTAACTCTTCACAATCATTAACTTACAGGGACATCTAATGCACGACTTATTAGTAGTAGATATTTATGATACAGATTTGTCCTTTCCAACGAAACTGTTAATGTATAGCCTAGATAGTGAGAAGGCAATGAGGTGGAAGACTGTATCTTACTTCAGTTCAATTTCTCTCTCCTGATCACGTACTGTGAATAGTTTAAAGTAAATGATATCTTCGTATCAGTTTGAAACAAGAACGTAACAACTTCACGAGATTAGCAAAATGTTAAGTATACTGACAAAGTAATTCTAATATTTTTTGAAGTACGTGTTAATATAAAATGGGTCAATTAAACGATTTTGCAATCAATATAATTGCTACGCTGAGCAACAGTTTCCGTTCTTGATATATGGAGCTATTATGGAAGCCGATGGCTCTTAGATGTTCTTACTCTGCATTGCAAGGTACATTGCCAGACTGTGTGCCTTACGCTTCGTCATATGCAAATTCGAGTGCTGATTTCTGTCTTGCAAATAAAGGTAAATAATGAACGCAAGTATCTTAATGATATCGTGTTTTACGTTGGACTTAGTTAAAAAAACATTTTACTTCCTTTTAAAAACTGAAAACTAAAACACGTATTTAGCTGTGTCGGCCCTTAAGTAAACCAAGCATGAAAAACACACGATATGTCAACATTTAAAGTATACTAATTCGACACATAACACCCGAGACTGAAAAGGTCAAACTTAAAATGATCGAAACAGCACATAGATAATTGAATTGTCTCTGG
Source organism: Saxidomus purpurata (assembly GCA_022818135.1). Taxonomy (NCBI): domain Eukaryota; kingdom Metazoa; phylum Mollusca; class Bivalvia; order Venerida; family Veneridae; genus Saxidomus; species Saxidomus purpurata. The sequence continues at coordinate 47,436,664 of JAFMSR010000003.1, read as the reverse complement.
TGCCATTGCTCTTTTAAGAATAATTAAACGCTAAGTAAAACAGTAATTTGTAACGAATGAAGAAGATTCTATTGTTTTACACGTTGGTAGTAATTTTTATTTTTGATAATCAGAATTACAATGTAAATCGATATGTAGTGCTTTGCAGATACTATACGGCATGTTCTAACTTTGCTATCGACGGCAACTAAATATCTGACATGCAATAAAATTGTTATCAAAATTAAATGTTTTATATTTGCACAAAAATGGAAAATAGAAAACAAAGAAAGCTATTTACAATTACAGTGAGCTTGCATAAGATACTGAATACGGTTTGTAAAGAAATACTAATTATTAGTTTCAGATCGTGCAAGAAGTAACACAAGATAATTATCCAATCATCTTCATTTAACCTTTGCTGAGTTATGTTTGTGTGAATTGTCTATTAATCTGGGCAACAAACTTTAAGTAACTTTATATATTTTAAAACATTCTGATAAATGATAAAATGCTTTTAAGATCGACAGAAATAGTGCTTTCTTTCTCTTTCTTTATAATTACTTTGCTTCATAAACATTTTAAAAAGTACAACAAGTAGTCTTAGACCCTAATTATTATACTTTTGTGCTAGATTGTTCATGTAGGATTTCTCCCCTTGAGACCCGAACGTATTTAATTAGTATTAAATTGATACTTTTGTCACCGTATATTCAACATTGAGTACGGTAACCTTAATAAAATAATTCTGTAAAACTCAATTTAAAACGTGACCATATAAACTTCATGAAACAATCCTTGTGTTGAAATACACGGATTTCCATATTTCTGCATAACAAAAGTCTTATGGATATCAGCAATGCAGTCCATTAACGAACATGCAAAAGATGTCATACCATATTGACATCTGTTTAATGTAAATGTAACAAGAACTCGATGCGAGTCAGATCAGATATTCGTCTTTCATGACATTAATTTTGTCCTGTTTGGCACTAAAGAAGCCGTTTCCACACTATGCCAATGTTTGGGGGATAAAGGTGCAACCCTCTAAATATGCCTGTCTTGCCTTAAAAGCTTTGACCAGATTACAACACAACACAGAAAATACGAGGAGCCCTTTTTAGTGAATTATGCATACAAACGAAAATGCTAGGTGAGGTACAGAGTTCAAGGAAAATGTCATATCGCCCGATTTGTTATGCCGTTATATCGATTATTTAGTATCGCAACTACTTAGTTTAAATTGTACAATATCAATTTTAAATACTGTAACCAATAGTAATTGTAATTGATAATTAATGTGTAAGAAACCCTAAGGAATATTGTAAGTGAAGGTAACGTACACAAGACGCTGATGTCGTCATCAGATGTGTAACTTACTCACGTCGGTAGCTTGACATATGTTTTTGAAAAAAAAATCTTTGAGCAGAAATCAAGTAAATACTAATGTAAAAGTGTACTTAGTTTAAGGTAGTCCCTATTATGCGAGAAGCTCCATTGCTATTGGTCTATTTGTTCTCGTGACGTCGGACATTTATGCACTGATAAGATGTCTTACTTTGGTATCATCTCAATGACGATGACTGTTTAATATAGTCTGGTATTCATTCATTTCAACAACCAATTAACTAATAATTACATTATTGTATTAAGCTTAACTCCATACACCACTTTGGTTGCCATGTTTCCACGTGCAAACGGAGCCGTTTCAATTTAGCGATTCCATGGAAACAATTTAGACTCAAGGTATTTAATTGTTTCTTTCTTATAATACTGAGGTTGCAATGCTCTAATATATATCATATACACATAGGCCATTTCAGGTGTTCTATTCTTAGCGTTTGCAGTTCATGTTACTGAAGAGTGCGTAAGTTATTAAACTACAGTAGCCAAAATTGAAAAGGATAAGGTGTCATCTCCCATTTCTTCCACATTTATGTATATTTCCTGTGTTTAAAATGTCTAACATATTCATTGTAAGTTAGGAATGTGTGTATATAGCATCCGTGGACACCGCTACAAAATTATGAAAGGTGTATGAACACTTACAAAACTACATTAAAATATCTGATTATTTGACTTGGGACAACACGTACTGTAATAATAAATTGACAGAATGGTATACACAGAATATCTTCTCATCATTTCTCCATATATATATATATTAGACTATCAAGAAAATATTTACTTTATTAAAATATCTAAATGCGGTTAAACTTGTTGGCATCTAAGTCCATGGTCATAACACACTCAGTAATAACCAACAGTGCACCGTCAAATAATGTATGTATTTTGTTCTTTTGAATGAAAACCAAACGTGGAGTTTTTGCACATTAGAATCTGCTGACCAATGGAAAGTATAAAATAGTGAGAATTTTAAGACTGAATATATAGAATTGCATACACTTTGTGAATTTGATATGTTTTCAAATGATTAACAGTAAAATGTGTACACGATGAGATATTTCAGTATCATATTTCAAAAGTACATTATTTTTAAGAACGTATATGCTCTGCTTTTAGCTCATTTTAGCTGGTGAATACAGACAAAAATATTATAAATGGCTAAAATATGTATAAACACTGAAAGCCATTTCCTCCGACACTCCTATGAAATATATTTCATCCCCTTAATAACATCGAACGGGATATGAAACAATGATAAAGTAGAATTAGTCGTTTGTATTAGAAATATACATAAAAAGAAACAGTTACGTAGAACAAGGTTACGGAAAACTAGTTCGATCTTTGGAGTTAAGGCAGAGTAGACTGCAGACAATCTCATAGAAGTGAGTGTCAAGAAAACTTTCGTATGATTGAGTTGTAAGAAAGTTTCAATAAACACATATATAACTTGCTTGCAGACGCACTAAAAACTAAACTATTATATAAACATGTATCGATGTGATCAAGATATGAACCAGACATTGAGTTATGACAAAGTGAGAAATTATTAATAATTAAGGTATATTACGATTCATGTACAGACAGTAAATATATTTTCCGCCGTTGATATAAAAGGTTTTATCTGAAAGCCATTGCCAGTATCGTAATATTTGCCAACCATATAAACACCATAAAGGAGATAAGGTAGTTGTACTAATATATTATAGTTTACGTACAATTTACTTGTTTTTCATTGTTTTGCATTTATCTATTACGTTTTGCTGTTCTTCCGCTAATAAACAAGATACAACGTGGAAAAGCACTAAATAAAACATGACGTCAAAATAATTCGTTTAAAATAATTGATGCAATATCACAATAAATGTAAATACAAAACGTGTATCAGAGAAAATAGAGGTGGTAGCGAGAACAGCTGAACTGTTTTCACGCAGTCTACCGACAATGACAATCACTCAACTTTATGTAATATAATGATTCAACTTTTATTCCCAGTTGACTTATTCCAATGGAAATAGATTTTGTCGTTCCGATATTGTACAAGTAATCCCTGGAAGACTTTATGAGTCAAAGTGCTTATTGTGGTTTTATTAGTTGTATTATGGTTACTGCATAACAGTGTACTGCATTTCTGACAGTTTGTACTTTGTGTGAGGCCGGAGTTTAATTGTGATCTATCTACAATAGAACACAGTTAGAATATTGAAAGCGAGCAATTGTGCCAAAATACAAAATAGATAGAGTACTGTTCACGGAATAATTTTTCAGTTATGACAAACAGTATTCTATCTAATACATAATTTGATGCACAATAACGATACATTCATATGCCATGTTAAGATAAAAACCATAAAATTTATTTCTCGAAATGCACGAAGAACTTTTAGTTAATACAACATCACGATGTATAATATATGTTGTATCTCGATACTAGTATAGTTGATAGACGTTTACTGTATAAAGCTGCAACATACTTGTTAAAAGCTTTTAAAAAAGACAAGATAATCTTAAATCAACATAACTAACACGTGTGATTGTACTGTACTAGTGTGTAGATTTGTTTTCACCTTTTGTTGTTTCTATGCTATTGTATCATTATTGTTGCCATATCATACCATAAGTCATATGTAATATTGTTGATGTCAATATGCTGTATATGCATACGACTAAATAAATAATCTGTTCTGTTCTGTTTTGTTAAAATGGGTTTGCCAAACGAGTCGTGAATACGAATGAAATACGGGCATACATAAGTGTTTGCATATGTCAAAATTGCTTCTTTAAAAGTTCATTATTGTCAATCTGTTCAAAAAGATAATACAATAATTAAGAACCACTTAGTGCTATGAATATATGTATGCTGATGTCTTTAAATGCAGTAGCTTTTCAATACAAAAATCATGAAAAGAACAAGAACGTCAAAAGATTTATTACCAATGTTATTGTGCAAGACGTGCTACAAATGAAAGAACGGATAAATATGTTCGTCTTCTTCGAGATTATATTCGATTTTTCACTTTTGACGTAGTGGAACATTATCTTTTGCTAGAAAAGTTATAATTTTACATTTTATTCCAAAGATCCGGGACCCTATAAACATTAAACTTTGAAGAAATTTCTCGTTTGGGCCATTGGCGAACCAAACTCAATTCACTATGACAAGTCTAAAGCTGCACGCCCTCAGATTTTGATGAACTAACTTCCGAAATTAACATTAATCAGAAAAAGTCGTCAACAAAATTCATGTATAAATTCATGTAAGTTTGTTCTTCTGTTTTAATTATCCATCGGAATAACTTGCCACAGTTGATACGTAACAATTCAGTTTTTAAGCATTTTAACACAGCCGTCACACATCATTTGTTGTCCTAGTTTTAACATTATGTCTTATCATTCTTAACGATCTCTTTGCATTTTAAGTGACTTATCATTCTTAACGATGTCTTTGCATTTTTATTGTATTGCTTTGATATTAATATACTTGGTATATTAATTTTAAATATAGACAGTACTTTTATTTTCATAAGACTGCTTCATGCTCATATAACTTAAATAATTTATTTAGTCATACAGTACTCATGCATATAATGATGTTGTAACTACCTAGGTCTGTGATACTATACAAATGTAATACCATTGATTCATTTGAAGCAAATAATCATACCTTTCCGTGGTGTGCCATCAATATCAAGGAAGGGACAATCACTTTTCCCTTTTTTGTGTTGTCCTTGGTATTGATGTGCACATCATGATTTATAAACTTGTGTATACATCTTATTATATGTATATGAATGCGCAAACTAGCGTTTAAATGTGATTACTGTTAGGCATGAAAAAAGTCGTTTTGATTTTTATCTTGTTAAAAAGTAAGTCACTGGTAAGTACGCAATAACGTCTATGATATATACATTGCGGTTGGCTGTGTTACACAAGATGATTCAAGACAGTGAACATAAGGTTAAAGTAGTACCAAAATCAACAGTGTATCACTATTAGTTTAAATTTACACTCTGTTATACCGCTGAGGGCCGTTTTGCCCATAACAAATCAAGGTATTTACGCGGTTCCGGAACGAGTGCTTGCTGTACTCTGTTACATCAGCGTTACAACTATTAATCCAAATTAATAATTATTGCAGTATATGAATGGAAAATGATGATGATATAAAGAAAATGCTTTAAGAGAAAAGGTTAGTTATGAATTAAAAGCTTACAGAAAAGTGAATCACAACGTTGTACAAAATTATACTTGCTTTATAAATTTCCATATCATTATACATGTAGTTATGCATGTTACAAAGTTTACGTGTGGCGTAGCACCTCGCCGAGTAGAAATTGACATATATGAGAAATTTGATTTAGGTTATAGAACATGTTTAAACTGTCTTGATATTATAGAAGATGACAAACAAGTACTTTTAAAATATTGCGTTATACTATGATATAAAGAAATACCTACACTTTCCAATCAATGACTTGTACTAAAGTGAACCGATTTATGTCTGATAAAGAGGAAGTTGTTAAAGTATTGAGTGATGAAAATTTCATCTATTTACCTGCCGAAACAAGCCATACAGTTTTAGCTATATACATTAATGTATATGTTCTGTATATCAGTGTTTTCATATTATTGTAAATGCTAACCATATACACTGATGAAACTAAGTTTATATAAGTATTGCTAATCAGATCATCCTTGATCTGATCAGGGTGATATTCGAGTTTTAAGTCCATTTTAACATGCACAGTAGAGCCGTTTATCTTTTCAGGTTTAGGCAAAGGTTAGCAATGGTTACCTAGACTTTAAACCGTGTAAATAGTCTTAATGTATAAAGTGCTGTGATAATTTGTAAAATCCTTTTCATGTATAAAATAATGCTCTTCTGTTTACTATGTTAATAATAATATGATATATTAATACAACTTTTAATTTACAGGTGCAATATTTCATTGTATAACGACTAATCTGTGATATTATCTCATAACTCTTTATAGTCATTAACAAATGTGTAAGTGATATAATAAATATGTTTTCTTTATAATAAAATGTGTAGTGTAAATGAAAGAGACTTTAATTTGAATTGAATTTAAATTTAGTTAAAATCGATGTATCCACGTGTTATTAAAGACCACAAATAATAGCAGTGCATATAAAGCTGGGGACATCGGGTACACATTGCATTATTCAAATGCTAAATTAAATAACGTCAAATAAAATAAACATAAAATACAGCTTATATAAATATTTCATCAGAAATAAATCATTGTTTTTATAGCTATAAAGCGCGGAAAATGTGATATTTATCGATAAAATTAATCTACATTTTTCTCTTTTTCTATGCGAATTTAAATGCGCCATGTTCTACAAAGGACAGACAAATCATATTCTGGCGTACAAGGCAATTATTGACTTTATCTATAAAAGGTTAATCAGTTAATTAGGTGCAGATCAATTTAAACTTTATTGAAATACACTCGGTGTCAGATGTTTTCTCCGAAACATGTATTATATCAGTTATTATTCATAATGTTCAAAACGCATTATAATATTGTATCATTTTTAGTACAGCAAGCAGTTTTCTGATTGATATGGTAAATTGATCACACGGGTTATTTTATTACATGCATTTTACGTTTACATTGGGCGGCACAATGTGACGCCTTCCTCCCTCCGTCTGTCAAAGCCTTGTTTATTGCATGATATATATAGTCACTTTTGTTTCACCAAAAACAGAAAAATCAATGCTAGAATATTTAAATACGAATGGATATATTCACTTAACAGACAATTGTATTTACAAAACTTATTTTTGTAAGAAAATATTTGTTTTAAATGCTTCCCTTTATTACAATGTATTTTAAAAAGTGTATTTAGAAGATTAGGAAATAAATAGTCCACATTTTCAGAGCACATGTCGAATGTCACTGCAAGTTAGCCTCCGTGGTCGAATGGTATTAGTAGCTAACTTGAAATCATTGTAACCTCTCATAGATTAAGGGGCGTGTTTTCGCCCTGCTACTCACGATGCCTCTTTCTGTGAAAGATTGTGCAGTTTCTCGGAGGATAGGAGAGTAGTACTACCCAGTAGTTATACCCAGAAACGATTATTAGGTAAAATGCCCGCCTGTTAAAATGATCAAATAACACGGTCGTTAAACTCCTAAAACAAAAACGAATGTCATCATAGACAGAGATTGGGTTAGAAGAGGATGCAAGTTAAACATGTTGTTGAAACTGTTCTTCTGAATAAATGGTTATGAAATATCAAATATCATCGAATACAGATCAATCTACATTTGATAATACAATTATGACATAAGGCACATATTATTTTAATGGTATTGTAGTTGGTCAGCAGAAAATGCTTACTGCTATTGTCATAAAAATGTGTCAAGAATATATTAGAGTCTCAAATCACACATTTTCCCGCCGTGATTGTATTAACCAATCCTGACTTGTATATGTCCTTTGGTCATGCAGAGTTCGACTATATCAAACTTGCCTCATCTTATCATAATGTTAAGATATACAATGTATAAAAAACGTTAACGAATCTGCCAATACATTTCACGATTCATGTAAGATCATCTAAAATGTATAAATGAAGGAGATTGTATTTCAGTGAAGTATCGTTTTACCCTTTTGTTAGTCTCTTTAATTACTGCATTTTCAGTTATTGCGTTTTTATGGAACATTAAACTGAGATGATGAATGCTGTAATATAAAAACAGATAATATCATCCTAATGCTAACGTTGCTTTAAACTTTTACATTGTCGCAGTGGGATCATAACTATAACCCAATATCTCACGTTAAGATATTTATAATCTGCATTCAATTAAACTTATTAATTTTATTCGCCAAAACATTGCACATTTTATTCTGCTTTAAATATTTAATGTTCCTAATGGCGACGAAATGTCTGTGCCTGTAGTTGGTTTGTTTTGTAACGCATTGAAATAACCACTATGGTTATCTCTATGATTAAAAATGTGGAAGTAAAATGTACGGCTTTAACTTTTCAATTTACAAATGGAATCCAACTGTAGTTCTATAGATAATAGTATAACATTTATCAAAGAGCAGTCAGTAAATTAGCGCTTATCCAAAAAAATGACGATTAATCAGCATTTGTATATATTTGAATCAGAATGTTGTCATAGTTATAGTGAATAATTTCAATACTGGAGTTGTGATGGATAATTTTCTCCTATTTTGGTGTTCGTGTTCGACAAAGTAATTGCCGTTTCTTTTTTCATATTTAATCAAAAGAGTGACTCGTTTATAGAAATCGTTGTGTCACTTAATTTAGTCATTAACACACCTGTGGAATACATGGTTATTAATTGGTATATCTTTATCAAAATGAAGTACTTACCTTCTATTACATATTTAGGCAGATGACTTACTAGCTCTCTCTTCAAAGATCACTATTTTGATTACGATATCTTAAGGAACATTTAAAGATTTATGTTGATATTGTGGGCTAACCATTGCCAGATCTTACGTACATCGCATTTTAGGTTGATGTGAAGTCTTCGGACTACCACAGCATAACCTCGTGTAAAATGAATACTGTAACTCGTTAGCATATCATTAACATTTGCTTCTGCATATGCAATAAAGTCCTTGCAGTCTGAGAAAAAAGTTATAAACAGCGGCGGATTATTGACTTTTTTTTCGGTTTTCGCCATGCAATATTACACATTGTTTTCAAAGAGTCCGTAACATGCTGTTTATACCATACAAGTTTCGGTTGCAAATAAATTAGTTGTATATGAACAATGCAAAAATATTTTACAGATGATACCTGATGGACATACTTGAGAAAGAAATATCTCAATTTGGTTAAGCCATTCCAAATCGTTTATGTGTTAAGCGTCCGCGAACGGATAGGTTTGAGGCCCTCTGATCGAAAATTTCATGGGGTCCCGCGATATTGCTGTATGACGAAATCGACACCAGAATCTGTTCGTGAATGAAAAGACGATGTTATAGATTTTAAATGGTTTATTTCGGGATTAATTTCTTCATATGATCTGTAACTTCGAACAGGTAACCCTGTCTTGTTTAAATACATGTATACTCCTTATAATAGCACAGTTCAGTCGTGTTATTTGAATTGATATTGTTTGTATTCATTTTATGCACGGAGTTTAAGTCCTTTTATACTGAACAGTCAAACGCTCATGCAAAGTGTTGCTGTCTCTTTCCTTCCAGTTCCATTTTTTCTAGGGTAATTTGCCAGTATTGAAAATTTTTCTAACGCCGTATCAAATGGAAAGGTTCTGGATCTCAAAGTTAAATAAGGTTTTAACTTCATCCTCAGCTTGTTTGCTTTAAAAGTTGGGAAACATAAATATTTAGAAATATCGTTAAGACTAGTTTAAGGGTGCCAAGGGAGGAGGATTTCAACAGCCCATTAAGTGAAAGGCGATTCAATACACACAAAAAGTAAAAATAATAACGTTGAATTTAATAATTGATATATTGTCCTTAGGTGAACTAATTGACTTTTGAAATTAAATGCTTCACAAAAAAGCATTTTGTGTTATGAATCGTATTTTTTAAATTAAAAATAACTAATAACATTTCTATTATTTACCACTGAAATAATTTGATATGAGAACACATGCTCCTATTAAATAGCTGAATACTTCTTGTTGAGATTAGATATCTAAAATGATGTCTATGAGATGTTCATGTGCAAACACAGCCTTTCGGCAAATGTTCATTAATAATGAATGGACAATCCAATGTGTTATGCATAACTGTTAAATCAAACATGGAATAAGAACTCTAGCAGCTATACTCGCGCAAGTATGGCAGTAAAACCTGACTCGTTTTCGGGGGTTGGCTTTGTTGTTTTTTTTCAGGATAGATATTGGTTTTCGAATAGTGGGCTAACGCTAAACGAAGAACAATTGGTACAGCCTTACATAGTTGACGTCTGTCTTGTTCAAACCAGTTTCTTAAAAAATTCTTTAAACGCATACAATTCTAATTATCACTGAATTATATTGAAAAGATTTTTTGAATCCAAACAAACTTTGAACCAAACTAAAATTGATGTACTTGCAATAGAACGGTCAGAACGGTCGGTATTATATGTTATTAAATGAGTGATGAGGGCATTTTTAATGGCCCGAGCCCGGATGGCGAGGGCCTAGAGGAAAAATGATAGGGCCTATATCAAATCACTCATTTATGCTAATTTTATTAAATAACCCAAACTATGAATTATTAATTGTTTAGAGACCATCATCTCTACTGGCAGTAACTAGTCAGAAACAGACAGAACATGCAGAGCTGTAAATATAAATACCTCTAACATATTCATTTTTGAAATAAACATGTTGATGTGGGTATTCATTTTCTTAGTTGGAGCATGTCCTATCCTTTTAAATGGGTTTTCAGACAGAAATTGATGAAAGTTGATTTTCATTTTTGCCATTCAATCTTCAAAGCTGATTTCAACTGAATTCAAGACGGCGGCCGTTTCCGTTTTCAAGAAACTAAAAATCTGAAAGTATAAGCCAGTTGGAAGCTCATATTTTTCAACAGCCAATCATTCGTCAGCAATCTTTTATTGGACCGGTCCAGTAAGTGATATTGGCCCTGGGTTTTTGTTATTGACCCTGTCTTTCAATTTTATGATGCCTCTTCCTATTTTATTACGTCGGGTAGTTAAAGAATATTAGAGCCAATAAACAATAGTTATTTAATAATAATATTTAAGTATATTTACATTTACAATAATCATGCAAACCTTTCTTATAGAAGGATTATTTTAAAACTGCTTTAAAATACAAGTATATCTCCGAGCAATCGTCGATATATAAATTTTTCTTTGGTTTATTCCAATGCTTCATACAATTGCTTCAGTAACTTTATTAAAATGTTCTATAAGGGCAGCTGAACAAATAAACTTTACTATATTTGTCCTTATGGCAAGCACCAATAATTTATACTAATACATAACAGTCAAGCATTAAGATAAGTAAATCATTGTATGTCGAACATACTATTACAATATATAACTGCATCTAAGCACAGATTACTGTTTTCCTTCTATATAAGATGCTAAAACAGGTTATTGGGGCACATACTTTATTAGTTATAAGAAATGCTTCTAGAGATTTATCCTGTATAAATAAATAGGAAAATCCAGACTTATGTGATGTCTCATAAAAAAATTTTTTTTTTCCCCCAAAAAAACAAAAAAAAAAATAATAAGGTGGATTTCCAGTAAACATAGCCTTTCCAAATCAACAATTTGACTAATAGAATACATGTTTTATATAAGACCAACATAAAAAATAAAAAAAAATTAAACCAAAATACCAAAAATTTTCTTAATTGTGAGCGTCTTTTCAATAAAATGGCGTCTTTACCATAAAGGACATACTCTGAGGACTCTTGATAAAGTCCGTACTATTACGTTCCCGGAGTACATTATCAGTGAACACTACACATATTCTATGTTCATAAAGATTTAAAAATGTGTAACAGTAAAGTTTGCAAGCACAATTTTATATACATAACACCCAGCATTAAGAGTTGTATGTTACTATTACAATATCATCTACACGATGTTCCCCCCCCCCCCCCCCCCCCCCCCCCCCCCCCCTTCCTTCTAAAGATGCTCAACGGTTTTGCGCACACAGAAGCAATGCCTGAGTTTGAAATAGAACTTATGTCATGTCTCATTAGATCATAAATGGCTTAGACCAAATTTGCTATGGTATGTTGTAATATCAAATACGCTACCTCTCTGAATGTCCTCTCTAGGTGGCTTTGACTATGAAGTGTTTACACAAAATATAATTCAGTCTCCATAAATTTCTCAGGTATATCAAATACGCTCCCCACTCTGACTTCATTGAGATAAAGCAGCGAGCATTTAATTATTGGCAATGATAAATGAGGGTTTCACATTGCATAAACGAATAGCTACCAACATAAACGATGCCCGTTTTACATCTTTAATGCGATCTGGACTGTATAAAAACAAACCAAATATTCATATATACATTGTATACATATTATGTACATGTAGCAGTTATATATGTCTAGTCCTCAAAACTGAGTATGACACTTGAAATATACAGAAAAGTACAAAAATGTCTGCTTTTCCAAACATAATTTTCCGTTTGTGAAACAGTGTACCACAATTTTGTGTTTCCCCTTATCCATTCTTAGAGACTATTTGCATTTTCTAATCTGATAAAGACCATACATAAAGTTCTTCAACCGGAAAATGTATTGAAATGTATTGCTCGCAAACCTCTCGTGTTTAACAGCTTGAAACATCTGAAGTAGGCGAACTAACAACCAATTAATGCACCGCTTTGATTTCAGTTAATATTTACTATATTTGCAGTTGTATATGCCGGGAAAGTAAGATTATTGCAGTAAATTTGTTTTTACTGTTAAAGCATTTACCCTTTTACATTAAGCAGGTTATGGCGATTATTTCTTTATTTCCAATGACACGAGCATGATGATTTGCAATTAAATCCTGTTGATGTAATCATTGTTACAAAGATGCTTTATTCCCTATGGAAGTGATGCACGAAGCTTATATCCGCGATATTAATCAAACATCACAACGGATATATATAAATGTACAATGTAACATGCTTTTTATGACCTATCCTTTTGTATAGATACATTTAATGTGTGTTGTTCTCTTTTCCTGTGTGCATAATAAAACTTTATAAGATATAAACTATCTGACTTTACAGACAAAAAAGAAATCAACATTGATCAAACATTATTGACTAAGCATTAAAATCGTCATTCTATCTGTCTCCTCGTTCACTGAGACATCTTCACGGATAACCTGAAACGATATGAATATGCAAAGCATTTTATATACAAACATATTCGATTACTATCAGTGTCTGGCGCCCTGGCATAGAGACAGAATGCAACTGTTGACATTAGATATAAATCTTTGATAGAGTTACGTTGACAAAAAAACTCAAACTAAAAATTCACTTGCTGTCAGATTAATTGTCTTGTATTATATAATTATATATTATAAAACGATATCTTGCAGTTTCTTATATATATTTGCAATATAGGCAGTTTACTATGTAAACTTTTGTACATTGTAAGCTGTATCTAATTGGTTGCTTAGATGTGGCTACCTTATGCCCGGATACGTTAACTATAATTGTCCTAATCAGTCTTGACGACCGAAAATGTTATACATGTATACGTATGATGGAAGCTCTAGAATACCCCCAACATTTATCTTAAATGTGTTAATTTAGTTCGTAGAACCGAAATATATCAGTTAAATATGACTTTCATTACGTTACTAAAATAGCATTCATTTTCAACAGTTTTAAGAATAATAATTCGTATTTACAGAAATCCAGGATTAAAGAAACTTATACTGTATTTAGGAAAAGTGGTCCATATTTTAAAAATAAATGTAGAAAATCATTTTAGACTGTGACACCATACGAAGAGGATGTTAGTATTCTTCAAGACGACAATCGTCTCTAACTTTTATTTGTGTATCAAATTTCATCTAAAACATATGAGTCTGCATATGATCTTGCAAAAATTATCTTTATAGGAATGCGACGATACAGCAGTAAACTTTTACTGCTAATATCAAGAAAATTAGATAAATATGGATAAGATATGCAGATTACAAAGATCCCACTGGCACCAGAGTACTGAACTGCCCTTTAATTTTAATGAAAAACCAAAAGATTGACCTAAATAACACCCTATCATAAAATAAACTCACAAATAATGGTAAAAAGTCATTTTCTGACAAACCCCCGTATACAGTGTTCTATACTATTCACATGGTGTAGAACGTTTTCGACAGGGGGTCCGGTCCCCGCTCTTTTTGTAACATTCAAGCAAGCAATTGAAGATCAACAGCGGTCGCGTTCAACAGACAATATATTTATCTACCAAACTTTTTTAAAAAGCTACTGTTCCTATAAAATTCTTCAAGAATATTGCGCTATTTCGCTCTCTTCGTTTTCCTGGTGTTTATCTGTGTTTATCTGTCACTGCCGACCTTCGGTAGAGAGTACAGATTAATAATAATCATTATGTGAATGGATTCTAGGTGCAGTTTTAAAGAGAATGATCTAAGATTCATCAATGTGCACTCAGTATATATGTACACATGTATTTACAATAGTATATTCATTGCCTCCGTTTGTTATTCGAAAGAAATAAAATTGTATTCCTGTATGTACAGTAAAATACATTAAATGTACAATAGCACACTGCTATGAACGTTTTATTTCATTGAGTCCAATGCGGAAGTTTTATTGGTAATGAATTATGCATGATATAGATGCTCAAAAGGAAAGTATATATAAACTGTTTTCTCTTCAATAATCTTAAATTTGCATACCGCGAAGTAAGTAATAAAAGACAATTAAATAGATCAAATCAGATTGACATATTATTTGCCAATCATATAAAAGTATGACGTTAAAACTTTGGGAATAAAGCTGATGTCAGGAACATCAAAAAGCCGTGACATTCTCATCTGTGTGATACATGTATGTTACACATCATTTGATAATAATATAAGTATAACAACTATATAACGTTATTGCGGGCTAAAGAAGCGGCCCGCTATATTTAATACGGGTTTAGAAACTGTTATATGAAGGTGAAGTATTGAAAAGTTTACTGCATGAATATTATCAAATGCATGAAAATCGTCTGAAAAGGTAAGATTAAAAATGAGTTAATATTATAGTTCAATGTGTAGCTTTAAATATGTTAAAAAGTCGATGCTTAGATTTTTTTATTCATGTAAACGTCATATTATTAAATAAATCTCTGTAAACGTTTGACAGTTTTCGGACAATCATGCCGTTATATTCCGTTATTGGGTAAAGTGTATCCATGTTACTATGACTCGATCTTTTGGCGCACACTTTTTGGATTGATTGAATTTATTCAATCGTATCCAAAGTTAACAGAGTATTTCAGACCCTTACGGCCGAACTCTTAACAAGTAGTTCTATATTACTGTCCTCAGTTTTAAAAATTATATAGTAACAGATCTAAATATTATCAAAACATTACAGAATAGCATAATATTATATTGTTGTTTTTCTTATAATTTGTAACTTAAATCAACGAGGTATCTGTTCTGTATAGAACTATTTTCCTACGCGGTTTTTATCGTCAGACCGGTGTGACATGAGAAATGTAAGACCCGTGAAATACGTATCGCTACACCGGATACACTAAATTCAGTGTTTCCGCGAGAGCGCGTTTTCTGCGGTTTTGACGCACTCATTTTGTCAATGACGCAACAGAAATAGCAAAGAGCGTCTTCTATGACGCAATTAAAATGTGTATGATAAAATTACTACTAAAACAACATTTCAAAACCTCTCAAAACGCTTCGAAATGCAAGATAAATTGTTGATAAAATACGCTTCCGGTGTGGGATATGTCTAATTTTGACCCTATTGCGTCGTCGTTGTCGTCTGATTTCGGATCGACCCGCATTTTGTACCATTGCGTTTTTGTGTGTGTTGATTCCTATGATACCGTCATCATAGATCGTAGACGCACAACAAGAGATGGTCGACGAAACTTAATAGGGGAAACAAAAACGTCTTTCTGAGTGATTTTAATGATCATTTTGTAGTCATTTCGATCAGACTGTCACTATTGAAAGGGGTTTAAGGTTGCCATATAATATCCAAGTTTAATGTCTATGGTTGAATGCACTTATGAAAAATTCGCTTTGTGGACAAATTTGACTTTTGAGATGCAGTGACAAAATGGAAAGCATCCAAAGAGAAACACCTGTTGTCTTGCCAACCCTTTGATTACCCACCATTTTGTGATGTATCACATGCAGTTTTACAGAAGTAAACTGAATAAAACTTCTTTAACACATAGTCATGCCTTTTATTTTTTTACAAGAAAGGGTATGACCCTTGGAGTTTCTAAATGACCCCAAAATTCTGATACAGGGTCTTCCTCCTCCATGAAAGCCGGAAGTTGCAATATGACCTTAGCTGTTGGGTGCGACGTTAAATCCGAATTAATTCGCACAATACAATCAACCTTATGGGCATATCCCATAACTTTTGAATGACATTTAAAGTTGTTCAAACCATAAATTTTCAGTTCAGTTTTGTCAAAATCCATTTCTCAGTTACGATTCACAGCTTAATACTTCATAGGGTAGTTGAACATAGTCACTGAATGACATAATGGAAGCACATGTGTTCCTATCTCAAAAGTAAAAATTAAACAAATGATGAAAGGCCAAAATTTGTGGACAGTTGTGTCTCCATTTTATACTTTTACTCGTGCAAGGGTTGTCCTGATATTCACAGATATATGTGTACAGTCTATGTTGTCCTGATATTTACACATGTATGTGTGCAGACTGTGTTGTTCAGAGACAATCGATCCTCCAGCACTTTCAGTCCTTTGATTAAACTCGCTGTTAAACAAAAGTTGGTAACCTTTCAGTAGTCAATGAAATGACAAGTCGAATATAACACATGCTTTAAATGGAGGTATCATTATTTGGTCAGTGAACAACAAACAACATTATTATACTCGATTGCTTAGTGACTTGCACTGTTGCAGATAGTTCCTATACATGCATTTATAAACCATTGCAGTGTTTTATGTTTACCGAATTTGCACCGTCTTGATCATCATGTGACTTGTCTAGTCTCAAACATTTTCTTTTAAAACAAGAAAGTGGAGTGTTTGTATCTACAATAGTTTTTGTCTAAGTTAAATTGTATTTAATTTCTGTAATTTGTAAAGCACTGTTGCTCATATTACAAAAAAAACTTAGTTGTTTCTCATTCAAAATAAGTTGGAACTTGGCACTGGCTTATTAAGACACTGTTCTTATGCCCACTGTGATACTTTTGTGTCACAGTTGTGTGTCTGCTCTTTACAAAGAACTGCAGCGTACTCTCACCAACCGCTGGAACCCTATCGCCCGCTCTCCTTTACTACTATTTTCATAGCACGTAGCGCATTGAACGAACGCGTGCTTGGGACTTTGATTTTAACCTAATATGAATATTGCTGAAGTTCTCTATTGAGACAGCGGAAATTCTCTTTGGTATTTATATTAAATAAACAAATATTAAATTGTGTTAGAACTTGTTTTTATAACATGGAATTATATGTACAATATCCAAAGCCATATAATTTGTATAAAACTGAGAACATTAAATGTATCATAACGGCTTATATTGGCTACCGATATTAGCATTAGAGTTTATCTTAAAGAATCTACGTTTTATTCCTGTTTACTGAAAGGAAAGACATACGATTGATTTAAACAAATCATTCGTCTTCATAAGAATATAGTATATCACAAAACGTCTCAGAAATATATATAGCCTGTATTTGATCATTTTTGAGTACTTGCATAGAGTTCTCATCAGCATGCTGATGATATCGAGATGCAGCAAGGAATGCTCATTGTTATTGTCATTAAAGTGTGAGGGATTTACGAAAGTTTCAAATCATACGTTATAATTTTTTGTGTTCGCTCCGAAAGGAAAGAAGAGTATTATTGCTGTTTCGGTAAAAAGTAGTATGCAGCTGTAATTATTGTCTTTGTTCTTGGTGTAAATAATCTTGAGATAGGTTTTGTTTCTGTAAAACTAAAAAGTACGAAACTTGATAAATTCTTTCATTTTACGGGGCAAATATTCAAGAATGGAACGGCATTCTGATTTTATCCAAGTCTATAATCTATTATATGGTAGTATACTCGCGGAAAGGAGTGAGTTTACAGATCTTAAGTTCCAGTTTATAGGCTATTCGACGGATATGCATAAATAATTTAAAACCATCATTACAATGTGTTAGTGAACTGTTTATCGACCAATCAAAGTCGTTTGCTCATAATTTAATGTCTTTATACTCACTGCATTTTTGCCTGGGGTTGGTGACCTATACTAAATTGCATTTAAAACTTGCAAATAGGAGAATCCCAAGTATTTCTATGACGGCCCTGCTGAGTTTACGTAATGTCTATTTTGTGTATAGTTTTAAGAAGTGCCAGAGTAAGAATATATTTCCTCCACATGCACTTAATCTTTCAATCTAAAACAAGAAGAGAACCACCTGAATTTATTTTTGTAATGAATCATGCTGTGTGATTTAAGCCCTGCAGAAAGGTTTTTAAAGCTATTTAAATTTCGTTTCGATTAACGATTTTTAAAAAAGCTAATATCATGCCGCATCCAACCTTGGCAACTTCATATGTAGGAATATATGAAACACCTAAATAGCCCCCGACATACGTTTTTTATTTCCTGTTTTAAAAATAGATAGGGTTAATACGACAGAAATTCCGTCTTCATATATTTACGAAATATATTCGGACCTTACAAACGAGATAACAACATGCGTTAAATTGGGATCCCTCCTAATATGGTGCCACATTTATGATGTGATACATTTAAAGAGGGTAAGAATACCCTGCTAAAGTATTAAATTCATTGAAACATTTTACGAGCGATGGAATTGTTACATGTTGACCAGATTAAAAATATTCTAGTCACTTTTTTCTTTGTTTATAAAAAGATAATAAAGGAAAAAGAGCCCTCTCCACACGGCGCCTCATTTTTAAGGGATCATCTTTATTATGCCCGCGCCACTTGAGGAATGGATAAAGAACATAAAGTTTTGGCCCTGTCCGTCTCTTGTTCGTGCAAACATTTAGTTTCACATCAATAACTTTAAAGTCCCACAAAACGTTTTGAATTAAATGATAGTATAAGATAAATTATACTGATATAAATATGACAAATTCATGATCTATTCACTCTAAAACAATGTTGGCATATTTATTTTTTTGTATTCAAGTCGCTTTTTCATGGAAGCCTTTTTCATTTTTAGCAATATCATTGAAAAAAACACTGCTCTATATTTCTGAAGTTATGAATGTTTTAGGTACAAATAAACGTCATTTCAGCCGTAAAAAATTAGAGATAAAGAAATGAAACACATCCAAATTTCGGAAAGAACTCCACTTTATTGTCTAAAAGGAGAACGCAAATCAGAATACAGAAATTATTGAGTTTGTTAACACAAACACACTGTTGAAAGAATATTTGAAATATGTTGACAATCAGAACAATTATGAGAAACATATGTTTTAGTTGTTTACAACCTCATTCAAATTAGAACACTATCAGACACTCTCTTTTTAATTTTAGTTTGAACCCCAATTACACATAAGGTGTCGTGTAGGTTTTAATATTTTTGTAACAACTGTTTCTAACTTGCTGTATAACCATCATGAAATCATAATAACATTACAATGACGTCACAAATTCAAAATGGTTGCCTCCTTTTCAACCAATTTTGTGAATTTCAGTAAACTCCCTTGAGATGATAAATGTATTTGTATTACATAAAATTAAATTCTGGCGATAAGTTTAAAGTAAAGGGATTTATAAATTTCTATATACAATATATATTCTTGCATATCGGATCGGCATTTCCGGTGATTTTGCCCATGCTAGAAAAACCGGTCTGACACCCTTCCTATGCCAGACGACTCTCGTGAATCACTTATGACGTAGCGTTATAAACATTGTGACGTCAAGTTCCCAAACACAACTTCGGAAAATCGTTTGTTTTTCATCATAATTCATCATTTTTATATTGTGCATTTGTAAATCTACTTTAAAGTGCAAGACGGTATGCAAGAAAAAGTTTCCATCATGAGACACTTGGCTCAGATGGAAATATCCGTCACCTCGGGTAACTGTTTTACGGGAACTCGGCAGAGCCTCGTTCCCGCCAAAACAGTTACCCTCGGTGACGGATATTTGGATCTGAACCTCGTGCTCATGACAGAAATTATTAAGAAAACACTAAAGGACAATAACCTTAAGTATTTTTCGGTAATTCGACTGAAACTTGGCCGGCCGCGATTCCTTATAGTAATCAATATTTCTATGATTTTTTTTCAAATTGCCCACCCCAATCGTGTTTTAGATGTGGCTATGGACGGACGGAGATCCGGAAGGAGAGAAGGACGGACGGGCATCGCCAAATTAATATCGCTTCGCCTTTGGCGGTGGATAAAAACAATCATTACCACAACATAGGAAGAATACTGCTGTATACTGAGATTCCATAGGAAGATTATGTAAATAAAATATTCGTATCAATAATGTTTTATAGTCTATCAAATATCATCTAAAACATATTAGTCTGCATTTGATCAGTATGTTTGCATAAGGTACAGATTATCTTCACGGTGATATGGTGATACAGCAGCAGTTACTGCTAATGTCATAACAATGTGTAAAAGATGGATTGTAGTTTCAAATCATATTCTCCGTCGTGATTGTTTTTGCCATTAGGAAAATTGAATATAGAGTAGCGGATGAAGTATCGAGAGAATGCAGTACATTATCTTTATATGAGTTTAACGTCACTTTAAGTAGGGTTTTAAATTAATTAATTAAGTAGTGAAAGTCTGAAATGGTTGCGTTTAAATTAGTCTTTAACAGAACGGTCAACAGTTAGGAAAAGAAATAAAAATCGACCAGATAATCGAGCTGACATTTTTACTTTGTGCGGAGTTGGTAACCTGTTTCAAATTCATCCTATTCGGGATTTCCCGAAAGTATACACGGGTGGTCTGTGATATATTTCTAGGAAGGCAGTTTCTTACCAAGGAAACCTTTGTAAACAATTTACGCTATCAATAACCCTATCCAAAAGAAAATGTGGAGACAGGGGGCTGTACCCAGTGCTGTTGATCTTTTTTCGTTCTCATATTTTATTGACTTTCGCTCACACTCGAAAGCAAGTCTGTTCGCCTAGTTTGCAATCATTAGAATCAAAAACACTAAATTATTTCAGTATTAAAAATGAAAAACTTCATAAACCAATTTCACATAATGTATATTAAAATGCTGTTATCAAGTATTCCTTAAACTGACTTTAAAATCTACGTAACTTTGTTGTATATTTGATGTTTGTGGTAAGTTGTTCAATAAAGAACAACCGCTGTATACAAATGATTTGTGAGCTAAACATTTAACCCTTTGACGACTGTAACGAGAAGTATCAACTCAATCACCTTTGTACTACAAGCACATTGTTTCGATTTGGACCAAGCTGATTCTCTAAATCTTGTAGGATAACCATGTAATTTACTGGACGGATTAAAATGTTCATTAATATAAGGACAAGCAAGCTTATGGTGAATTTTAAAAGCATGCAAAATTTATTAATTAGTCCACTTTAGATGCAACAGATAACCAGTTCAGGGAAGAAATATATTCCTTAACTGTATGAGTACTTCGTTCAAGATTTAGAGCAAATCTAATCAGTTTATCCTGTGTAAGCTGTAGTTTATTTGAAGATCTGAAATCAGACTAGGAAACGTACCAGACAGTTGAAGCACAGTCAAAATGGCATTGAACAAGGGACATTTCTAACAACCATTTTGTATGGCTTGTAAGGAACTCCTACACAATTTTTTTAAATTAAGATTGGCTTTCTTAATGACTGATCTGGCCATATCATGAAAACTCAAACTCTAATCGATGGTAACTCCCAAATATTCTACCCTTCTGTTAGCCTGAATATGTAGTCCATTACACAATACATTTTAATTAAGAGATTTAACCGTTTCCTATAGCCGAACAAGATATACTCAGATATTTTCCAAAGATGAAGGGGTAGTTTTTAACTGATCAGGCACCTGCTGGCAGTTTCGGCGGGTCTATTCACATTAACAATTCACTTTTACATCATAACTTCGAATAAAACCTCTTTGGAAGCTGCAGAGTCTGTTCTAGCGACTTTCGTGATGATATTTTACAGAAATAATGCAATGATGAGTGCACTTGATAGTATGCTTAGAAAACTCACCGATATACGAAGTATATCTCACCGATATACGGCTTGTAAACACTTGTAATGTACTGGCTACACATTGGTAATTGCAATGTTATTCTCTTAAGAACTACACTTAGATTTCATTGATAGAAAACGTGTAGTCCATACACTATCCTGCAATATAATTTTCACAAAGAGATGATCGTTGATATTCTAATGTTCTACCAAGCAAACTGACAAGAAGCAGGCGCTTGGTCGCCATACAGCACAGTAGGCATTTGAAGCAAAATGGAATATGCAAAAGTCTGCCTAATAAATCGAAGTTGTTCAATTGAATACAGATTACATATACCATAAGCTCAGATGTTTAGATACATTCACGACCCCACTGCGACAATTATAAAGTTTAAAGTTATGTTATTATAAAGATTTATAGAATCTATATTTATTTTACAGCATTAATTTCCTCCGTTTATTATTCCGAAGAAAGTAAATTTTATTCCTTCTGAACAGTAAAATGCATTATATGAACAATATGTTCAAAATATTCTTATTGCCCGTACATTCCTACGGGTATATTCGTGAAAGGAGGAAGGTATATTAGTTATTAACGATGCTTTTTACAAATGTATTCAAGGAAATTCTATTTATGTCAGTATATTTACATGATGCAGATTTATTTCCCTTCTATAAGATTGACTGTGTGTACCGCTAAGTTATTTTTATAAAATTTCTTAAAATGAATCGTATAGTGTGTATTAAATGTGCCATGTGTAGTTAAAGAAAGACCCCCCGAAAATTGAGAAAGGTGAAAGTGCAATAATATTTCATTCACCATTTATAAATATATTTAGTAAGAATAGATTTTTTTCTGGACTAGTTTCTTCACTGAATCGTTACTAGTCACAACTAGATAGTTCTGGCACTAACACCAAAAGGACGACGGTCAGGTCAGATTTATTTACACTTCAATTGTCGGACTTTGTTTAATTCTGCATCCTGATGCATCAAAATCAAACAGTAAGGGGATGTTTTATCACTGCAACGAGTTTGACTATTAAATATAATTGGCGCTTGGAATGGGAAAGAATATTAAAAGGCAAAAGTCAGTCTCCATAAATGTTAAAATTATTTTAAAATGGATCTCGAAGATGAAACAGACTTCATTTGATTACAGCGTTTGTGTAGAATTACGGCATTTAAGATAACCAGGGAAATTCATTTTGTTGTCATGGAAGTGTAATATTGATAAATGAGGTTTTCAAATTACACAAATGGGTAGTTAGCACTTTAAACGATGTTAACTATATAAAATTAACGTTTGTTATTGTCGACATCATACGTTTGCTTGATGTTCGAATGTTTATGCCAAAAGTACTGTTTATAAAATCGGACATCCCATAGCTATTTCAGAGGCAAAAATAAAAATACAGTATATGTATCGCTGATAAATATGATCACTTTTTAAAAAAGATTTACGATATACTGATGGCATAAAAGAAAACAACACTCAACATTGAATGATGTCTTTGTTTTAAACATGTTCGAATGATGGCTTTCCTAAGTGCCAACAGTTTTATACTCTGCTTTACTTGTTTTAGCACCAGATATGCTCGAGTTTGAATTTATTTTGGCGTGCTATATAGTACATTCTCCAAGCGGAATAAGACTCTTGGAATATACACAAAATAACAAAATAAGATGCTTTCCCAACCTATACTTTCAGTCTGAAACATAGCGAACCACCATTTTTCGGTTGAAAATGTGTTCCCTACACAGTTCTAAGGGACAGTTAGCATTCTCCTTTTATTTCCTTCTAAGGACCATACATTTCATTCTCCCCAACCGTGTGGAAAAAATTGCTCTAAAAGCTGCCGTGTTCTACCAGCTTTAAACATCTCAAGTACGATAACTACCTGTTAATTAATGCACTGCTGGGATTTTAGTTAATTTATAAAACTGTTCAGTTTTGTATTTTATGCCAAGTCGCATTAAAGCAGTTACATATTTCTGCATTTCAGTGTATTTGCCGTAAAGTATCTGATATTTCGCCTTAAACATTATACGGCGATTAAAGTCATGCTAGTAATAAGTTGTAATTAATACTTGTTGCTTTTGATATTGATTGATGCGTCCGTATAAAAATATCTAGGCCTGACTGCGCGATATTAACCCAAATAACGGCAAAATATACAATGCAACATTTAATGAACTTTCCTTCACTCATATTCCCTTTAAGTTAAGAGTTAGATTTATTAAACTAATAACATCTAGATTGTTGAATTAATGAAACAGTCATTAATATTACCGTAATGAAACATCTTGCATTATGCTTGTCAACATCTTCGATCTTCAGGTTTTCGTTCTTAAATGTGGTATTTATCGAGGTGTATGCTTAACTTACTTATCAAAACATTTTGGAAACAGAACCAATTTAAACATGTACCATACAAAAAAGTAATGTGTGATTAATGTTTTGTCTCTGCATTGTAAGAACTTGAGAAAAGAACATTTAAACACACTGTTATTCGTCGCTGCGCTCGATCTTTCATATGACTCGTAAATATCCGACATTTTGATCACATTTTGTGTATAAATTAACTTTTTACACCTTCTTAGAAATATATGTAATACCATAATTAAAAAATCTTTACTTAAAAAAGGTACGTACGTTCACAAAAATGCACACATGCAGATACACGCAAACTATACTTGGTTTTATACAAAAACCATAAAAAGTATAATTTGTATGAATAAGGATTCATGTATGTCAACCACTTGTTGACAGACACTCATAAAATAGCTTCATATCAGAATTGAATATATTTACAAGTTAACCTCATTATAAACTAAATGTGTTAGTTGTAAGTATATTAGTTTTGATTATGTAAGAAATAAAATTCATTATTCTTTTTAAACAGCGTTACAAAACATGGAGTGACTAATAAGCGCTTGAATGTTAATCCAAATATGTACTGCAACATATGAAGAGACGATTTTAATATATTTGTTTTATGTTTAGGTAAAGACAGGTTATTGTAGTTAATGATCTAAGTCTGTAGGCTTCATTGCTGGAAAAGGTTAACAAGTTACATATAGTTATTTGCACTAGATTTTTGTAGTTTTATAAACAACAAGCTCAATGTTTAATTCTATTCGAGCATTTAAGCATGCATGGCTCTTTTATGTGCCAGTTTTGTTTGTTTCTTATCATAATGCGTTCAATTTTATCCTGCAATTTTCTTAATCTATTTGTGATATTACTCAAAACAACAATACAGTAGTCCATGATAGGTAAAATGTATCTTAGGAAGAAAAAACATTTAATTTCATCAGAAAGATAATAGGTAATTCTTCTGAATAGGGCACGTTTGGGATTTATTTAAGCGATCACTTTATTCATGTGCATGGCACATATCGCAAGCATAGGTCCGTTTTGTGTATATTGAATCTGATATTGCGTCTCTGAAAAGGGAGTTGGGGATATAACAAGTGTTTCAGTTGGATACTTCGAACCATTTAACAATATATCTGTAAATGGTGATAAAATGTCAAAAATATAGATAAACTTAATTTAATTTATTTTCTTCCATTGCGCATAATAAGACATTGTACTTAATAAATTATTAAACATATGGCTTTAAAAAACACATAATATAATCAACATTATTCAAAGAGTATTTACCAAATATTAGAATCTTCATTTTTTCTGTGTCTTCGCATTAAAGAGAAATCTGCATTTACAGATAACCTGAAACAATATAATATTTAAAACATTTTATATACAAAATTATTATATTCCTATCATAGTCTGACATTTCATCCTAGAGACAGAAGGTAACTGCTGACATGAAAGTATGTGCTTACAAAATATATTCTGTATTTAGTTTACATTTACAAATTGTATGTTGAATATTAGTTTAGACTGATGCCATTGGAAGAGTGTAGGAAAAAAGGTTTTATAGACACAACTCGTCTCAGTACATATATATGTATCAAAACCATCTGTAACATACTAGTCTGCATTTGATATGCATTTGATCAGAATGTTTGCATATTATACAGATTAACTTAACTAGAATGCGACGATACAGTATTGGATACTGTCATGAAAATGTGTAAAAGATTGATAAGAGTTTCAATTTATAACGAAGCCCGCCGTGATTGTGTAAACCATTAGGAAAATTGAATATCGAATGGCAGACATCATACCAACCAGAACGTAAGCACATCGATTTTGGATTGGTCTAAGCTTATTAGCCTTCAAAAAATCTTTTCTGTATAATGGAAAGATAGAAATGTATGTATTTAATGATAGGCGTGTTCCGGGTAAGAAAGCAAATTCAACTAGATACTCAATTTGAAACTATTCTAGGAGTAGTCATCATTTTTCTGTGTGTCAAGCCATTCCGATTGGCACCCAAAATTGAAAATATCTACTCCAAGTAGATATATTGAGGATATTTGTTTGTTTTGAGTGGATATTGAAAATATCTCATCGAGAAGTGATGCAAACAATCATTTTCTTTTTATTTCATGCTAACTATTAAAACAAAACCTAAATTATGTATATGCAACAGTAAAAAAGTAGTTCCGGCTGACCTATATCACTCACACTGTGACTAATATGAAATCTATAAGTCACTCTATATTTCACTGATAGAACACGGTATTTTCTTAGTAAACTGCTTTCGTTATTTAACCACCAAAACAAAAGAGTGGGGAAGAAAATTAACATAATTGTTTCTTACCTATTTTATCTCAGGCTGCACTGAATTTTGCACATACGCGGAAGCCTATCAGACTGATCTGCTGCCGTATATACAATATTTGTAAAGAGCATAATAGAAATCATGCGTGCTCTGTAATTATTATGGTGCGTTATGCTCAATTTGTTCAGTGTTGAGGTACACATCTAGCCTTCTTCGTTATTTCTAACTCATTTTCTTGGAAGAAAAACCCTGACAATTTTGAAGCTGTCGAAAAGTGAACGAGTAATACTATTTCATTTCGAATGCGAGATACCACATTTATGACTATTTTCGACAAGAATGGCAATATATTTTGAAAATTAATACATCGACTCATCTTTTCTTTGGCCATCCAATATAAGACTTAGATTATTGTCTTCGCTGAATTTCTACTGCGATAGTTCTGAAGTTTAACAACAAAAAGACGACAATCGAATATTTTCCTGTCCCCGTAGATCAAAGGTCTTAAAACAAAAAATACGTCGACTGTTCTTGTCTTTATTCATTCAGAGAAAGATGAAACATAAGATACCAAAACATTCCGACTTATCGTTTCATTGACCTTTCAAAATAAGGTCATCCGTCTGGCAAGAAAAGACTTCTACTGTTTCTTTCTCTGTTCATACCAAGCAAGGTCAGACATAGACATTAAATAGGTACACAGATCATTTCGGGACAGTTCAGAGCTATTTACAGTTCAATTGTCGGGCTTTGTTCAATTCTTCATTGCCATCACACAGTAAGGAGATGCTTTATCAATGCAACTATTTTGTGGCATGGCTTTGACTATAAAATGTTATGGACGCTATATTATGGAAATGAGAATACTGACAAACAAACATAAGTCTCAATAAATGTCGAAAGTATATCAAATAAGATCTCCAAAATATCTCAGACTGCAATTGATTACATAGCTTGCATCGAATACGCATTACGTGTATTGAGATAAAGCAGCGAACATTCACTTTTGTTGTCATGGAAGTGTGTTGATAAATGAGAGTTTCAGATTACATAAAAGAGTACTTAGCACAAAAACCGATGACCATTGTATTGTAACTCGTGTTTAATTTGCAATTATTTTCGTTGAATAATATTCGAATGTCCAATGGGTTAACGTAATTTCGACAGAGAGATTCCGTTCAGACATTTGAGAAAAGTGCAAAATATTATTATCCGTCACATGTTTTTGGGATGGGGTATATAGGAGTCACTTCTTGAAAAAACTGTTAAAATAAGTGACATTAAGATAAGTTCATGATTTAAAATGAACTATTTCTAAATCATTATGATAATGTCTACATTATAAATGTTGTCAACAATTGTTACTTAACCATGCATGTTTACTTTGAAATATGTGTAATAGTTCAGTATTTGTGGCAAGATATTCTCCATGTTATTGATGTGATGACTTTTACGAACACCTTTAACATTTGGACTGAAACGACAGTTATTAGTAAAAGTGACCTCTGTATTACCAATACATTTTTTTGATTTAAAACAAAAAGCAGAAACTCTATAGCTCATAGAATAATCACCTTTTGAACTGATTGGGTTAAAATTTTAATTATAAAAACATGACGAGAATGCTACAGATGAACCGATTCAAGGGGAAAAGATATTTAAGAATATGGGTTCTTGGCTTAAGGTTCAATACAAATTATACCCAAATTAAAGTAATAGTTGGTATGCGATACATTTTATACTAATCAGGAAATAACAGTTACGCTCAATTTTAAACTTAAAGTTCGCATGCGCTGCGTTCTACAATCTGAATAAATAATGTACTACCATATTCGCTTGTGTCTACACCAAAAGCAAGGCAAAATATATTCGACGTTCCATTTCGCGATAAAGACCATACATTTAATTTTCTCAAACTAGAAAATGTATTACAAGGTATTGCTCTCACAGCTCTCGTGTTCTATCAGGTTGAGCCATCCTAAGTGCGCCAAATAACTGTTGGTTAAAGCACTACTGGGATTTTAGTTAACCATATATTATTTGTTTGAGTTGCTTTACGCAAAGAGACGTTTGTGTTCAATATAAAACAATTCGATATTTCTGAGTTTAAATTTATTTGTAGTTAAATGAGTTACGTTTCGCGTGTTTCTTATCTAAATGATTAGTTGCGACAAAGATTTGTAGTATTTCATATTGCTGCAATATAATGCTTTGTACAAAGAGGAGTAAGGTGTTAGGTATGACGCCACTGTATTACGCAACATAACTTAAATACAATTGTACTTTGTTGAGTTTTTGGAACTCTTCGGTAAATACAAGATGCAAGTGTCCCTGAATATAAATAAAACAAAAACGGTTTAAAAAAAGACAATCATAATTCTTTACTTGTAAGGCATTAACTCATGATGATGATTTCATGAAGTCACCGATTAAGAACAATGTTTATTGTTTTATAAAAAAACGTATGTGGCATATAATTGTGTAAAACTTTAGCCTTCTTATAATACGCATACGTGAAATCCTATTTCTACAGCTAAAGATACAAAATGTAACTTTATTTGCAGAAATTAAATCACAGAGCATAAATAATGTAAAATAGAACTGTATCAAGTTTTATTGCATTAATTGACTTTTAAATGCAAAACTTACTTTTGATATCAGGAATGTCATTCTGTGACATCGCACATACGTAACTTACAAAAATTGTAAATACGATTTATTGATATCTCAGACAACGAAGCTGCTGTCAGGAACAAAGAGAAGCAGGATTATCTAAATATGTTTTTGCGAATAATGTTAGCCTCAAACTCATTCTTGTATAAACAATACCAGTTTTCAATTACAGTTTTCTTGCGATATTTACCATCGAGTTTGAGAAAATACAGTACTCTTATAATATCAACAATGCCAATGTGTGATTAAAGTAATATTATAATATTAACAATACCAGTTTTTAATTACAGTATATTTGTTATATTGATAAAACAATGCCAGTTTTTGATTATAGTATACTTATAATTATAACAATACTTGTTTTTATTTACAGTATACTCATAATTTCAACAAAAACCAGTTTTCAGCATATATGTTTGTGTTAAACTATATTTGCACTTGTCTTTTAGACTAAATATGTTTTTGTAAATATACCAACTAAATACTGACATGTAATTCTACATTCAGGAAATATGCACATGTATGTGTTTTACAGGTACTGATACAGCTACTACTTTATATCAATTAAGCATCCAACAACTCAGCTATAAGTCTAGATGCGTACCAAACATACTTTGCTAAATTGCTTAAATATTTTTATTTTTGTTTGCCATTTGTATAATGAATTTGTGTAGATAAGTATCTGTATAGAACTGTATAATGTTTTTTGCTATAAATTCTCATAATAACGACACTCGAGTACGAAATTGTACTCAGTCTCTTCCTCACAGTGGCACAATCTACAAATACGTTCTTCCCTTGGTATATTCTTATATCTTCCCTTTCTATGTACAGATTATGTGAGGAACATCTCAATTTTGAAAGGGCATGTCTGAATTATTTTAACACTTACATAATTCAAATAGGATTCATGTTCAAAATTTGCTTTGAATAAAGATACAAAGTTTTTTTCTACTGTCTCTCACAGTTGCTGACCACTCTTGCATATACTGATCAATCAATCTGTGCTTGAAGGTATTTAGAAATTATATTTCATTGCTTACTCCTTGATCTACCCACACAAATGGTTAAATGGTTGTGAATTAGACGTTATCTAGGATAAAATACTTTTACTGCTGTTTATTGAAAAGAAAGATATACAACTGATTAAAACAGTTTTCCTTTTTGTATCATTCGTTTTCATAGAATATTATAATGTATCAAATAACATCTCAGGAAACCCTATTAGCCTGTACTTGATCAGATTTCGTGCATAGAATTCTTATCAGCATATTTATGAAACGGAGATGCAGCAAAGAATGTTAAAAGTTTTTTGTCATAAAAGCGCGTAAATGATGTATGAGTGCTTCAAATCATACATACAAAAAGGAATAAGACCCAAATGTATTATCCTATTTATAATCTCTTGGTGTTTGCTCCGCAAAAATAATACTGTATTGTTGCTGTTACTGTAAATAGTAATACGGTTGTTGTTATTGATGTAAAGAAACTTGAGGTTTTCTTCTGTAAAATTCAGAAATACGAAAGGTTCTAAATTCCGCCATTTTACTGAGCAAAATTTCAGAAAAACAAAAGTACTTCGGTATCCTCAGGTATGCAGCCAAACATCTTACCTATCATAGGGAAGAATACTCGCGGAAAAGAGTGATAATACAGATCTGCAGTACGGATTAGTATCCCTTAGGTTAAACTAACACGACGTAAATGCATTGAAACTTAAAAACTTTTTTCTTGACTAGATCACAATTAAATTAACCCACTTATGTTAAATATCTTTATAGTTTATACCTACTAGTGTCTGTTTAAAATGAAAACCGACCGATACTCCGTCTTATTGAAATCTTGCGAGTAGGAACATCTTAATATTTGATTGATGGTCCTGCTGAGCTAACGTACTGTCATTTACGTGTATAGTTCTAAGAAGTGTCAATGTTAGCATATATTTCCTGGACATGCACTTTATTTTACCAATGTGATACAAGAAACAGACCACCTATATTTATATTTATTAGAAGTTTCCCAATCATGCTATATAAACCCAGCCCTGCAAGAAGGTTTGAATAGTATAAGTTTCTTATTTATTTGCCCTTTTAAAAAGAGCTATTCAATATAAAAGAAAATAGAATTTGTTATTGACGTCACATAATAAACCGATCTAAGTTTCCTATTAATGCTTGTATGGAGACAGTATACTATGCGGACTTTCTTTTGTGCATACTGAATTTTCTTCAATGGGATTATTTTGCTGTATCCTGTCCTTGATACGACACAAACTTTATGAAAATAGTGCCTAATTCAACGGCGACTGAACATGTAGTAAAATGTGAAACATCTAAATTGTTCTCCGAAATGCGTGTTTTATTTCGCCGAGAGAACGCCAAAGTAATATCCCTTTGCCTTTGGCGGGGGATAACAACACACCGCATCAAGATTATCACTGTTTACTGAGAATCAATGGAAAGATCTTTTAGATATAGGTTCGTGTCAACAATGTGATATAGTATATCAAATTGTCATCTAAAACATATTGGTCTGCATTTGATAGGTATGTTTGCATAAGGTACAGATTACCTTCACGGTGATATGGTGATACATCAGTTAATGCTTACTGCTAATGGCATGAAGATGTGAAGAAGATGGATTAAAGCTATCTCCGTCGTGATTGTTTTTACCATTAGGGAAAATTGAATACCGAGTAGCGGACAAAATATCGTGCAAATGTAGTACACTGATTTTAGAACGTATGTGCCTTCAAAGTCTCTTTTAAGTATAGTTTGAAATTAACTGCTTAATTAAAGTCAGAAATTTGAACGTTTAAGTTATTCTAGCACGGTCGTGGGTTAGGAAAAGAAGACAATGACTAGATAAAATTTACTTTGTGTGGATCAGACATGAGGTAGATTACTTAAAAAAGGTAATCGATTAAATAAAATAATTGTTGGTTTCAGTGTAAGATCATGTTGTAATTTTACCGAGTGGGCACCAAAAGTGATATTTTCACGAGTGGCGCAGCCACGAGTGAAAATTACTACTTTTGGTGTTCACGAGTGAAATTATCGTGATATGATATCGATACCATCAATGTTTCTGTTTATTTTATGGTTAAAATTCTACTTTTGTTGAGTTTATTTCAATAAAATGTCGAAAATCGCGGGAAACGTCACCAGAAAGCATTGCAAACATGACGTCATTTCGACGACGTCATCGTCATATGGTGTCGGGCGTTCATTACGCTCGGAATACTTTTTGATGTTAATCCGGGTATCAGATTTTGATAATTTTCACTGAGTGGACAGTGAGTTTATCGGGATATCATCCACCGTTATATTTCGATAAACCACCTCAAAACATAAAAAAATTATGATTATTTTGCTTTTTTCAGTAGATCTTATCGATTATTTCATGATTACTGCATAATTTGCAAGTAATCGTTTAATCATGATTATTTTCAATGATTAATGATAACCTTTTTTATAAATGTCGGGTTGAAACACAGATCCATGAATCTTATTTATTATTTAAATAGTACAATGAAAGAAACAATAGTTAACATTATTTTTTAATTCTCAATGTCACAGTGTAATTTGTACACACGGTGTATGTGTTGCACTTATTGATGTATATTGCATTTAATCACCATTAGCACTTCAAATGTCATATCGCTGAGTCCACATCCTTCAGGTCGAAAGAACTTTCCAGCAATAAGAATAATTTACCTTTCATGAAATGTAACAGTAGTACACTTTAACGAAAGAACTTTCCAGCAATAAGACTAAAACGACGCAGTAAGATCTGGCCGATGTGTTGTCCTTTTTCTTTCTAAGTCGACATTGTCTTAAAATTATCCGATTAGGTAACAAAACAAAGACAATCTTGACTATTAAGAATGCACATCGACTGTCATGGAGATAAACTACTGCAGATAGTATGGTTTGAGTTAATTTGTCGGCAGCAGTAAAAGAGAATCGGGTTGTAAAAATAGATATTATTCACTTCATTTGGATAAATACGGACAAAATGTCGACCTTGTACAACATTTTCCGCGAAAGTTCCAATTCTAGACACCATTTAATCAAATTATTATTCTTTACTTCTTTTATTAATACTAAAATCAAGTAACAGATATAAACGAGTTGCTCTTATGATTTCATATGGAAAAGAAACTTAAATACATTTCACTTTTAAAGATGTTTCCGAACATTTTGATAGAAAAATTTTTTTTCCATCACAGAACACGTCACAAAGTATTTTCTATTTACTGTCGAGTTGACAATATTTTGATAATGCTGACACATCATTAACAACGAGTTTACATTGGTATATTATATTTAGATGATATTATTTATTTTACGAGAAAGTTACTGTCGGGTGCCATTACTATTTGCTCATCATCAAGTCAAAATGTAAAATCGGTTAAGGAAGGCTCGACGTTGAAGTGAATTTTATGACGAGACTTTAGTTTCACTATTTTAAACACTTAATTACGCAATTACGTAGTGGCGTATGGAGTCAGTTGAATATAGATGTAACGGTTAATTTCGAAAATGTATTTGGCAGAGACTTTGAGCAAAAATACTCGACACAATTCTGCCTTAGCTGTTGTCATACAATGCATAAAGGATCAAAAACGACTTTTTGCACGAAATATGGTAATGACTCACTTTTAATAGGAGTCGTATGGTTTAATTTTGAGTTGCTATGCGTAGTCCATTTCTTGTGGTAGAATGAATATGCTACGCTCCCTGGAATTATTATTTTAAGTTATGTTATGGCCAATTTAGTTCAGTTTCGGTGCGTACTTTCCAAGCCTACCAATTCATTTTCTACTCAGTTTTGTCGAAAAGGAAGTCTTTGGAAGCTGAGTCTGAGACCCTCGTGTTGATATTGTACAGAAATAATCCGAACCTAAATAGTCTGCCTTAAAATACTCCTTGAAAGACGGCGTTTAGGTCATACTATGTATATAGCATAAGAAATGAATAAATTTCAGGCGAGGCAATACGGCTTGCAGACAGCAGTTATTTACTGACTACACGTTGATAAATGCAAAACTATTCTCTTAAGAACTGCACTTTGATTCCATCTACAGAATGAAACGTATAGTCCTTACACTATATTGCACCATCTTTTCACAAAGAGATGATCGAGAATATTCTAATCTACAACCAAACACGCCGACAAGAACCAGGCATTTGGTCGCCATACAGCACATTAAGCATTTGAAGCCAAATGGAATATGCAATATTCTGCCGTATAAATTAAAGAAGATGAAAACAGATTATAAATACCATAAACTGAGATATTTAGAAAACATTTATGACCCCACTGCGACAGTTCATAAGTTTAAAGTAATCTCAACACATAGATTTATAAACTCTTTATTTATGATTCAGCATTCATTTCCTCCGTTTGTTATTCCAAAGAAAGTAAATTTTGTTCCTTATGTTCAGTAAAAATGCATAAACTGTACAATTTAAAAATGCTACGAAAATGTTTATCTGACTGAATTGATATGTTATTGAATTGTTCATATTTCTCTTGCAGATATATTATCTTTAGAGTATTTTCTTACAGTAGCTGTAGTAATGGTATATCAAATGCATTTACCAGCATGTAATGGCGTTGAAATTGACGTATTTGTTAACATATTGACTTTTCGGCAACGTTTGCAAATAAATGACGATTGTACATGTATGATAGTTAATATTACTTTGATACGATACGATTTATTAAATCATTTACAGTGAAACATACAGCATTCTAGTAGCTTCGGAAGAGTGCTTAGATGAATTCATATACATCGATTAGATCAGTAAGGTTATTTGGCAGAAATTAGTCACGCAATATTGCCTATTATGTATAAAGGCATGTATAACTGGAAGAGTGGGTGAAAAAGGTTTAATTGACATAACTTGTCTCACTATATATCTATAATGTATCAAAAGTCATTTTAAACATATTAGTCTACTTTTGATCACAACATTTGCATAGTATACAGATTATCTTAGCTAGAATGCGACGATAAAGTAGTGAAAACTTACTGCTAATGGCATGAAAATGTGTAAACGATGGATAAGATGTGCAGATTACAAAGATCCCCACCGTGATTGTGTTAACCATTTGGAAAACTGAATATTGAGTACGGACATTATACCGACCAGAATGGAAGTACCTTGATATTAGATTGGTCTAAAGCTCATTTGCCTTCAAAGTGTATTTTCAGTATTATTGAAAAGTAGAAATATATGTGTATAATCAACTGCCGTGATAACTCTACCTTCTTACTTTTCTTCAAAACAAAAAAAAAAAAATAATTAAGCCATGAAAAAAAAAGGCCCCCCCCCCAAAAAAAAAAAAAAAAAAAAAAAAAAAAAACTGTTCCGATTGGCACTCGAAATCTAAAATATAAACTCCAAGTAGATCTGCAACTAAATTCCATGAGTCTTGTTGTTAAATAACGAAACCCGTATACGTCAACATTATTCGACATAGTTATTATATTTAATGGACTTACTGAAAACAGATGTCGCTATTAAATGACCCAAACCAAAACAAAATAAGGAAAAAAATAAACACCGTCTTTTATGTTAGAATGCACTGAATTTTGCACATACGCGGAAGCATATATGGCTTTACAGTTGACAATGATATATCAACTATATACACTGTCATATAAAGAAAATCTTTGTGAACAGAAAAAAATAAATCATGCTTGCTGTGTAATTATTATGTTGCGTTATGCACATTTTTGTTCAGTTTTGACGTACATATACAGACGTCTTTTTCATTTCTTACCCCTTTCTTTCGAACAAAACATCATTTTTGAAGCTGCAGAGTATGTGCTAGTGACCCGCGTGGTAAACTCCTCTGAAAAAAGTCCATGCCGACTGTTGTCGTCCTTATTAAGTAAGACAATAAGAACATCACGACTATTCGTTTCATTGACCTTTCAGAATAAGGTCATACGTATACTATTTCTTTCTCTGATCATACAAAAATACGTCAGACATTAGACATAGACATTAGACATAAACACGGTACACATGTTGTCGTGCTTTTTGTCAATGCTACATACCCATCATACAGTGAGGAAATGTCTTATCAATATAGAGATTTTGTTGTATTTGACTATAACATGTTGTGGATGCTTGGAATGAGAATATTCACAGACAAAAATCAGTGTTCATTATTGTCTATAGTTTATCAAATAAAATATCTAAACACTAGCAGACTGCATTCGATTACAAAGCTTGCATCGAATACACATAACGTTTATTGAGATAAAGCAGCTTTTGTTGTCATGGAAGTATGTTAATGATAATTGCGGGTTTCAGATTTAACAAAAGGGTAATTGGCAACAAAGCCGATGACAACTTTTTTACAATTTGGCAACTATTCAAGCTACTTACAGACAAATTAGGTTGACATGTATGATCATAACGTTTCAGGTCAATTACTGTCATGTAAAAGAATGACGTTAAAGATCTCTGACAACGAAGCTGAGGTATTAAGAAATTAGAGACGTATACATAGCGCGTACATCAACGAATATAGTGATTTTGCTAATAATGTAAACATTGGATCCTCTCCCACAAATTATCCGGTTTTTGGAACGTTATTTGCTTTTAACACAGACAAAATATTGTAATTTATCCAACCGCTGGAACCTTTTCGTCCACTACATCATTGAACCTGCACAATTGGCGATCGCACGCATCCGACGAGAACTGTGATCTGAAATAATTGCCTTGCTTTTGAAGTTCTATATAAGACAAGAAAGCAGAAACAATATTCGATATCAATTTTTTATGCAAAATAACCACTATGAACACTTGTTAGACCTTGCTTTTATAACATTGATATTACCCTAACCCTATATAACATACAATTATATTTACATTAGAACTAAGCCATAAAGTTAGTGTATAATTGAGTGCATAGAAATCATCACAAAACATTAAATTGGTTGCAGCGGGTAGGAATTAGAAGTTATCTAGACCTGCTGTTTTCTGAAAAGAAAGATATACAATTGATTTAAATATATCATTCGTCTTCCTAAACCATTATAGCATATCAAGTAACATCTCAGAAACTCTATTAGCCTGTACTTGATCAGAGTTCATGCATAGAATTCTCATCAGCACGTTGATAATGTGGAGATGCAGCAACGAATGTTCACTGTTATTGTCAGGAAAGTGTGTAAATGATTTACTAGAATTTCAAATTATGCGTACAGAAGACAAACAAGGGTCGATGTATTATCCTACTTATAGTTTCCTTGGATTTGCTTTGTCTAGATGTTGTTACCGTGAATACTGGTGTATATTTATTATAATTGTCGTTCTTCCGAATGTTAATATATTTATAATCAAGAATTCCAAAAATACTTTCTTCTATTGAGCGCATGTACAGAAATACAAAAGCTCTCTGATATCAACAGCAAGTCATTTATAAATCTTATCTATTAGGCGACAATATACTCACGTAAAGAAGTGTATAGATGAAAAGAATCATTGCGGATCCAAAGATTTTCTAGTAATCATGTAGTAGAGATGAAGGTCTGAATTGCATTGTGAAGGGATTTTAGTAAAATAAGTAATCTAATACTAGTACATTAGACGTAATCGTTATAACTGTACTCGTGGTATCACTTATTTCACGGAATCGTCGTTGTATTCGCGTACCGATGTATTCAAAAAGGGGCGAATAAGGCAGATATGTGAAGTCAAGTTAATTATTTTTCCCTCATCGTTCTAAAGTTATCGGGATAATACACATCTGCATGTGGTAATTTCACCTAAAGTTGGAATTACACGACTGTAATCGATTTAAACGTAACGTTCTTGAACAAGTCCTCATTAAATCATTTCCGATCGACCCAAGATAGTTGTTCTAAATCAAATATCTTTATATTTGATGTCTTCCTTTCTAAGAGTTGTAAAGCAGTGTCCATACATAACATTCGGTCCAAGTCAAAATTTGTGCTCCATTCTAAATCGTAACTTTTCTATAATGGTCCTGCTTAGCTTACCGAAAGTTAATTATCGATTTCAACCAAGTGTCTCCTTTAGTTTTAAGTTAAAATGACAGCATATACTCATATACATCTCTGTCAGTTAGGTCAAGGGTGTAAAAACCTATCAAATGAGATACAGGATTATACCATTATCTAACGGCAGTTATAAGAATAGTTGGTACATGCTTCTCGGGCGAAGAATCACGTTTAGAATTCAATCAGACATTTTAGTGTAAGCTTGATAAATAGTGAAGAGTGGTTAGACAGTCTATTATATTTCGAGGCTTATGTCTTGTCATAAGCGTCAGTAAAATCATTTATTTTGTTTGATTGATTTGTTATGATAGTTTAGATACGACAAAAATGTATATACAAACGAACAAAACATTAATGTTTTCCCAACTTAAATTTTCAATCTGAAATATAGTGTACCAGAATATTTGCCAGTATTTTTTCCCGTTCAAACAATTGCTAGAGACAACGTTCTCTTCCTGATAAAGACCATACATTTAATTTTCGTCAGCCGGAAAATGTATTGAAATGTATTGCTCGCAAAGCTCTCGTTTTGTTCCAGCTTGAATCATCCGAAGTGGGATAAATAACTGTTGATTAAAGCACTGGTGGGATTTCAGTTCATTTGTACTATTTCTTCAATTGCTTCTTATGCCAAGAACCTTTGGTCATCACTATGAAGCATTTCCGTATTTCTGTATTTCGATTTATTTGCCATTGAAAGACTTATACAATGTCATGTATTTCGCATTTACTGACTTGTTATTATGAGTTGCTGCATTTGGTGATTTAACATTTAGATATTAGCAGGATTAAGGTGCGAGGATTGACCCCGCGATATTGCGCAACATTATGACGAAAATACATGATGCAGAACAACAACTACATGTCTACAAAATGCACAGTAAATTACACTTGTATTGCCTATCTTTTCACAAATATTATAGCATACTCAAAGTAAAATCAAGAATTTCATTATGTATTGTAAGATTGTTAAATGTACAAAAGATAATTGATTATAATGTAATAAAACTTGCTCTAGCAATGGCGTATCATAATCCACAACGTCGGTAGTACTTCTTTGCTAACAACATTACCAAAACGTATTTTTCATTAATATGAAAACGTTTCAGCACTTATCTAGGCAGAAATCTGACATTTTGATGCTGGCTGTACTTGAAATTAAATTCTAAACATAGATTAAACGAAACCTATTATTTTGATATAACACCAAACTAAAACTAATATTTTTATTTGAGTGATGATGAGCCATTAATCATAATTATAATGATTCACGCAATGTTGGCTAAAATTAAGTCCACGCGGAATAATGTTTTATGATAAATGGCATAGAAGAACAATTTTGTATTAAAAATCGATTTTTTGCCCACCTATATTATGCATACATCTGAATTGATTTATATTGATATCTTTATAGCTCATCATTTCTTTCAGCCATGCTCAAGTTTGTGTTAATATGTCGTTCTGTAGGTGGATTCTTAAATGAAGTTGTCATTTTTATGTGTTAATGTGACAGACTGAAGGATGTCTCTAAAATAGCTTTATTCTGATATTTTATAAGCATGCGCCGAGTGAATGAAAGAGTCAAAACATAAACAAGTGCTGATATGCTGTTTAGCAGTATCAGATAATTAGAATATTCTGTAAAAGTACATCGCCAGAGGTAGTTTATTATTTTGAAATTCAACCCATTTATATACATATTTCTTGAGATACTCCTTGTGCATTGTCTACTTTCTCATATCTCTATTGAACAAATTTTGTGGTTAGTGAGGTTAGTGCTTGATGATGTTAATTAAACTTCATTTGTTTGTGGAACGATTAACTTTAAGTGAAGTTGTGGGAGTCTGATCCTAAAAATGGTCATTCATCACAGTATTTTCACCCAATAAGCAGCATTACGTAATTATTTTACCTTATAATTAGTAAAAGAATGAAAAAGCTATTGAAACAAAACCTGAAGATATCGTTAGTTTACACTTGTTGCATGGTGATTTTCTCCCACTAAAGTGTTTTTGCAGACATTTTAAATATAAAATGTTAACAGATACGCTTCCATAATTGTCTGACGTTTCACCTTCTGTGATAGATTCGTTATTGCTGAATGGAATAAGGAACCCCCACTCCCCAGAACAATCCTCTTTTTGTACCTATTGATTTCCGGAGTACTGATCATCACGTCAATTTCACATGCATTGTCATAAAACGTACAAAATACAATATTCTGTGGTCTTTAGCTTTAAAACATAAAATACATTGGTATTCTGAATCATTTTATCCAAATGCTCATTTCTAAGAGAAACCTATTTAGATATTTTCTGGCTGGAGACACAATGATTTAAACCCAACGTTTTTGTAACAAACAAAAAACGTTTTCATCAAAGCATCTACTTCGATTCTGCAGAACCAGATTGTAAAATCTCATCCAATTTTCGAGGTTTCATTTCACTGTCCTAATTTTCCAAAGAAATATTTTGAACAAATCAGATCATGATCTAACACAAACCATAAATCCAGCACAATTTAACAATCGTCGTATCTTTTAAAATTATCTGAAACGAATTAAAATTAAAAATGATTATAACTCTAATGTGAACAGCTTTTGAAGAAATGAAAAGTTTCAAGTATTTGTTTGTAAGGTTGCCATTACTACGAGGCTGCTCATGCATCATGAAAGATTATAATGTTGCTTGAACGAAGGCTGATTGCATTGATGAAAATCATATGAGCATGGATCCTGGACAGTCCCGCAAAAATAGTATTTTGTGTGTTTAATGACGATGCACGTTGGTATTATGTGAAGGTCAGGCTCCAAGAAGTGCATAATACAAGAGTCAAACATTACAATTTAGGTACCACGTATTCCTTTATGACAAAATGAATCTGCCAAAGAAGCAAAAAGGTACAAAACTTATGGACACCTGAGTTGTTCACCATTTATGTCGAAAGGGTCCGCAAATACATTGTTAAGCGGGAGAAATTTACACTAAATGCACGAAAAACCAACATACAAAGTAAGTAATGCAATCATGGTGTATTAATGCCCTTTGATTGTTTCTAGAGGTTTTTTGTTAGCTATTACCAGAATTCAGTGGCAATTCCCGGGAGTGATTAATATCAAGGCAAGATGTGTGTATTGTTGACATGTTAGTTACGTCTAGATAATGTTTCTATGAGTTATGGTCGTTTCATTGTTTCATACATATAGTATACATGGACATACGTGTTCTATATCTGACTAATATTCAATGGACATACATAGGAATGGTAAGTATCAAGCTTAGTTGTGTATATTGTTGATATATTATGCCCAGATAATTTTCGTTGAGTTATGGCCCTTTGAGTTTTTCCTATATGTATGTATACAATGTATATAGTCTCCCTTGGCGAGCTAATGGACATTTACAGAAGTGACTAAGATCAAGCTTAGTTATGCATAGTATTGGCATGTTGTGCTCGGATAATGTTTTGGTGGAATAGATAGAAACTTCTTGCATACTATCCGATAAGCAACTAGCAGATCGTCATGGAACCATATCGTACCTTTTTTGATTAAAAAGTTAAACATTTAAATTTGATATAGATTCTATAAAATCAACCCACTCTTTTACTTTGTTCTGGTCCTCTCGAAAGTGTCACTGGCTTTTTTCCCCAATTCACCTCCAAACTAAATAGAAGCCTGTGTTTACAGGCCGTGTGAGCCCCCACCCCTTCCGGTTAATGTTACGCTACTGTTTAGGTGAAAATGTGGTCATAAGTGTTCAGATATGACGTCATATCCGACATGTTTTACTATCAGACTCCAAAACCTTAATTAATGTACACCAAACTCTACGTTCAGCCCCCTTTGAAATTAGGTCACAAACTGATTACGGCTGTAGCTACCAAGAAGTTATGGTATTGTTTAATGTGTAAATTCAATCACAGTACGAGTTGATAATGTTGATATCTAAAAATTTAGATATGATTGTCAATAATAACTTGAAGTTAGTTTTCCATGAGATTTGTGACGCACTAAAACGAACTCTCAGTTACCATTGTAATGAGAAAATGTTGGCATCCGACAAAGACATTAATGTATTCTGCTTTGTATTGATAACTATTAAAGTTGTTTGTGAAATTAGAAAACGAAAATACGCTACGGTTTTGTCATGATATAACATATTTACTCACGGAAGAATTGATTTCATAAAATACAATTATATTTTACGTTAACCTCAAGCCATAAATATTGCTTGTACTACAGTAAAAAGAAATCATCAAAAAGGATTAAATTACCAGCAGAAAGTGTGTAAGATAAAGCGGCTATCGGAAATAACTGCATTAACTGCTGTTAACTGAAAGGAAATATATACAACAACGGTTTCAGCAGATAGTTCCTCTTTATAAGAATGATAGTGTGTCACATTACGTCTCAGAAAACTTAAGATATATCACATTAAAATTCTTTGCATATATAGAAATGGTTAAAATGTTAAGTATTCCTTATTGAATTTACATTTCCAACAATACATCGTTGTCTTTTAATGTATGCGGCATATATTTGCCGTTGAAGAAGTAGAAAAGCGTCATTAAAACAAATCAGATGCTGTAGAGAAATATCAATGGTTGGCACATTTGAAGATGGGACAGAACAGACTATATCCAATTAGTATTCCTCTATGCATCCTCTACTATGTCTTAAGACTTCCTGCTTCCATGTCTAATTATCGTTCATGCCTGTCATGCGAAGTTCCCATATGCACTTCTATTGTCACCTTAATAAAAGACATACAGTCACCCCAAACATGAACAAATATATCTTACAAGACTGTCAATTGTTTATATGTAAAGGAAATTCTTCCGAGAAAGTTCTTAATGTGGATGCATGATAAACATTTCCAACAATATCCATTGCTTCTGAAATCCATTCTACACACGATCTGTCATGGTAAATGATATCATATTTAATTTACATCTTATACTTTCTCGCACGTTTCTTTCTCCTATATCAACTGTCTACTAAGGAGTATTCGAACTATTGTAAATTTTTGAGACATGATAATTGAGCATTGTTTTCCCATTTGGAATATCGGCAGCATCAC
This sequence comes from Saxidomus purpurata, assembly GCA_022818135.1. Lineage (NCBI taxonomy): Eukaryota > Metazoa > Mollusca > Bivalvia > Venerida > Veneridae > Saxidomus > Saxidomus purpurata. The sequence continues at coordinate 47,392,895 of JAFMSR010000003.1, read as the reverse complement.
AAAAGCCGGGAAAATTATTTGGTATTACACTAAAAAAGAATATATCATCAATTTGTTCCTAATGTTCAGGTCTCATGTTCACCAAAACATTCCAAGATTAGGAGCAAATACATACTATAAAAACTTCTTCAAAATGTCTGCATTGATTTTGAGTTGTTTAACCACTAGTAACAAAATTGTACAGGTAAAAATATTTTAATACTCCAATATCACTAAACAAAAGGAGCAGTGATGGGAACGAAAGTAAATATAATGTATAAATGTAAATGAAGGTATTTGTATTTTCTACATTGTAGCATGGCCAAGCGTTTTTATTTGTTTAACGCTGAAATAAGTATCACTTCACACAGAGAGTGCATCACTAGAATCTTGAAAGTGCATGCGTTCTTTCCTTTTTACACGTTTAACAATGTGTTATACAATTAGTGTATAACTAGTATATATTTTCATTTTAGTACATTTTTTTAATAATTTAAAACGAATGCACTGACGATTCACAATTTGAATTTGTGTATAAAAAAGATTAACTGCCACCAGGATTTCCTGGCTCTCACGTATCAGCTTGTAGATATCTATTATACTTTTGTATGTTGTTAGCACTTTAAAGAATCCAATGGAAAATGTTGTGCTCGTATGGATGACCATGTACGTGATGTACGGAAGAATACACCAATTGTGATTTTTATTAAAGTAAAGATGTAATTTACTAGTCAGTCGCAAATAATATTCTTTGATAATTTAACAACGCCAGCAACCCGTAGTTTAAACAATATAAAATCCCTCCCAAAAGCTGAATTCTCTAACAGAAGTTGTTGCAAATCCAATTGTAAATTGTCAAATACAGTTAGTTCCTTTTAAACTTCAAATTTTGTAAGGTTTAGGTCTGTATATTCAACTTAAATTATGTGATAATGATAATCCCAATAGGATGCACATGCTCTGTGAATATTATTGGAAGTTGACAATTCTAAGAGTAATGATACCCCAAACACCTTTTTTCCAATACGTAGCCGGTTCTAACGTTGCAACAAATAATTCAATGACGTCAAAGGTAAATGGAAAGTTACTCTCGCATATTTGAAACTTTATTTCTTCACACAATTCAAATATATAATGAAATGATACTGCTATTTTGGTATTTGTTAGTTTATAACACTGATCCGCGCTCATATAGTGCTGATGCTTTTCTGTTTCATTGTTAGCAAGATGTCAATACGAGAAATAAACTTACCATTAAATCAGTTTCTGATTTGATTTATTGGTCTTCAAAGTCAGGGTACTGTTTAGGTACAACAGATAGCGCCTTTCTATGCTTAAATGTTTTTAATATCTCTTATGTTTAAGAAATGATGATGATATTTTCGTGACTTTGCATCATGATTTAGATCAATCTTTCATAGAAACTATATTTATGTATCATACGAACATACTGTTCCATTTATAAAAGCATAAACATTTATGAGAAAGTAGCAAACATTTGAAATTTGAAATTGACAGGCTTGATGATTGTGATATTTGTAAGTACATGAAAAACCAGCAAACAACCAGCAGAAAGAGGAATTCGTCTATTCATGTCTTGTAAAAGAGGCATTCTCCTAGGTAGATTAATCATTAAAAACGTCTTATCTATAAGTTCTAGACTTGGGGTGAAGAAATAAAAAAACATTATTTTATTACGGAACTGTAAATCTATACAAGCCCTCTCTCCCGAATATTGAAACGATTTTGAGTACAAACTGAACTGTATTAAAACGATCTGAACGATAAAATATCAACCCGATGCGAAGTTCAGGTTTGTTTTCATACATGATATCTACTATTTTGAATGTTATGTTTGTTCACTCTTATATTACAAAACCAATTGTTCATGGTTAGGTATCCACGTGATATAGAGCACGCTAGGTTGCTCACATCATTGAACAATTTTTTTTACAGCAACAATTTATTTTCGCACTTGAACACTAAATATTTAAAGATATATCCGTATAAAGCATTTATTCCAAGAAAAGGTTATAATTTAATAAGAGTAGTGTGTGAAAGTGATGTCTATGCATAGCCTTAACTTTTTCCTTTAAAACACCAAAAAATTTTCAAATTGGGATTTTTTTTTATTTTGTTCTCCCCCCCAAATGTCTTAAATAATGTCACCGGATTGACGTACCGCTGACGTCAATCCTCCGCGTGAATTAAATCTAGTTGTAGATATGAAACCTACAAATAGGCGGTGTTCTTCCGCGGTCCACTCAAACGTAGTCCCTTTTAAGATATAGTGCCATTTCCTCCGTGTTTAAGAGCCAATTTTATGGCAGATTGTCTTTTGTTTGATGTTCAGTCGGTAAAAGGACCCACTTCATGTGATTTTAATCCATATTACAGGTTTCTATGTCCACATCTGAAGTGTCAGCTAAAACGAAAGTGACGTGGGGTATTCTTGCGCTTTTACTGACAGAATTTGTTGTTTACAGAATATGCTCTAGTCACTTTACCAGGACTTTCTTGCATCATGGTTAACATGCTGTGCTTTCGCTTTTTATTTCTTTGTATAAAGATAGATCTTCAAAATAAAGATAGCTGTGCAAGACGTGAAAGACTGAAAATCATGACAAAAAGAAGCTGTATTTAAGCGATTTTATATAGAAAACAGTAGAATCCGTATTAATAGGATTCAAACATTGTACAGTGCACACATATTGCTGATTGTCTATTTTACTAGATATATAAATATAACTCAAAATCCGTACAATACAGTTATGAGTGGTATGTTAAATTGTGGTTCAAATAAATGGACCGATTTAAAAAAAGTACTATTTTAGCCCAGTTATTAATTTGCTCCTTATCTAAGGTCAGCAGTTATTTCGCAAGTTTTCGTTCATTCAGCTTAGAAGAATCAATATTATATTTGTCTTTGATTATTTTCTTGAAAATAAAAATTAATAGTTTCTGTCGATTATGTTGGATATGTTCTGACGGGGTAATTGAAGAGGACTTTGCAATTATTACGTCGGTACATAGCCTTCGGGGGAATGCTTAAAAATCAATAAAGACTCCAAGCTATAGATTATTTCTTAAATGAATCATCACTGTTCTACAACTTTGAAACACTGTATAATACAACAGTATGTTCCCTGTAGTTACAGCACTCTGATCTCTGATATATGTTATAATATATAAAAGGTGTAATTTCCATCACCCTTGGCAGACAATCCAAATGGACTGTAAACTCATGACTAGACATCGATTTGATATAAATCGTTATCCGGACTCTTAACAAATGTTTCAGAGCATTGTTTTTCCAACTGTTACACCAGTATGCGATTTTTCATTCATATCAATAGAACATGTACTTTTTCGGATGGCTTTTGCAAACGTGTTCTAAGGTACATTGAATCGGCACACTTTAATCACATTGAGTGTATTATTAGCATTTGAACCAGTCTTTAATTTTATAGGAGTATTTTTTGTATTAGGTCTATATTAGTAACGCTTAAATATGACTAAAGTTACATGTATAGGCAATTATAGCTTTAATACTCGCCCTGCTATAAAAGTTATCACTAAATATTTACAGTTAATACACTTCTAATAAAATGTCCACCTTATTTGAAAGCAATGTCTTTTTAACAAACGTATCAACAAATTAAAAAGCTATATCAAGCTGTATCAATCAATTTGTCCAAATGTTATACCATACAAACAGAATAATAAACTAGAACTTATAACATTTTATTCATTTAGTATTTGTTAATTACCAAGCCCTTCCGAAAGGCTTTGTACTTATCTTATACTGTTGTTGCTTTAAAGTTCCTGCATCACAATAACAAGTAGCTCATTTTTATCCAGGAAGATGTTTTACTGTCAGAACTGACCTTTATTTGTACCAAAAACATAAATTTCCTTTTTAATCGAAAAAATATTTGTTAGAAATATGGCCCAGTATTTATATTCAATGATATTGCCATAAATAAGAAAGGCTTTCTGGCAACTCTTTCTCATGACGAAACGACTTGAATATGAAGGAAAGGCATATGTCAACATTGTGAGTAGAACATGGCTCTATCATTATCATATCAGTGAATTCATTAATTCTTCTATATCCTGTGCACAGCCGGCATATTTTGTTACACACTCGACAGACATGCATGTGTTTTTGTAAACACTGTACATCACGTTATGCTACTTTCGGATAGCCTTTAAATTCGTAAAGTCAAAACGTTATCCATACGGTAACTGTCGCTTCTATGGAAGGCCAAAACTGTCTTAACCAGCGTATACGGTTTAGTACGTTATGGCCGTTCAAAGGATATCAATAAATTCAAAAAGATCCCTGGACTTAAAGCACTGCGAAAGGCTTAATGCAATAAACTAGATGTTGTTAGTGGTGGTGTTTTGTAAAAAAAAAACAGTTTCCTCTTGTAAACAGATAGATTGCCCATGCACTGTAATACTATCTTTGAAACACATTCATTATAAACATTGAAATAGAAACAATATTATCATGACGATATCTAATTTAATCTAAACAACGGTGTAATTGAAATTGTTCAATTTATCTGATATTTTAGTGAGTGTAGGGGATTTTATATAGCCATTTAATTTTTATTAATTACACATTACTATAACATAAATTTTGATGTTGCAAGTCTGTGTTTAAGAATCAATGTTATAGGTAGCTTCCCTATCTTAATTAAATTTCTCATTCGTAGTGCTGCGAATGTGCCGTATTGATAAAACTAATCCTACGATGTTCGAAACTAAATATAGTTAAAGGGGTATTAATTCCTGGAGTTCTTAAGTGTACTTGTTTGTGATATGATAAATCTTAACAGAGATATGAAAATACTTAACAGTCTGACAAAATATTTTCAATGCCTGATTTATCTGGCGTTCACTGTAATATTTTTGAAATATTAGACTCGTTCCAGCAGTGCGTCAGTTATGTACAGACGGTTCGACTGTTTCTTGATGTGCTTATCAGAACTGGCCTATATTACAAACAAATATTTGAATACCTTTTTACGTTAATCATTTTCGAGGAACAAAATCACCTGGTCGGACACAAATAAAACAAGCTACACAATTATTCTACAAACAGGTCTGCAAAAGCACGTACTAAAGCTCAAAAAGAGAAGAACAGTATTTTTACATATTTTAACTATACATTTATTTTCTGGATATTCAGGTATTCAGCTGAACGACCGCCTAGGTATATCGCGATTTGTAATTAACAATGTTACATGACATATAATATATTATATGTAGTCCAATACAATGGCTACATGTCGTATTACAATCAGAAACATAGTATAAATGTATTTAATGTTATTCAAAGACTGCCAACTACACTTGTGGATTTCTGACTTCCTGGCATGATCATATCTGTACAATATAAACGTACATTATAATAACAAACGGTTGATTTGTAGGGTCGTTTCTTCGGTTTTTGTGTTTGTTGGCTCCAGCGATGTTTATATATTCGTTACTGATGCAAAGTGTTGATAGTTTTGTTTTGAGCATTGCATAACAAAAACTACGTGGCCACTTTGTGCAAACCTGGCCAAGCACTTTAAAAAACTCAAGTAGGGCAATAATTTATAAGGAAATGTCTGCATTCATATTTTAACCGTATCTTCGTTTGATTAACATTGAAATTTATTAAGTTTACAAAAGTAATAAAGACTTCTTACGTAATATATAAAAAATTGATATAAGCCTTAGCCGATATCATTCTGATATGAGAGAAAACGAACTTTACCAGTTCATTATTTGTAATATTCAGATATGTTAACAATAAGTTATATGTATTTTAGGAAGCTTTGTCTGGTTTGCTTCTGAGTAACAAAAATTGATATTAACTAGCCAGTATAATTGTGATGATTTTGTGTTACATTATTGTCTGAGAACATTTAAACATACTTCATTATGTGAAATAAGCGTATAATTATTATGAGCTTGTAGAATTATTTTGTCCAGTTGACTTTTTGAGTGTGTATTTGTAATGGGCTTATTTCAAGCTTTTACAATATATGGCATTTAAGAAAGGGGATGTACTGGTAAGGGTTTTCGTTTTTGCATTCCCGGAAATTTTCATTTATTGTCTTTCAAAACTTACACAGTCAAAACAAGGATAGGGGTGCAAAAGTATTATTTCTGAAAAAAAAATGTTTAAGATATTCAGGTAATTCAAACTCTGCTTCAATAGGTATTGGCCAGGAGGATATAAAAGGACATTTATAACAGGTTCCTGATACATTACAGTTCTTTGTTACAGACCTACATTGAAGGTCGCTATATCTCAAAATTCGTCGAAATCTAAAAAAAACATATGTTTCTCTGTGTTTTATTGAATTTCTTTCTCATCTGCGCATCGACCTCCAAGTTATTATATTTGCGTTCTAAAAACAAAGGTCTTGATCATACTGCAGGCAAAATATCTAAAAAAAACTTGCTATTGCTTTATCATGATTAGTTTAAACATAATTTATTGCCAATAATATACATAGCAAATGGTTTGGGCCACAAGTGCTTGCCACATTATAAAACGACCCTCCGCAATATATAATAATTACAAAGAAGCATTGTGGCTACATATATAAACATTTACAATGTATCATTATAATGTTACTGAATGAAAATAAAAAACGTTGTATCACATAATTATGCTGGCGATGCCAGCACCCAGTGTGCGACCCGAAAACCTACAAAATTAAAGTACTGTTTCGCGCTAAAACCTTCGAGTGTCATGTATTAACTTTTGAACTGATATAAAAATCTTTAAATTATCTTCTTCTGAGAGTACTTCTTTCCCTCTAAGCAACGAATTTACGCTTAATGGATGATAACGTCGTGTTTCTCTAAAAAGTACTATTCTTTGGTTTAAAAACAGTGTACATTGGAAAAAATAATGTTCTGCATTTTCAATTCCTTTTTTACAGTCGCAAGTTGCATTTTCTCTTAAGTGGTTATTAAACAAGTCTGCATTTAAGTTACTGCAACCATTTCTTAAACGAGTGTGATAAACAGTTAAGATTCTCGTGCCTTTAAAATAAAATGGCGGTGTTTCAATTTGTTTGAAGAAAGTTCTTTTAAGTCTATTTTTAAAAGAAGACAAGGTTGGAGCATTCCTAATATCTTCTGGTAGAGCATTCCATAAATCAACACTGGATGGTACGAAAGAGTTCGAAAAGATCGCTGTTCGTCTAGCAATAACAGTAAAATGTTCAGCGTTTCTTAAGTTATAGCGATTTTGTTCACCAACTGTAGTTGGAAAAATTTATCATGATTAATAATTAATAGACAAAGACAAAATCTATTTTCAGTAAAGTCGGTTGGGTAATATAAGGGACGTAAATATTAATTCAAGTGATGACAAAATACCACTAGACCTAATTTTTAATCATAGTGTAGAAACAGTTACCTTAGAAAAGATTGAAAATTGAAATATTTCTGAAATACGAATTTCAGCTAATTCTGCATTTAGCACCTGACTTTAATGGTGTATCACGAAAGAATAATATTGCGACTAGGATGAATCATCGACTCATCATTATTTTTTTCGAGAGTGATAAAGTCTATAAAGCACAGGGACAATAAAATTTCTTTAAATTTGATTTTCAGTAGTAGGCCCCCTTAATTAAACTGAAACTTAATAACTTTAGCAAATTTAAGTACAAAGTATTTTGAAAGCAAAAAATATTACAAGCAAGAACGCAGAACACTAGTAATAATAACTACATGATATACCATTTAGGTTACTCTGTGAAACTTTTTTTTGCAATGAAACAGGCAAAATAATTTTGAAACAAGATTAGCTTTTAAAAAAGCTAGAAAGCAGCTCGTTTGTTTGTTTGGTAAGAAAATGTTATTAAACTAGATGAAGCAAGACGGAGTTCAGTTATTATACATGCAAAATTATTTAAGGTGAGAGTTTAATCCACTGTCAATGTATACAATCCAAAAGTTGGTATCTATATTAATATGATATAATATAAAGAGATTGTGCCCTGTCTAACTGAATCATGTAAAGGTTGTCATAGTGTTTGGTTACTAGTAACTGAAAAACGCATGCTTTGAAACACAAACTGTATTTTCCATATGCTTTATACAGACGAAACAAACAACTAGTTTCCTTCTGTGTCAGTGATTACTTTATGTTAATTCATTATGCTCCTTTCCGTGTCATTGCAAAATGTGTGCCTGTATACGCCGGAAACGGACCAGTTTGATTGGTAACATCCATCCTTTTCTGTTTTTCTTCATTAGCTAGGATTTAAGCGGCAGGCAGACCTTCTCCCGGTGCTGCGCCGTATCTATAACGGTATCTAATAAATTTGATAAGTTAGGGAGTTTTGTTTTACCTGACTGCAATATTTTTGTCCAGATATTATGTTTATTATCCAAATAGTGTGTAGAAATCGAGAAGCCATAGATAGGTGTGTGAACATCGTTGCCAGCGTTACTTGGTGGTTGAACCACTTTGCCTGGTGGTGTCTTTATTTGGTTCTATAAAACATTGTTGGAGACTAAATTGAAGTTTTTGTGAAAAAGCGCGTAGTCCAAACGTGTATAAGAAAGTAATTTACTAAAAGACGGCCCAGTATTTAATTTATGATTTGATATAAACGTTTGCTTATTGAAACACTAAGTCTTACTAAACAAATTCTTATATCTCTTTTTGCTTGTATTTTTCTATTATAATTAAGAGTAATGCTCGATCTAAAGTATGGAGTTTATTGAAAGTACATGTATCCGAAATTTGCTTCCCTTTAATATTATAAATGCATTTGTACAGGTTTGTAAGGCCTTTTTTGGTCAGTTTGAATATACCAATCAGCGTTTATCTTTGGACTTCGGGCTAACGATGACGCCGAAAGCCATGTGTTACGTTTGCAGTTTGAGGCTTTTTTTAATGTAAAATCATATCGTAATAGCCGGCATCATTTAACACTAGAGGGTATTATTGTGGTGTTGCTACTGCTGTAAGTATGTAAGTATGTTAATTTATTTATAAGTTGGAAGTTCTACATATGCATTGATGTAGTCTCAGTGTTCGTTTGCTTATTGATAATTTTACTTGCTGTTTGAGCAGAAATATGAAACTAGAATGCAAAATAACTTACCCAATATTGTTGGCGCCGCCGATGACGGCGGCGGCCTATTATGGAATAGTTTTCTCCGAAGACAGGTATGGTGGTTATTAGATGCGAAGAAAATGGTTTTAACTGTATGCTAAAATAATACGAAATGACATTAAAATATTGATTATACACTTTCCTTCATTAAAACGTAATTGTTATTGTAATGTTCCTTTTCATATCTTTTAAAAACAAAAAAAACTTCCCCCATCGGTTGTAATATTTGAACTATTTAAATAACTTACTTTGCCTGTTAGCAGTTTGTATATTAGTCGAGGTGTGTACTCTGTCTGTTGTCTTTTCTCATTGGACAATTGTTTCTTCCTGCTACTAGTGAGTGTCATGGTTGATGGTGTTTATGAATTTCTATATATGTTTTACTGAGTAAAGCTTTTGTAGTGATAACAATCTGTATACCATTTAAAGTAATACACTAGCACTACCGAACACAGTTCTCACCAAAAGCAGGTGAATAAACTGTAAAAACTACGAACTATACAAAGGTAACTCTTTTGCCAAGTGTAAAAATACAGAACAAGACACAATGCACTGAACAAACACAAGACAGTAAGTAACATAAAAATATTTAGTAAAAAGAAATGCTGGTGTTCAGTAGACGTTGACTTTTATCGGTGGTTTTAAACGGTATTATGTACTGGATAGAGGTATCATGGACCGTTGATGTATATCTTATTATGGCGTATGTTCCGTTCTTTTCTGAAGTGATATTTGCTTTGCCCCGAAGTAATAAAACATTGTGTATTCCTTATAACAACAATTTTACAAAATTTGTTTGAACATTGTATGGTGGGTGTAATGTTTTATTGAAAAGGCAAAGTCTGTGGTTGATGCAGTCTCGTAGTTGTTAAGGCTCCGGTACAGTAAAAACAGGCGTTTATCTCAACAATTTCAGTAAGACACTTTTTTTCTCCTGTGTAAATTTGGTTTTGTAGAATTTAATTTTCTTCCATTACTCTCACTGTCTCGCTTTGACAGATAGAATATAGATTTCATTTTCTTAAAGAATAGTAAAATACATTTATGTCTCTCTAAAGAAATTACTGGCGCCGTATATGCATAATGTTTATACTTGTCAAAATCACATACTCATTCTCCTGTCATTATGAAAGATTAGAAAGTAAGTGTCTGTAGCAATAAATTTGCAGCCGGAAAATGTAGATAAATATGTTGGACTGCTTGTTGTTGCAATTGAAGTGTTATTTCACTGAACTTCTGCATAATAAGAGGTAAATGTTATGTTCATAATTTAACGGGTCGTACCGATTATAGCCCCTTTAGAGGATGGTGGACCTAGTAAGCACAATTACAAACAGTTCATAATTTAAAAAGTACAGTTATTTATATTTCAAAGTCAGTAACGGAATATTACATAATAACCCCAATGCTAAACTTTTATCTAAATCAAATCAGTATATTGAAAACGACAATCAGATTCATATAAGCATTTAGCATAAAGTGTATGTTTAATAATAGGCGCATGGCAAGCTGGAGAGAGATACTTTCTCTTGTGAATTCTTTAATCAGTAGAAAGCGTTTATATAATAGAATATTACTGCTTTGCTACACGCGAGGAGTACAGTTTACAGGATTGTTTATCAACCGTCTTACAATGTCATCACATCAAATAAAATGCAGACACTGTATGCTAAAACGTTTACATTGATGTCTGAAACATATTAAACTAAATATATAGTTAGCGCTACTACGTGAACATGAGTTCTAGCCAAAAAAGTACAAGAAGCAAATTCAGCCTTATTTTTGTCTTGTTCACGTTATACAATCTGGCTCCAGTCGTTTACACATTGGGGGTAATGGTTGCCAACTTTTAAGTATATATAGGAAGTTATCGATTTGTTAAAATGAACTTGTGTTGCGTTTTACGACATGTTACAATTTGCCTGATGACACCGATATATATTGTTTCTATAATAACTCCAATCTGATGACATACTACTTTATAGCAATGCTTATCCCAGATTTAAGTGGCATATATATACATAGATTATTCTTAGCATACTGTACAGATTCGAAACTGCTTTCTGTATTGTGATAAAGTTTGCAGTTACTATCAAATTTTCTGGTCAACGATGACATAGAAAGAATGATACATTTGTTTATAGAAAGTGAAACAATAAGGCAAGTTATTAAATGTTATATTCATGAGCTGGTTCCACAGGAGAAAAAAATGTAACAGCTGCTGGTTCATAGTTGCCGGTGAATTGTTTTCTAAATGATATACTAGAACATGAATTGTAAAAGAAGCAACAACAAAAGTAACAAGGACTACCTTTAAAAAGAAAGTCGGCGCAATTTTTAGTATACGATTGCTAGCTAGATTTTTATAGTAATAATTAATTCTATTCAGTCAGAAGATGTAAAATGTCACATGGTGAGGGAAAAAAGAACCTTAACAGGGGTTCTTTTTTTTTTTCCTTCCTTGTTAAACATACTGAGCTAACCGTTCACTTGACAAATATGTCCCCGACGACAACAAACTTAATCCTTGATTTTCTTATAATATGCTATTCCAATAATTGACCGTTATTCACTTGCCGAGAAAATATAAATACTCTACACTTATAATTAACATTAATTTGGAGATGTTGATATACTTGAATTATTTACGTACTTAGATTATTAACCCATTCAAGAAAGCAATAGTATTTTATTGTCTATTCTTATTAGGTGCATAGAATGACAGAAAATATCAAAAAAAAAAAAAAAAACACGAAAAAGAGCGAAAAAGAACGAAAAACAGTTTTTACAGACCGAACACAATTTGGTTTATTTTCAAAAGAAAATATGATATTGCTAGTTCTGATTAATTATTTACTTTTTACAAATTCCTTCATTTATTTAAAACTTAAATTATAAATTATACATTATCTTTTGGAAAAAAAAATATTTTCAGTCTGCATGAACTGTTGTTCGGTCCCTTTTCAGTCTTTTTTGGTTGTTTTCGGTAATTCTATGCATCCGGTATTATCCAAACAATAGATGACTTACAGCATGAATTTGTCATTTCAAAATATGTTACACATTCTAGGCGTTTGAAGAATTCCAAACTATTTGTCAAAAGCGAGCTTAGTACAGCTGCGCCGAAAAAATTTACAAAGCAATTTAGCACAACTAGGGTTGATATTGTATTGGTTCACTCTCTGATTGTCAGTTTAGACCCGCAGGGTTCTTCAGAAACAACTGCTGTTTTTTAAGGAAGATATATTAGAACTTGTACAGACAGACAGTTCTGGAGAGGGCAATTTGTAAGATTTTACCGTAGAATTAGCTGTATCAATTGTTCTTAATTTCTTATCAGTCCTAACTATATGCGCTATTTGATGCAGGACACGGTTCAAATTAGAATATGCTCTTAGATAGCAAAAGAAAAAAGACCTAGAATCTGCAGTGAAATATGATCTGATTTGGAAATTTAAATGATTGTATGCCTGCTAATTTAGTTTGAGGCAGCAAATACAAGCGATTTTGATGCCAACATTTTTCTGTCACAATTTCATTTGCTACAGATATCAAACGCCTGTCGATTCAATATTTATTAATTAACTGTTGAGAACTTGATCTGATAAGAACCGCCACAAATTGGCTAACACAAACTAGAACAGCGCATCCGAACAGGAAATGCGAATTGAACAAGACCTACACGCCATTGAAGCGTTACTAGGTGTATTGTTTACGTGATTAAATAAATACTAGAAATCGTTTGACGACTAGTTCAAACCAGACAGGCAGATGTTTCACACGTATGTTTAAGAAATTCATGTCTTCAATTTATTAACAGAATCTCTTTAAATCCATACCCAAGATTCATTAGTAATACGTTTTGCTGGATGGATCTCTGGGTTTAATTTTGTTTTTACATTTACCAATTATACGTCAATAAGTGTTAAATAAATCCAAAATTACAGCGGGCATACATTAAACTGCCTGAAAATAGAAAAAGCAAACTTTAACACGGATTACAATACTATACAGATTCGCAACGTTTCATTATGGATAACTAGAGTACAGATACTTGCATTACTGCGGACTAAAGAAACCAGTAAAAACTTCTAAAAAAATATTTCGAAGAAATAGAGTATATATATAGGAACAGGAATACCTCGCGATAAGACAGAGACACGATTTTGTTAAGCATATTTGGTGGATGAATTCTCATCAAAGATTTCAATTCAAATATTTAGAAACGTAAAGGAAAAGCGAAACATTTAAATCATTACGGCATACGTTCGCAAATTAGTCTAGTTAATAATTGAACTTCTGGTTTATCGTTTTTAAAGTGCTTACGAGAAACTGAAAGCCTTTTATGTTGTTTTTGTGGTTGTTTTTGTTGTCTTTCAACAAAAACGCATACCAAGTACAAGACAAATGATACGGTTTCAAACCGCAAGCTTTATTATTAACTAGGTTAATCGGGTTAGTATTTTCTTGAGTTTTCTTTCAAGGACAATAAAGATTTGGCTCTTATGAAGCTTGTCATAACTTACGTTTCCTCAAATTTTCAAATCTTGTTTTGTCTTTCCATATATTAAATTATATAGTATATATTATATTTAATATCAATCGTACCATCGTACTTGGTGACCTCGACCACTATCCTTACGTTAGTATAACGACCATTGAGCCCAACAGCAATGCCGCTACTTTCCAAGTTAGGTCAGATTATAATCGTTTTTAATCTAATACAGTGCTCTCTGTTCTATCACAGACACATGGTTCCCATGCTTTGTATTAAAATGAGGAAGCAGTATTGTATTGGAAGAATCTAACGACTTTGATACACTCGCATTCTGCAGCATTATCGGGTGATTAATTGTGTCTGCTAGAGGTGTAATATATTTTTTGAACCACAATGATTCCGGAAATACCTGATATTTTATATTTGATTATTTGAGCTCTTATCAAAATCAAGTGAATATTTTCAGGAGTTATCTAAGCAGATGTTCCAAGCTTCTCGTGGTATTTATTGTTTTTGATTTCTGAAATTTAAACGCATTCAGTGATTTTCGGATATTCAAGCACGGCTGAAGTTGAATGTACTATTCAAATATTTATTTGAGAGTTGACAGCATTTAAGGTAGTTTGAGAGGTTTAGTTTTATTGAAAAATAGTGTTTAATCGCTACTGAAGAAATATTTACACTCGACGTTTACAAATAAAATAAGGGGTTCAACGTTTGTTAAACGATTTATCTACCAAATAGTGAAATGTGTCAAAATATTGTTCTGTTATAAACTCAAACAAAAGGGCTATAAAATGAATGATAAAAGCAAATAGAAAGAGAAAAAAACCTGTTTTAGAATAAATTGCATCTAAAATGTACCAAAACAAAATAATAAAGAAGAGATAAGGAATATGCTGGATAATTTACTTACATCTAGGGATATTTGGAGATATTGAAAAAATGATAATTGTGTGATTATGTAGTTGAGGACATACCGGCTATGGATATCGTCTACATCTCCATATTGTATGTGTTGCTAGGGGTGATTGAGATTTTACATTGTTACGGTAAGTAGTTGTTTTATAATATGTTCTCAAGACTTGTAAATAGTTCATATCAGTCAAGTTTTGCCATGGAGATTTTAACAATGTGTTGTTTCAGGCACATGTGTTATGATTTTTCAAAGCAAGGAACATTTAAAAGATTCTTACTTAACCAATGGCGGGGGAGTTCGTTAGTCGTTTAAATTCAAAGTTATGTCTCAATTGATGCCAGCTTAAATTACGTAGAAAGTGGGAAATAAATTTGTTAGTTATTTTACAGTGGATATTTGCAAGCATCCCAAACCATTAAATCGTGATCAGTTTGTGCAGTAACAATCCTTAAAACTGCTATAGAATCAGTCCAATCTAAATACCAAAATAGACGCGTGATTTTAATTTATAAAAATAGACAAACGCATTTCAGACTTCTTGATTTATATACATAGTATACTGCGTCCAGACGGAGCATGTCAGTAGTAAAATAAATGTTATTAGGAAATAAACAAGGTCTTGTGTCTAGTGAATCTAAATCGCAGAGAAATTTATAAAGAACGCACTTGATAGATAGTCTGCACGCTAATCCACACAAATAAAAAGATTATAACAAATGAAAGCCAGTGTGAATCAATAACTTTGATATCAGAAAATTTCTGACAATTATAACAAATATATGTAAATCGGTTTTGTTTCTTTGTTTTCCAGACACCAAGGCTTCTTGATTTACCTTTTGGTACTGTCATAAATCATACACTGCTATATATGTGAAAATTGGAAATTATATAAGTTCTTAGTAATCAATATATATTTTGGGAGAAAAAGAAAGCAATAAATATTGTTGGGGAAAAACGTTTTCCTTTAGCCTAGGGAGGGAGTAGTTGGGATAATTGAAAGGTTATGAGATACAAACATGTTTAAACAGTAAAAGCAATTTGCAGAGCGTAGTTGTTTTAAAGTTTTCATTGTTGTTAATCGATATACAATGTAACTAAAATAGTGTTTCCTATATATTAGGTTAGCGAAGGGCTGCACACAAAGAATTAACCAAAGTTGAAATTGTACAATTTTTCAATGTCCTTTTATATGTTTAACGTATGAAGATTCATTAGGTACGTTTGGACTTAAGATTTTTCTCTCGTATAAGCATGTCATGATTATACAAAAGAATCGTCGGTATAATTCGTCAGATGATCAGGACATATTTAAAATTCCATAAAACGTACACAATGCATAAAAATAAGATTCCTTTTCCTTCTAAAACGAAAAGATATGTACTATATAGATTTATGTAACGATATCTATTTTACTTTGTGCAATGCGTGTCATGATATTTTTAAATTATGTTTTGTCGAATAAATCCAGACAACAAGGTGTTAGGGTAACATCTTTCGCAGTCAAGCTGTTGTGAATGTAATTTATAACAATCTAACATGCAATGCGTCCTCACATGATTTTCTACAATTTTGACAAATTATGCTGAAATCCCATTACATGTACCAGTAAGAAAATGCATTTCATGTACCATGTACCAGTAAGAAAGGGCATTACATGTACCATGTACCAGTAAGAAAGGGCATTACATGTACCAGCAAGAAAGGATAAGCTGAAACGCAATCTGCGCAGACGGACTAATGAGAAATTGTAACGCGATGAAAAAAAATTGAGCAGTTAACAGGATAATCTCTTTTAAAACGAATTGAGAAAATGAAAGGAAGCAAAATTAAAATTTTGAAATACATGTATTTTTAGTAAGTATTGAAGAAGAAAATATCTCCAGGTAGTCAGGATATACCAGTCAAAGCTTCGACCAATGAAAGTATCCAGCCTCTTTGGGGAGAAACGAATCAAATGACCTGGTCAGAGTGTTCATTAGAAGTTCTGGGCCTCACATTTGATCTGGTAGACTTTCAGGCAACCAAGGAGTGGGCGATGGAGTAATTTCTAAGATATTCGCGAATAAAACTTATAGTTATCATTTGATTCACATTTGGTCATATTTTAACGAAACCATCTTAACATTAACCACAATCCCTTAAAGTTGTCTTTATTTTTTTTTCCAAAAAGCAGTGCTTGGTTGTAAAATAACTAGCTATTCAGACGGACAGTTGGACAATGATGGCAATCAAATTATGCTCCTTGATATTGAAATAATTAAGTGAAATTACCAAAAACAGTTGTCCTATTACAATGTAATACAAATATCTATAAAGAGAGTGGTGGAAGGCGTTCAAAAAGTTGACTAGCTATGACAGCAGAAATTTAGATATTAGACAGTTCTTGCGCAGGACAGCAATTCTGGCTTTAACTACTTTTTTTTAACTTATGTTAAACTTACAGTGGTTATAAAAACAACTGACAAGGTTACGGTTGGCAGTTTGAAGAGATGCCACGTGTCTAACCAGCGTCCTGCAATATGTGCATCATAAATGCCAGGAAATTAAAATACGTATTATTACTAGCTAAAATATTTATGCATCTAAATTTAAAGCAGATGAAGTATGACAAAGCAGTTTATTGCAAATATAAAAATTGTCACGAACTTCCGCTCGCACATCGATTTCAAAGAACCGCTTAGTTTTATATTCAGCGGATGATGATCATATAATTGTTTATTTAGAAATATCAGAAAATAATAACGACAAGTCAATCGATTTGTTTCTTGTGATATGAGTCAGTCAAAAAATGAATATTTCATTTTTATTAACCGTCCCCGCTACCTTTCTTCAAAGAGACTTGCAAAGTGAAGTTGTTGGATATAGAAAATAAAGGTTACACATGAAATGAAAGTCAAAACTGCAACCTACTTAAAGGTCCACTACTAAGCAAAAATTAAGTGACAATTATTTCAATGACAAGTACATTACCTTATGCAAGACACTAAATAATGAAGATTGGCAGGTTAAATTTCAGAAGTGTTTGGAACCGAAGAAAAGTATTTGTATTAGGTTGAAATCTCAGTGAATTTACAAAATGACCACCCAGGTCTTTTAACTTTCTTCATATGCATAGAAAATAATTGTACATGTACTGTGATTTATTTAGAATTTTCTACATACCAACTTTCATTTTTTATTGAAAATAACTTATTTCTGTACTTTTTAAAGTATATTTGAATTTTCCTTTCCTTATATTCCTTTAAACAATATAAGACAAAAATATAGCTGTGCAAATTATTCTATTAAAAGATGCATTCAATACTTCTGTTACAGTATTGTTTCTTTTTTATTCATTAATTTATTACAACTGTTTTCCGTCATGCTATTCCGTTTCTAAGGGGAAGATCGATAAGATAAAATTAAATACAGGTTTTCATCTCTTGAGAAAATTTGAGAAGTCGGACTCAATGAATAAGCAGCTAGCATGGTGAGATATTAAGATCAAAGTTGCTATTACATGAAACCTCTTAAAGTGTTGCGTTTATTCTGTATGTTGTCTCCACAGACAGTTTTACTGCGAGCTTTGCTGTAGCGTGTACATTTAGCTCGTTTATGGTAAGAATTCCTTGGCAAGTGTCTCTTATAATTGACGGTAAATGAGTGGCACAGCGTTCAGAGGAATACACGCATATATAAACGATGTGTTGATTCCTCAATAACTAGTACATAATAATGTGACAACTGCAACATAGAAACGTGTTAATTGGCACTTGGAACTTGTTTTAATGGTAGAAAATAAGTTGAAATGAAAGTGTGCAACTGTTGTTACATATGTTAGACTTTACCTCCTTTGTTTAATGGATTTGTGGTTGCGTTACCTCCAACTGTTTACGAGATAGAAGATCACTTCCCCAGGGTCTTCCCTGATTATTTGTATAGCAGGGTTCAGTGATACGTTAAAAGTAATACACCAATACATCTTTTCTTCTTCCATAATTTGGATGATTTACGCTGTTTTCTTACCATTTAATCAATTACATATCCGCTATTAATTGCTTTTACCTTCGGTTAATGCAAAATCCAATCGGCAAATAACGTTTTTTGCATAATTACATAATACTTTATCTGCTATAATGCAGATGAATAGAAAATATTTTAATATCGGATTGTAACGAGAGTTGTTGTGACAGTGTCTAGTGATTTACTTGATGATCATGCTGTGTCTTCATTTAGTTTATAAGTATCTGCATCTTGAGCTGACAATATTGGCCTGTTATCAAACTTGCGAGGGTTCTAGTTCTCTATCAAAATCGCAACTTGATGCTGACTCTACTTCAAAAACTGGAACCAGACCAAAACAGGACTGACTTGTTTCAAAAAAGATTTTTGAAATGATTGGTTGTATTTAGTTCACCCCTTAACGAATGTAAATACAGACAAAGATGCCAATGCTAATGATACAATTTTATCTATGTGCAGACAGCAACAAATCTACGTAAAGCTGCAAAATATGAGCCTTTATTCAACATTGGTGCAATTATATAGTCTCGGTCGAATACATTTACACCAATTGTCTTAGTTTCAGGACTTATTTTATTCATATATTGACAAGCTTCATAAATATCATAAATATCGTAAGTTTGGCTGTCATATGTAAAACATTATATCCCCAATTCGGTTTATTTCGATGAATTTATTAACGGGGAACAATATATTCCAAGACCAGCGTCAAACACAGAGCCGTCAGTAAAACTATGCCCAGGAGAATCGATCCTCCAGTTATAAGAAAATGCAGCAGACAACGATACTCGGTGAATACAATACGTAAAACAAGAAAGGAAAAGAAAAGAAAAACAAACTGCAGAAACGGTCTTAAAACACAGAACTGACGAATAAAAGGTAATAAAACTGCAAATGGTCAGTTACCTAAATTGTTTGTAAGTTAGGTTTAATCTAGTTTGTGCGATATCAACCAAGACCTACCCAGGACACTAAATCAGAAAAGAAGTCGTGTTATATAATACATCTCCGCTATGTTCAATCGAACACGCTTTTTACATTAGCAAACTTGTACGTTATCGCAATTCTCCATGATGTATATCCCCATTTTAGGAGCGACAGCATTCATTTTAAGAAAATGCATGTGGTTTTATATTTATAGAATTAGACCTTTGACGGGAGCATTGTTTGTCATGTGACTTGAAGCCTAATGGTGTTGCTTCTGTATGAACCTCTTTAAGGAAAAACAACGGGTAACATCTATTTATAGAAAGAGGGTGTACAAATTATGGCTAGAAATACAGAGTTTAAAAATTATAAATGCCATCCTGAAGAAGGCATAATGAAGATTTGTCAGGGAAAGACGTCTTGTTGTTGAATTTACCATTTATATTAGACTTTTTTTATAAAGTATATAATGAAAATTAGCGTAAATTCATATTTGTGTATAAGGTAATGATATACATTTAATGAAGTATGGCATATTTACTGTGTACATTGTATATGTTTGGTTTCTTTAGTGCTCTGTGTTTAAAACCATAGATTTTCATAAAAAGCCTTGTACCGGAGTTATAAAATTTTGTTAATGAAACCTCTTTACACTTGTGCTATATAAAATCGACATCATGATACGGGTCTGACTTTCTGTAACTATAGAAACCGGTTTGTTCTTTTGATAACAATAAAAATTCAATTGTCATTTTCATGTTTCATATTTTGACAATTTAGGCTTTGTTTGACTTCTCTAAAAATGATCCGATCAAGTATGTCGCCACTCCCTGTGTTTTTTTATGCCCCCACAATGTGGGAGCATATAGCGTTGCACTTGTCCGTCCGTCCGTCCGTCCGTACGTCCCGAAATCTTGTGAACGCAACTCTCTTAAACCGGATGGCAGATTTTGCTTAAACTTACAGGGATGAACAACCTTAAGTGTAGATGGTAGTAAAGGAAGGAAGGATTTTTGCTGCGACCAAATTTAAGAGAATTATGGCCCTTTGTTGATTTTTTCACTAGATACTATGTAGAAATTTTGTGAACGCAACTCCTCTTAAACCGGATGGCAGATTTTGCTTAAACTTATAGGGATGAACAACCTAAGTGTAGATGGTAGTAAAGGAAGGAATTTTTGCTGTGACCAAATTTAACAGAATTATGGCCCTTTGTTGATTTTTTCACTATATACTATGTAGAAATTTTGTGGACGCAACTCCTTTAAACCGGATGGCAGATTTTGCTTAAACTTACAGGGATGAACAACGTTAAGGTGTAGATGGTAGTAAAGGAAAGAATTTCGCTGCGACCAAATTTTACAGAATTATGGCCCTTTGTTGATTTTTTCACTATATACTATGTAGAAATTTTGTGATGCAACTCCTCTTAAACCGGATGGCAGTTTTCCTTAAACTTCAGGGATGAACAACCTTAAGTGTAGATGGCAGTAAAGGAAGGAATTTTTGCTGCAACCAAATTTAACGTTATGGCCCTTTGTTGATTTTTTCTTATTACTATGTAGAAATTTTGTGAATGCCTCCTTTAAACCGGATGGCAGATTTTGCTTAAACTTCCAGGAAGAACAACCTTAATGTAGATGGTAGTAAAGGAGGAATTTTTGCTGCACCAATTTCATTATGGCCCTTTGTTGATTTTTGTTTTCATTGTGGCACATGTAGTCCATTTTGACCTAGAGTAGAGTTGAGAGGGGGCTGTGTTTTATGTTAGATTACCTTTTGTCTGTATAGAATTACCAAAGATTGGTCTGATTTAGGTGAGAGAAAGTGTAGGTTGATGTCACATTACTTCTCAAACATTGGTTTTAACTTATGTGAACTGTAAACGTGTATAGAATTTCTTTTTATTTTAACAAAAGAATATCCAGCGCCATATGTAAATTAAAGCGCTGTGAGCGCTGAAGGCCTGGGGGCTATAGGTTAACTCCCCGAAAAAAAAACTTTTGACCTACGTGTTTTGCGCTGAACCTTACCTAAAGCGCGGGTCATAATGTGCAGAGGACGAAATTCAATATATGATACAGAATGAATGATTCACAAATATATGGGTGGCAGGGAAGTTTGTTTTATTATAAAACGTACGTTGAATGAAAAATAATCAAATAGTCAACATTATAAAGTGTTTAAGCCAATAAAAAATAATTCGATTTGCGCTTTGTACAACTTCAAGCGATATGATCTGATGATGTGGATCGAAAATTATTGTGTACCAAGGACAAAACCTTGAAACAGAAATAAACAAAGCAATACCAGCAATGAAATATAAATACAGTACTGTACAATGTGTATAACAGAGAAAACCAAAAATGATTCTGGGTTACCTTGTAGTTGTAATCGGTGAAACCGTTCACTGGGCCTTGACATGCAGCGTCCTCGATAAATGGCGGGTGATTTTGATCTCGGGAATGTACGTAAATTATATCTTTTTTTTAGAGAAATTTATTTTTAGGTAAATATATATGTAATCGTTCGTAAATAACAAAGTTGTCAATGAAATAACATCGGAAATTTGAAAATCAAACTACAAACTCTTATATCGAGCTCCGTACGTTTCCGTAAATATCCGAACTTTTCCGTGATATGCATGTGATTATCTTCCGTAATCAGCTAACAGCGCATTAATTTCTAAAACAGAAAAAAATGTGTAATGCAGCCCGTAAGCTATATACCTTCCTGCAATCGTTTGAAGTTGTATGTACTCTTTTTATTTTTAATATATTCTTATCATATGCGACATTCAAACAGAAGATTTATCTGGTCTGTCTTGCACTACTTTCGCATAGCGCATGTTTACAGTTGTTATTCGCACATAGCACAGCTAAATTTCTTGCAGTGTTTGAAATGTGGTATGCTAACTTAGGCCTACGGGACTTTCAGTCCCCAGACCAAAAAGTACATGTATACCATATGGCCAAGATATCTTACTTGCTATTGTCGTTTGTTTCATTTCCATATCAGCTAGCATTTGTAACTTTTTCTAAATTAGTAAGTTTTTTCAGCTTGTGGTTTGTGATTTATCAATGTGTTAATTACAAACAGTTGATGGGAGTTGAAAATACTCTCTTGAGAAAAATGAAGAGCGATTCAGGCGAATCTGCCTTCCATTTTTCAGATAATAAACAAATCGAAAATACCGTTTGCTTGCATTTGCCGTGATTAATTTTTCCTGGAGAGGCCAATTTTAGTTATACCATCGGAAATTGTAAATTTAGAACGGGATTGAAGTGTGTGATTACACGCATTAAGTTTCTTATTGTAGAGCATTAGTACATTATGGTAGATATTGCCTTGTTTCACGTTTACAGATATTTGATTTACCTAGGCGTAATTGCAGCATGTAGAAATGTAATGTAATCAATGAGAGCCTGGGGTAATCACATAAAACTCATTAAATGCTCATATTTAATGATGACAAAATATACACTAACCATTAACGGAAGTAAACATGCATTTCCTAGTGGATTATAATTATATTAAGCTACAAAAACACACAGCAACGTTTCAGACACAGCCGATTCACCTGGCCTTAAAGAATAAAATATAATGCAACAACAAGATTTAGACACGTAAGCGAAACGTTACATAGAATGAACGTTTAAATAGTACAAATGCAACACATTTCGGAATAATTTATCCGTGTTTTGTTGCAAAACTTTGTTGCCATGTTATTTTAAGTTGTTAACGTGAACGTTTTTCGTAACTATTCAAAGTACGATACTATGTTCTTTTTAACAAATTTTGCCATTTAGCATAAGTGTTATTTGTTATGAAAGCCAAAGCTGCATGTTTATGTAATGTTCATAGCAACATCAGACTTATGTGTGAGAGCAAGGCATATTTTCCTCTGTAAAATGACTTCAAATTACATGGTATAATACTCCTGATAAGTTTCCGTGCAATTTAGTGGTAGCAGTCCTGAGGGTACTCGCAATAGACACGTGATCAAATGATGGTTTGCAATATCATTTATGTAAACAGTTTGCATATGCACAAGATGTATCCGCCGTATATCATTCTGTAATTTACAATCTCATCTATAAAAAAATAACACGTTATATTTACTTTAGCTATGCTTATACCATCAAGTCTTACCCTTCGAGATTTTGTAATAATTCGCAGACACGGAAGCAGTCAAGAGTTTTGTTCCTAATGCATATTTAATAACAATCGCTTTCCTTTCAGCTGGGAACCTGTTACAAGTTACGCCAGCACCAGAGTTTTTACCGGCACCTTTTAATGTAAGTTTTCACGTGGGGGACTTGGCAAAACTTAGCTGTGGTATCAACAACCTAGGAACAAAGACGGTGAGTGTGTTTATTTCACTAGATACTGTCTGCTTTTCATGTCTATATTGTATTCCCACGTCGAACATATACGCCAATTGTCCTGATAATGTGTGAATGTATTCTGACAAAGTGTGCAATAAAGTTAACTTGTGGTGTTACAGAAGCCCTTCTTATATAACGTGCATTGTCCATTTTTGATTCAGTTTGGCATTAACCGATAACAAAATATTTGGGATAGGACAAACGTTAAGCGAGTTTTCGACAATTCAAGGACAATAAGAATTTTTAGTAAATGTAATTAATACACGCAGATGCCATCGTGACACTGTTATTCTACCCTTACACAGTAGAGCAATAAGAGCACTGCATATGGGTGCTGCATGCGTATGGTCGCAGTTGCTTATTCTGTGAAGTTTCAAGAAATTGCAGCCAAAAAATTATTATAGTATAACATGCCTAAGATATGCTCGGTACTTATCATTCATAAAATGTCATTGATTTTCAGTCAGTGATTGCTGAAATATAGTACCCCCAAAACAAACAAACAGAACATCTAAATATACAATATATGTATGAATAATTCAAAGGAAAATAATTCAGTTCAATTAATGTGCAGGGGTATCGTGCTGACAATTTGCTCAATTAAGTTTGGGACTAATCATTACTGAGAATTTGCATTCAATTCTGGGAAGTAGTAACTGAAAAGTAGTGTGTACAATATTATGTACTATGTGTACACTATATGTATGGAATTACCAGGGGCAATAACTCAATGAACAATTATTTGAGTGCAACTGAAATAGGCTTACATAACTATGCTTGGTACTAAATACTTTTTGAGGTTCTTGATTGCCACCAGTGGTTGCCGAGCTAACATGCCGATGACATGCAAAATGTGCTTGGTGCTTAAGACTCCCTTGAGGTTTCATTGAATTGACGTGATTGCCGAGATATAACCCGGACAATTTTTGACAGAGGAAGGCAGACGGCTGCAAAATTCAGCCCCATTTCATATAGGGGTTAATGACCTAGGTGTCTATAAAGATCTGTTTTGCAGATATATGCTTAAGGTTCCTTGGTTTGGTTTTTCCCTTTGAGTCAGAAAACGTCCAAATGTAATTTAAGGTTATTGACTCTTTTAACCCTATACATTATGACCAGGTCTAGAAATGATCCAATAAAACTATTTCGGAAAAGATGCGACAAGCGGCTCTAGAATGTCACCGGCAATAGTACATTAAATGCTACAAGATAAAAATTATACATGAACAAGAATCCTGCAAAACGTCAGTCACTAATTTTGATATACATACAGTCATATTTACTGACTCTTTCACAAGTCATTTTAACATGAACTAAAAGGCTGAAATGAGAGGGTTTGTGAAATGCCGCACAACACTTGGTATTATACAAATGATAGTATGGAATGAGATAAAAAGAATTTCGTGCACACAGTATTTAGTTGAATTTAATTTTAATCGTCTGCAAAAGACGGTATCTGGTTTTTGGTAGACCAAAAACATCTATCGCCAAAACTGTAAATTTCTTTGCGAAATGCATAACAATTAAGAAAGATTTGCGCTAGGTGAGTTCCTCAGGAACATCTGAAAAATACAAAATCTGCGACAGTCGAGCTATGTCTAACTAGTTAGTAAGTGATGAATTCTCGGTTCATACAGAAGATCGGATGACAATGGAAACGAAAACATAAATAACTCCCACTTCTAACACAGGCTGCCGCTTTTCCAAAACAGATAGGGAAGAGCTTGTATTTTATTTAATGAATAAATACAGCACGTTTTTCCAGGGACGATGTGCCTTAAATGACGTAACGACGTGACGTATGTAAACAAGCGCGTCCAATCGTATCTCGCGTGTTAAGGTTACAGTAATGTACTACTACGCGCTAAAAAAGTTCGGGATTGTTTTCAAAGAAAATAACGTGTTAGAATCGAAATAATAAATTGTTCCCTATATTTTATTGTTGAATAAACACAGCCAGTTATTTGGATGCGAATAATTAAATCACGAGTGCGTAGCACGAGTGATTTAATTGTTACGCGTCCAAATTCCTGACTATGTTTTATTACTCGTTTTAGCACTCGTGATTTAATTACTACGCATCCAAATTTTATTCAACGATAAAATACAGGGAGGCATTTATTATTTCTTAAATATTGTACATTATCTTTTCTTTTGCTAGTAGACCGGTTCCTCAAGTGTCTTGTCCTTTGTGTTATAAAGTCACTGGGTGTTTCTACATGAAATATGTTCTTAAGACAGTGATAAAATTTAGCAGTAGAGACCCCCAATCAAAGGATGTTCAGAAGTACTGCTTTTTCTCGACAATGATGTCACTCTCAGTGTTAGTTCTCATTGCAGCAGTATATACCAGTGCTTTCAACAAATACTAAAAGAAGTCTACCTAGATATATTTAACAACTAGTTCAAAAGATAACAAATATTAAGACGAAATGTTTTAGGGTTTACAATAAAACTATTTTTGAAAAGACTAAACGCTTTAGAAATATAATCCCACTTATAAAGCAAATTCTTATAATTGTGAAAAGGATAGAATCATTTCAAGTTATCATCCTATTAAATTTAAATAGCGTATGTATATCTTCAAATAGTCTACCATACAGTAACGGTATTTCAAGAAGTTAATAGTTAGATAGTACGTATCAATGCATGGATTGAATTAATTCAATAACAGAAAAGAGCAGATGATTCTTGATGCAATTTTCCATCTGTCAGATAGTTTTAAAACATCCGATATGCTGATTAGAAGAAACTTGTCAGCTTTAACTTATAATATTTCAAACCTTTTACTATCCCCACCATTCCTGTTTTCACAGAAAAAGAGTTCTTTATAGAGTGACAGGATTCGTTACATATTCCGGCTAAATCAACATCAGTTCCTACTCTGTGCAGTGTCACTAAGAAAACTGATTAGGGATTTCACTAGATCAATATCGTGTTATTTTAAAGTGAATGAAGGAGTTGAGAAGGAAAACACACGAGATCATAACAAGATTGCAGGGATTCATTAGAAATTCGATGATTCTGCAAAGTTTTCTTCGATTGTACAGCAAACCTTATCTGCTATCTGTCAAAAACTTGTTAATGTCTTTTCATACAATCGTGTTCTTCCTAGGAACGCTTCTGTTTTTTAGATTGATAAAATCTGAGATCAAGCACCATGACATTTAACAGTTGGACATCGTGTTTTTGTTTTAATTGTTATGTCTTTTAAATGCACACGGAAACAAAGAATCCACAATTTCAAGTTGCGTACCTGTAAATCTTAATTAATTAAATTATAAGTATATTCTAATAACTGGCCTGCGTATTGTTCCAGTATTTACAGTCTTGACATTAGACGCTTACAAGTGATAACTTTATTTTATTGCTAAACGAAACTTGTAGTGTGGCCACTCAATTTCTTAATTAAAACAGTTCCAATCCTCAATCACGGTTTCGATTCAAAAACATGTTTTCGAAACTTTTTGGAACACGTTTTGAGTGTTACATGTATCAAGAGCTTCATTTGTGTATAGTTCTTACAAAAATATACTGGAGGCTTACAATACAATACAAAGTCCATTTAGAGTCGGCATGTCATTAAACGACAAGAGTTAACATAAGCTATGCATAGCTTTTAACTAACCTAACATAACAATCTATAGTCAAAGAAAATATCATCATTGATTATGAGTATAGTAATGTTATCACAATTATTCAATCAAATTAGTCAGATACAGAAAACATATAATAGACTACAAAGTTAAAACTACTTAATACATTGCACAAATTACGGTAGGAAGGATATTAAAAGTTGTGTGGAAATGGCTGATCTTGGACTACAATGTGGGTCTAAAAACTGCAATATAGAATGAAAATAAAACTCTGAATTGCAAAAGACCACAATAGTGTGACCGATAAGAGATATTTAAGAACAACTTTCTTCCCAAATCAGATTTAGGGAGTTCCTCACAATAAAATGACATGAAAGGTTTACATATTGTCAGCTGCTGAACAGCTGGTCTTTCCAAGGCTGCATTGTCTTGTATAAGGCTTTTGTCTTGTCTTCGAATCCTTTTGTTCTTTTCAACAACCTAATTAGGCTGAAACTTCCACAAATATATCATTCTGAGAATTACGTATTATGAAAATAATATGACCCTAAACTCTGGTTTTGTACTCAATGGCATTTGATGCACTTAACGTGTGTGTGAAGTCAAATAATATGACGCGAAAGTACTTGTCTTGATGACTTAAAACAAACATAACTGCCTTCAACTCTCATTTTATAACTTATAAATTAATTCATTCCCAGATGACAAAACTGCTACGATCATTTTTACTGTTGTGAAAGGGAAGAAAATATTTTCAGATGAAACAAATATAATTTCAGACCTTTGGGACTTAATTGTTCTGGTGTGAGATGCTGTAATAGAATAAGAGATGGAACCAAAGCGTACAATGTGTTCTTGAATTGCAATCGCTGCTGATCTTGTCGGTTACTTGGATTAAAAGTGGCAGAAGTTTGGAAGTTTAGCAAATCTGATAAAAAGTCTTAATGTCTGAAGCTCCATGCTGTAAATGCAAGGTTTACGTGCATATTTTAAATGCCGTCTAGATAAAATATGGGGATTTTGATTATATTTACAGAAACCTGTTGATAAAAACAAATATAGCAAGGCCTCCAGAGATCGCACGGGAAAACAGATTCTGTTATAGATAAATCAATGGCGTATGTTAAAGTAATTACCTTGCTGTTAATGTTTCTGTTGATTTTTCACATTTCCAGGATAAAAAATCATGATTACACTCCACTACAAAAAGTAAAAACTGCGTTCAGCTGGAAATTACAGTTTTTAATACGATCTGTAATGTGGAATCAGAGCCTTGGATGTGCAAGGTATGCGTGACCGTAAAGAAACAAAGAAACACCTGACTGATCATCTTACAATTTCATAGTGTTTTTTGTCGTGAAAGAATGATTTAAAGAGAGTTTTTCTCAAATGTTCTTCTAACATCTCGTATCTCAGTTTTAGTACTTCTTCATGATTGTCTTTTTACGTATCACAAGCACACTAATAAAACATTAATTCTGAAACCCCGTATAACTACTATTCTTTGTAACACCGTCATTTATCTTCATTTGAATTTTCCAATATGAGTAAGACTGTGCTAGAAAATAGACCTTTATAAACATATTGCTTCTACTAAAAATGAGGTACTAACTCGTTTGAAAGTTGAAAATAGCGTTGCGAGAAAAATCTCGTATCTCGGCTGACGTGGAGGTCTGATTAAATTGTTCAATAGCATTTTCTATTTCAATCTGTGTTTTCGCAGAAAAATACCATCATACATCGTACAATTGAAACAGATTCACGCGCCAAAATTGAGATACGATGTTTCACAAAATATTGAAATCCCACGATCGTCAAAGTTACGCATATAGCCCTGTTTAAAACTTTAAAACAAGACTAGGGTTAAGATAGGTACTAACACTACCTTGTGTCATAATCCAGTCTGATTAATTGTCATTTGCTCATGATTCTATGTGGGGTTTTGGTTGATTTCTGCTTCTCTATGAGGGTTAGCTGTAAAGCGAGTGGCTGTGTTTGGTCAAACAATTGCACTTCTGTGCATCTCTCTGAACTTTCTGTGTAAGGGTACAATTATCGAACTAAAATTGTTTTGTTCTGATCACTAGTATACACTTAGACTTTAGTGTGAGGCAACGGCGATTTAATTTCCATTAATATACATGTACCTTAAGAATAGAAAGAACCGTCCCAATTAGATTTTTGTTGTCTGCTGATCTCTGTACAAATCATCTGTTAAAAGGCTGTAAATGTTGCATATAATTTTTTTGTTTAGCTATAATCTTGTTAAACAACAGCATATACATCTTTATCATTAATCGAAGCTCTTAAACAAATATTCTTATATGGCTATGGTATAAGAAGTGCTTACATATGATTAAAATAATCGAAATAGTGGGTAGAGTTTAGGAATAGACTCCCGTTGTTTAAAACATAGAAATGGAAGTAATATCCGTATATATACATGAGTCCTATGAAACAGTTCTGAAATAGAAATAATTGTGACTGATAAGCCATAGCATATTCTGCGCCTTGTTTTCCTTTAAAATTCCAAGAAATTTCAAGACTAAACGTCACATTGTTTTAATTCCCACATATAAAACAAGGAATTAAAGTTATGTCATTCCACTGACGTCATTACGTTAAAACGTTGAACACTTTCAGCAGCCTTTCGGTATACGTATATATATTGTTTGTATACTTTGTTAGGTTCATAGTCATGTACTTTCTACTTAAATCGAGTTTATATAATATAGCTTTGTATGATATCTAGAATGGTGACACGAAATATGGGAGTGAATTTCAACATCCACTATGTATAACACACTGGTGTCGAACTGAAAACGGCCCGTAGTAGTTAAGACAGTTTTCATAACTTCGGGTTATAAGAAGTTCATAAATCTACGGCTTGGGGTGCTTTATCGAAATTAAAGCATTTCCCGTCGGTAATGTGCCTACGGGCTTCGCCCTTCAGAATTTTTCGACCCGGCACATCACCTCTGTGAAATGCTTCAATATCGATAGTACTTCAAGCCATATATTATTTCTTAAACAACAATAAGTCCGCATGTATAACATATGTAACGAATTGTTAAAACATTAGCGAGGCATAATTCAATCTCCACAAAATATTCTGTTAATGTCTTCAGTGAGTAAAATCAATTGTATCAGCTGATACTTTGTTGTAACTGTATTGAGGTGTATAATTATGTCTATAAGCTTCAGCGCACTATGTATATATATTCCTTAAAGATATCCTGTAACCAGCCGTTATGTTCTGCAGTAAAGACCAGAACCCTAGTGGTTAACCTTTTCCTAAACCTGCAGCTAATATATTAGTAGGATTATCAATGGACCTGAAAAACTCCCGGCAGGCAATTTGATAAAGTACGGATTTCGGTAATGAAATACAATTTACCAGAGTGCAAGGCGATAACGACATCAAACATTGCAACATGTAATCATTTTACCGCCTTCTTTATTTGATGGAAAATAAATCTGTGAATGATGAATTAAACAAAAACAGTATGTACGTGTTATAAATGAAGATAGTTTGGCAAAGTATAAAATATTATAGATAAGGGCAACATTTGTAACAGACAACGCAATGGTGTAGTCCGTACAGATGTTGCCAGAACATGAATTCCAAAATATTGACAAAAGAAATCAAATTCTTCAAAGATCTAGTTTTCCGATGCATTAACAATCGACTTTGATGTTATATTAGACACCAGAATGATATATCAGGGTTGTTTATTTCAATACAGAGATGATCGTCTGTAGATCTGCTATCAACTCGGATTTATGACCATTCCCTGGCATCTATGTCTGTTGTTATATGTTCCTACGCCCGTAGGGCATTGTCGAATGCTTTTGTTTTAAAGTGTTACGATTCTATAAATTTGTATTATTGGAAAACAATATATCTTTTCTGTGTATAACTGATATCTGACATTCCTGTTTAGCCTTTAGCTGCGACTGAATGTCATATCAATTTACTTGTATGAAAGATGCACACTTTAAAACTGGGTAGTACTTTTTTAATTATATAAAAGCTACAGGTAATACATACATTAAAAGAAATTTAAACTAACCTCAAAGTTTTATCAAAACAAATTGCAAATTTGCGAAATTAGGAGTGAAATATTGCAATAAAACTTCGTTAACAGTATTTATACCCATGTTTGGGATGGATAGCGATTCATTATAGAATGTTTCTATGTCCGCATGAAACTCTTTTCGATATATTAATTATGTTCTCTTTGAATGCATTTTATGATTATTCTACGTGTATTCAGCCCATTCAAACATTTTGGTAAAGTTATCTGCATACTATAGGGAATACCCCTTTAATGTAAAAGACTATAATCGTTTACTCTATTTGCCACATGTTTTAGAAAAGCTGTGTAGGTGACCACATATGAAATTCATATGAAATTTATTCTCACGAGAATAATGTATGATATCAATTTGTGTCGACAAGCAAATGATACATGTAGATTAAATCATTAGTTGAAATCTCAAGTATTTCTTTCCTATACAAAACGTACAAGACATTCATAAATATAATCACATCTTTTAAGAGTAGTAAATACCAATATATTGAAGTCTAGCACTGTTAACTTGATAAAGTAAATATCCAGTGGCAGTAACAATTTAATAATTTTCACAAGTCAATACATTTACAAATTGTAATTGACAATGAAACAATTACCAGTTCTGTAATTAGATAATGAATCTAAACATAGGTGTTAAAGTTTCTAACGTGTATACAGCAATTTGCATTTTCTTAAGTAATTCAACATCACGCTTGTCTAAGGTATAGTGAAAGCATGTGACAGTTTACTAAATAAGGGAAAAACTGTAAAGCTTTTAATGGCATATTGTAGCGTAACATATGAATTACGCTGGAGTGTAGAAAGTTATCTTGGTGTCGCCTTATTTCACAAAGACACAAATATGTTTACATCATTGATTCTCCAAATACTGAAAGCAAAATTTATATTTCAAAACATCATGTGTATACATATTGGCAAAAGAAAAACAAGGAACATTATACATGTATACATAATTAATTATTATTAAGGATTTCATGAAAAATCAACTGCCACAGCCAGGATTTGAACGGCGGGTCTCTGGATTACAGTATATTTTCATTATTCAAGCAGAATATTTTCTGGCCCATATCTACTGACAGGGCTTACATTTTTGGCAGCAAAGGGAGTTAATTGAGTAAGAAATAGTAAATGTAACGACTGAATGCTAGTCTAGATTATCGGTTCATGTCAAGTAAAGATCACAATAACTTTGTGAAACCACATTTTGATGCTTTTATAAGACAATAAAGTGTTATCATATACAAATTTGAGAACTTTCTAGCAACACTGTACATACGTTTCCACAGAAAATATAGAAACACAACTATGAAACATATCTTTATTGCATACTGAAATTTTACAAAGAGAGCAAGTTGCTGATAATGAATGTCATGTTAACAAATGCATAGCATTTTACGTGTTTTGAAATTAAATGTTTTTAAACGAATAACAACTATTAATCCAAAGATTATCTGAATTTGATATGTTACAATACGCAAAAGATATGTATAGCTAAGTGCCACATGAAGTTTATCTTTATTGTTTCTTAATATCAATGTATATCGTTTCCAAGCATTGGCGTAGTCAATGTAAAGGAAATAACTTTGACTGTGATTTGCAGTCACTTAAGGAGCCGTTTACAGAGCTTTATTTGCAATACTTAGCAAACATAGAAAGCATGATGGAAAATTTTCCCCAGAGAAAAATTCATAAAACTGGCTAAATTGTATAACAGCCGTATATCTACAAATGTATCACAGAAATTCCGTGTTGAGTAGCTGCTAAGAAAATCCTCAGGGAAATCAACGGACTCAGTTAAAAAGTATGTATGGTATTATATCTATATAACACAGTATAATATTAGATAACAGCTGTTTCTTGGTTTAACAGGTTGTATGGCGACGTTTCGAAAGTTCATTTCCGCTTACTTCCGGTAAAATGACAGTCATTGACGATAAACGTATTCAGGTTTCACACGTTGCAAACAAAAACCAGTGGGATCTCATGATTAAAGACGTTAAACTGGAAGACGATGGTGTTTATGAGTGTCAGATTGCCACCAAGGATAGAACCGTAAGACGGCTTGTTACGCTTCATGTCATTGGTGAGATTATATTCTTAATTAGATTGACCAGTCATTCGTAAAATATATGGCGGATTAGATATGAAATTTATAGAAAGATAGCTCCATATTCCTGTTTGATATGTAAGGTACTTTTGTTTAAAAAAGAAGTATTTATTGCATGGCCGAAAAGTTACATAATTTTACTTGTCATAAGGCGAGACTTTTGAGTAAGAGTAATAAGTATTTATCACTATTTATAATAGTTATTTCAAAGGAAAATGAATTACTTTTATTCAGACGTATACATGTATACATTACAAACTAGGAAACCTCACTAAACGTTACCTTAATATTTTTTTTTTGCTACTGTATAAAATCAACGTCTGCAAATCTTACAACTTTTTTAACGTTTTCTTCTTCTTTATTATCAGCTTCATTTACGAAAATTTATCCCTTGATGATGTCCCTTGACTTTTGATAGATTAATGACATGAGCTGACAATGCGAATATCGGTTTCTGTTGCTCAATTTCAGAACACAGAAACGAAACCTCAGGTAGATCATTCTCATGCTAACCAACATACATAACATATATTACTTATATTAAGCATATTCAAGACATAAACATTTTGACAAGGTAAACAATCAATGAACCCAGTATGTCTAATCAAGTAATACGACACACATGTTCATTTCAACACCCAATCACGACGACTATTAAATGCCGCCAAGTCCTATGGAATGGATTGCTGATGATATAACAATAACTCGGGGAGTGGTGAATAACACGACACTGTGTTACCACTTCAACAGTTTAAGCAATGTTTGCATGTTGTGTTAACAAATTTGGTCTTTGTAATGCTCTTTCAATGTACCTTCCATTACTAATCCGTAAACTTGAAGTTCAAAGATTACTGAGTAGTTATTCTGGAGCATGTGTAAGAAGACTAATTTAGTATTCGGGCGTTTTCATTCATGCTCATAATTATAGCATTCAATGAAAGATTAACATATTTATCATTGGATAAAAGTTTAAACGAAATTGTAGTCAATAATCCAGCATGACAACGAACTACAGGTTGTCTTTTCAAGACGACGCGTCAGTTTGAGTCAACAGTTTTTGTGTTTTCTCCGAACACAGACAGCCCTGAGCTTTCGGAGAGGAAGATGAGGGCCAATATATCACCACATTTCATTGCTCCCAATTTCCTCCTACAAGCTTCTTGTAGACCTCTTAACATAGGAAAGATCCATACATTAAAACAAGCCACAAACGTTAGGTTCCTGGCTTATCTAAGTAATCGTTTACAATTGAAATTACCACCTTCTTATATCCTATTACAACATGATATCACTTAATTGGCGAAAGGTTTTCTTAATACCAGGTATGTCAGGAGAAACAGTAGAAATTAGCTTCAATATTGTCCACAGCTAGAATGACTGTGTTGTTCGTTGTCGTTAGGTTTAGCAAAGCAAACTAGAGTATGTTAGTTTGTTTTTACAAAAAGAAATGTATAAATATATTAAGTAGTATCAAAATTTGTAAAGCATAATATTATCGTACTGTAAATTAAAACTGAATATTCTTGTTTCAGAACCAAAGGTCGAAATCCCCGAGATAAACATTACAGAACCTCAGTATGTAGAAAGAGGAGATCCAATTTTATTGCAGTGTAACGCCACAGGCGAGCATTATCCCCCAGAAGAAATGGACTGGTTCAGAAATGGACAAAAAATTACATCTCATAGGAGAAAAGGAATCCACATATCAAAACAGTTTTCAATACTGAAACGAAAATTTACAAGTGTACTAAGAATAGACAGAGCTGAAATGGAGGACGACGGGACATACGTGTGCCGGTCTTCAAATATGCAAATAACAAGTACAAAAGTAATAGTTTTAAATGGTGAGTATAATGTTTATATACACTGCTATGGTATGCGTATACATCATCAGCTACCCTTAGATATCGCTTCTCAACACCAATCAAAAGTTGATTTGATGTTTGTGATAACAAACACTTAACCCTAAGTATGCCAAAATCATTCAGATCACTGCCTTTCCGAATATCCAGCCGTTGACTTCTTTTGGTCGTTTTCACACCGTACTGCTCGTGTTCTTTCACAAAATTTGTTGTGTAGAAGTATTCCAGTTCTGTGTAGGTAGATGGTTTGCAAAGATTGAAGGAGCAAGTAACAGAACGTACTAATTGTCGAAAAATCTATTTCTTCATACGTAAATGGACTTTTAAAAGAAATTCAAATAAATTGCCTGAAAAGTCAAGATCAAATTTGCTATCAATAATGAAGCATTAGCCATAAGTCAGCACACTGTTCAGTTTCCCTATCTGAGGTAGCCAGATTACACCGATATTTGCTCTGCAACATCAAATCACTGATATTACTGATATGTACATTGTGTATGTAAATGACAGTTTAAGTATTCATAACATTCACCTATATTACGGGAAATAAAAATGACACTTAGTAAACGTAACACGGTATTTGTTTTGTGTACTCTGGTCATTTCGTGAAGTAATTTTGATATGACATTCATTTGGCACAGCAGTTGTCTGCTTAAATGCATAACAGTAAGGATATTTAATCTATACAGAACTATAGATAGAACTATTAACGGAACTTCAACCTCTCTATCGCTGCTGTATTGTCACTCAAACATGGAGACTTACAAATGCTTCTGATTAAATGCAGGGGATGAATATAGAACTGTTAGATGGACATTCAAGGATTTGCTATGTTTTGCCTCATTTTGTCCTCTCATATTTATACAAATAATTCGTTCAGATATAATGTACAGCCAAAAACAAAGGTTTGTCACTTGCACAATTGACCGAAAACTCTTATCTTTTTGACAAGCAGGCCGTTGAAAAGAAAATACCTATGTTTAAATACGAACTAATTTTGAATCATTTGTACCTGAAGATGATTGGTATGTACAGTAAATTGCAGATGATATAAGTGCAAGTGCTAATTACAAAGTATCACTGATAATATGTTTGTATGTGCCTGACTTGCAAATAGGAAAAGACAAACTAAAAAGGAAAAAAAATGTTAGTAGATGTCGAATTTAAATCAAATGCCAATATAAATCCAGTAACTGTATTCTTTCTTGTGTCTTTTATACAAGCGCGCATCTACAACACTGTATGTACATTACAATTACACGAAATATCAAACGTTATTCCCTCTGAGAGACTCTGTTGCACCATGTTAGTATCATGAAATTGTAACTGACTGTTAATGCCACACAAAATTCTGTACTAATCAATTTAAGACTTTTTCCTTTCTAAAATAACCATCTGATCAATCACATGACGACTTAATTACTGTACTTCTAAAACTAACTTCTGAAGGAGATTGATTCCTTCAAACGTTAACAAGGTTAATGTGTCTAAGACACACGGGATAGTAATGGTGCCATCCATCAACGCCTACGTAAAAATAGACTGCGGCGTCCGAGTGTCCGTGATAATTAAAAACAGTTATTAAGGTATATAGCAGTGACCGCTTAATCAAATACATAACAGACTGTTTCTATTAGAATACACACCAAATGTGCTTAGATTTCTAAAGCAGTTATTAAAAGTATAGCCCATTTATTATTCATATTTTGCCTTTCAGTATTTTGCAAAGTCAAACAGTCTTGATAATAACTGTTTTAACCGAGAAATTAAATACGTTAACATACTTTGACAATCGTTTAATAGTTTGCCGTGCCATTTTTCTGTGTTCTAATGGAACGGAAAGTTTAGCCTTTAACTGTCACAATCTTCTGGTTGTTTAATGAAACCTGTTTCGAATGATACATACTTTTTACGGATAGGACTTAAAATGTTCATGTTTTTTCAACGCTACTTCATGCCTATGAATACATGGACATATGTTCTTTGTAAGAGAAACTCAGCTGTTCCTATTAAAAAAAGCTTAGGAATAATTGAATGATTTATGAATATATCAAATATTTACATGAACGTTTCATATACTGGCAGTCCTGTAGAATAAGCGAAAATGGTTAGTTTAACATTATCTGTTTGTGTTTTATATAGTAGTATCTTACTCACTTTTGACTGTTGATATCATTTCAGTTTAAATAAACCCTTTCCTATGTCGCTAAAATTAGTTAAATTGCCTCATGTACAAATATATCAACGCATCGTTTCACTAGTATTTAAAACATCATTTCTACGTATGCTCATAAAATTTCATGAATTTCGTTTAAGTCCCAGGATCACATTGATATAACTGATATACAAGAAGAAATTTACTGAATGGGTAATGATAGAACTATGTTCTATTCGCTTGAAAACAATGTTAACATGTCTTTCTTTAGTTTTCAAATCATTTCTTTAATGAAAAAGAGTTGCCAGGAAGCCTTTCATATTTTTTTTGCAATATCATTGAAAAAAATTACTGCACTATATTTCTAATTTATATCAATTTAAAAAGCAAAGTTGGGAATGATTTTGGTACAAATACAGATCATTTTCGCTTGTAAGACATCTTTCTTAGTAAAATAAGAGCTAGCTGTAGTTGTGATCATGGGACTTTAAAAAATAATTCTAGAATAAAAACATGTAACGCCTTACAGCGCACCATAACGAAATGCCTGTAACACAACGTCGTTTAAAGTTCAAACAATCTCGAGGATTCCTCTTCGTGCTCGCTACATCTCTCATTTCTCAAAAATGTCACTAAATTGCTGTACATCTGGTGTTTTCTTATGCCGAGTTTAAAAACGCTGTAGCCTTAAATTAGACGCCAATCGTAAATAAATGTTGATTATCGTTCATACAATTTTAATGACCACTTTGAATTAACATGAAATCCTATGACTTTTAAATGAATGTGAAGAAATGGCCAGAAAATACGAATATGTTATGCTTGAAGAAAAACTGTATCTATTTTAACGCATTGAAGTTGGTGGTATTAATAGCAACCTTAGCTGTATCATCAATAGTGTAGGAATAAACCATTAAAAAGTTAAAGTATTATTTATTTAACATAACCCATTGTTTAATATTTAGTCACTATTATCACCAAAATGACCTTCCATTAGCAGTAAATATCAAAGCTTCCAGGAATAAGTGACCTTAATCTAACATTTTCCTATTTGTTGTAAGATCACTACGGCAGTTATTGTGGTCGTGTGTGCCGTTAGTTTTGATATTGAAGTTGTCTACTTGACAAAATGAACAATTTAAAACTCACAGGAAACGTTCAATAATCCCAGTTCAGTGAACTCGAAATATGAAGAGAACGGAAACCATTATTCAAACACCCTTTCTTGTGAAGTCTTAATCATTGTGAAATGTTTTGTTGTTACAGGAGGGGATAGTTGAAAACAAGTGATGCATTGCATTTCCTTGAACTATTTCTGACTGTGATTAATGGACATTGAATGAAAAAGATCAACTAATCTTTGGTATGAAGAGAACTAATATCGAGAGCAAAATCGCAATCCGCAAGACATGCAGTACATACACATTGCACTATAAATAAACTGAATTATTTTTGAAAACTGATGAAATAGTTCAGCGTCAAATAACAAAAAAAAAGCATATGCATGTTTACACTACTAAGGACAGAACAAGTGTTTCTTTATACTTTTATAGTACATGTATATCGTTTGTTGTTCAGAACCAGTCCAATAACAGTACCGGTATGTCTTTTATTATGCAACTGCCATGACGACGACCCGTTAACACCAGTCTGATATTTGTTGATATTGCGATGTCTGATATCACAAGACAGTGTTATTATGTCACTGTCCTGATAAACCCTTTAGACCCCGCCCAGGTTAGACATTAAGTGAGTTTTATTAAATAAGATCTAGGCTTGCGGGTTTCTAACACGCTATACTATAAATAAAGTTTTCATTATCTACTTCACGCTACAGGGGTGCGTTTCATTTAAATTTGTAGGAATACAAGCTAACTGCAAATCACATAAAATCGAAAAAAGTCCTCAGAATTTTCACTATTGATTTAAACATAGTGTTGCGGGTATTCATTTTCTTAGTTCGATCATTATAGCAATTATGAAGCAAAATTCGAGAAAAATTTGATTTTCATTTTTTCATCCCTTTCCTATGTTCACAGTAATTTCTTATTATTTGTATGATCTGAGCTGAAACGTTTTAAACCGTCTTGTAAAGGAGAAATGCCTTTCTTGGTATATTTAATGTTCAAGATTTTCTATGAAGCATAACATTAACGGTGCTGGATTTAAAACGCTGATTTAAACCGTCGATGACGTCATAAATACGAAAACGTCAAGCCTAGGTTTCCCTGGCCGATATCAACCGCATCCGATATCAACTATGATCAAAAGACAGTAATCTTATGTTCTCTATTTAAACGTGCTTTAGTGAGCAAATGTTGTCGTGTTGTCGTCTTCTGTTCATCAAGATTTACTTCCTTAGATTAAAATTCTACCGCCTGGTTTGATTCTCTGAGCCATTGTCAACCTAAATGATTCGAATATTTTAATACAAATTATTCAAAAATAGTCGCAAATGTTAATCTTGTAAAGAAAAGAAAGGTGTTTTATTAAATTGTGACAAATAGCGTCGCCATGGCAGTTACATAATAAAGTGATATATTTGTCTTGATTTGTTGTGATTTATTATAAAATTCCATTACGTCGACCCGATAACACCTATCTGATATTCGTTGATATTGCGACGTCTGATATCGCAGGACAGTGTCCTTATATCACGTTTTAGACCCCGCGCACTTTTTAGACATTTAGTAACTTTGATTAAATAAGATCAAGGCTATTGTGGATTTCTAACACGCTACGCTATAAAATAATTTAGAAGCTACTTCAGGCTACAGAGGTGGGTTTCATTCAAGCAAACAAAACATCAAATAAAATCGAAAAATGACTGTCGAATCATTGTTTTTGATTTATCCATCCATCTAAAGCAATTTTGAATCATAATTCGAGAACAAATTATTTTATATTTTCTCCCCCTTCCTGTTTTCACAGTAATTTCTTATTACTTGTATGATATGAGCTGAAACGTTATAAACCGCCTCAGGTGAAGAAGTGCATTTCTAGATATATTTCAATGTTGAACATTTCCTCTGAAGCATATAGTATTAACAGTGCTGGATTTAAAACGCTGATTCTTACCGTTGATGACGACATTAATACAACGTCAATAACTTAATTTACTCTTTGTTTTAAATTTTTAATAGGGAAAATTGAAATCAGCTGCATAACAAATAGAATAGATCTACAAGGTTATTTTTGATATCGAACTATGCTGAATATCGACTGAAAAACATAGGCAAGCCTCGGCTTCCCTAGCCGATATCATCCTCGTCCGATATCAGCTGTTATCAAAAGACAGTAACCTTATATTCTCTATATACAATGCAATTGTCTTGATAAATCTTTGGATACAAAGTAGCAACATCATCTCGCATCGTGACGTCATTAAAACAATGTTTGTCATAGACCGTTGCTTCTAAAGATTTAAAAAAAAATCGAATTTGTTTATTTTCTCATTGCCCATTAACTGATTAAAATCCAGGCTGGGACTAAAAACTTGTTATTAAACTGGAAATT
Organism: Saxidomus purpurata; assembly: GCA_022818135.1. NCBI lineage: Eukaryota > Metazoa > Mollusca > Bivalvia > Venerida > Veneridae > Saxidomus > Saxidomus purpurata. The sequence goes on along the minus strand of JAFMSR010000003.1, from coordinate 47,351,700 downwards.
CATTTATGATTAAAGAATAAAGTTCATTGATATGTATAATTAATCGGTTTATAACTTATTTTCTGTTGCTTGTTTTTCTAGCAAATTGGTTCGATATCCACGAAAGAAAGGGATTTTGTTTTGGAATCTACTGAAATATTTAATATGTAATTTCGAACACATATCGTGAAACGTCTCAATATATCTAGCAAATTGTATTTGCAGCAAGCTAATTCTTATTAATTCTCAGAGATGTTTGTGTCATATGAGAAAGCTTGATTAAAATCAAACGCTTTGTTTACAACGATGTCACATCAAATAAAGGTTTCCTATCCCCCAAACATATCACCTAGGTCCCATGCATGTATTTATATAGATCAAGAATCATCCTGTTGATATTTTTTTATCATGAATTATTGATGCTTCTAGAGGCCTACTTGTAATAAAAAAGTATCAAAACATCTCTTTAAAATTAGTCTTTTATTTGACATCACCTTTAGCAAAATGATAAAATAGTAAATGCATTGCCAGCTATGTATGTCACGAAAAAGGAACAGATTCATTATGCAAGAGTCATTTTATACATTTTCTTCCGGTAATATCAAACGATACTAGTGATTTAATAGAGTTACCTGTTTTCATTGCTCACAACTTATTCGATATGAAGAAGAAATAGAAACCACATACATTTAAAGTTTAACCATTAACATTAGATATCACCTACAACTTTGAGTCGGATTAATTACTATCCAGGCTTGGTAAAAATAACGCATAAAAAGGCACAAGTTAAAGTGTTAATCTTCCAAAATTTTGCCAATTAAAGTGTCTTAACCGTTTTATCAAAACATCAATGAAGTACTGTAACATTGGCTTTTTCGAAGCTTGTTATGAAAAACAGAATCTAGCCTATCTCTGGACCAGTCTTCTGAATTAGCCCCTACCATACGCATACACAAGACGACCACAGATCATCTGTCGGCTCCTTTTGGTCAATTATCTTTAAAGGGAAAACGCAAAATGTGATGAGAAAAAAAAACAGGTACATGTAATAGGAAATGCTTTCCTCGTGCCCAGTGGTAAGTTCACGGTGAAGTGAAGTACAGATTTTACAGTAACTGTCCATGCGGAGGCCACATCTTATAATCGCAGTGTAATTATTGTTGTGTATAACACAGTTTAACTGTTATTTACTTTTTATTCATTCATTAAAATTGGGTACTCAGTCCAGGTCAGGTGATTTATTGCAGACTTCTTGGCCCCGAAAATGAGAAAAGTACACTCGTTTATCTGTAGAAGTCTCTAAAAATATTCTCTGATAGCTTATGTGATCGGTTTAGGGCCATTGAATTACACTATTGCATGCTGATGACAACTACATAATATTTATTCATAGAATGATTTATTTATTACAAGATTTGTGCATTTATTCTATTTGAATTTTACGTGAGATTTCGTTTCGTTATTAATGACTTTTTAATGAACAAGCAAATGAAACTAACTGTATTTTTGTTTTATAATTTCAGCCGAGACGTCACCAATAAAAAGGGGTGAGTCTTCTTGTCAAATTAAGATGATCAATTATACCCCAAAAAGGCATGTTTCTTGTCGCCTAGGTGATAAATGACCAGCTATGTGTATAAATAGTAAAAAAACAAAAACAAAAACAGACGAGTGCCTGTAGCTTGCCTGAGCTGGAAGTGCTTTTCATGAGCTATTAGGATCGGTCCGTTCGTGTCTTATTTTCCGAAACACCTATGTCAGTTACAAAACATCTTAAAATAAAATCTCTAATAGTTTAAAATCCCCCACACAGACCAGACCTTAGAAGTAAAGCGAATTGTAATTTGAAGTATTCCTCACACAAATTGATCATCGTCATATCATTGGTGTCAAATTTTGAATAGATCGGGGGTCATTTGCTTTTCTTGAATTATATACGGAAAAGCTTTTGTCAGTAACAAGTGCTTGAGCTGAGATATTTGTCGTGTAGCATTGCATACATCTTACTCATGTGATTAATATGTTTTGTGAGAATGGCCAGTTGTACTAGGGTCATCATAGCGATGCCCTTCTTGCTTTATATGTCAATCATGTCCAATCACTCTTGTTCTTCTTTACCGATTATTTACCAATTTACTTTCAGTAAGTAGTTCTTGAGTTTGTCCTTAGAGGATTACGATACAGGAGTTTTGTTCAAATGCACGAAGCTGTAGCTGGAAGAAACTAGGCAACAAAAACATGCCTTTTTTGGTTAAATGAATTTATTTCATCTATTCAATGGTAAAATGTTTGTTTTTTTTTTCTTTCAAAATCACAGCCACTCCTGTTCCACCGCCAGTCTGTGAGTAACAAAAAGTAGATCCAGACTTATTTCTTCCCCTTCAATGTATTAGCCCACTGCGTCTATACATCACGTGCGCATGCGCACAATCAATTCACGCAAACAGTCCTTGCGGTAAATCCAGCATCTGTCATGAACAGTTTTCACTGCACAAACATGCACCGCAAATCTGATACCAAAGTATTAGTTTGCAGTTTATACTCAAGTAAAATCTCATTTTTTCATTATCATTGCTTTCTAACATCTCTTATCAGTCATTTTGCAACCATTCTAGAAAGTCCCACCATCAAATTATAGTTATTCCTGCTAAAGGTGGAGGGATATAGTGTTTTGGCGTTGTCCGTCCGTCCGAATTCATGAAATCTGAAATATGAATACAATAGCATAATGGCACGTCGCACGAGCAACTTCTGTCAAGATTGGATTAGTATCTCCAACGTAATTGCCCTTTAATTGTAAATTCTTCTATAGTCAATATATACAAGTTCCATCCTCTGGAACCGGTTATCAAAACTTAATTGTAATTGTCACAATTATTTAATGATCATACTTTGCATTATCCATCCCCTACACCCCCCTGCCCACACCACGCTCCAATCTAGCCCCCAGCCCGGGGAAATGGGGCAAGGGTTTTGAAAATGTTTCTTTTTTCGTAAAATACTGGTCAGACTTTGATTGTAATTGGCAAAAGAACTAGTATTCAACTTTGTAGTTTTTATGAATTGAAAATTTAGAAAATGCTTATTTTTAAAAGTGAGACCCTTGAGGGTGTGTAACTTCGTATATACTTAATATAATTCTTATTTACTGAAACTGATAGTGCTAATTATATCTGACTTACAACCACTGAACTCCGTATGACTGTAGGATGCAGAAAAATGACCTCTCATAGATGAGGCCGCAATAAGGTGGTGAAATTTAGAGCTTCTTTTTTTATCCTAAAAGGCTTGTCAGAATTTGGTTTTGGTCGGCTCAACATTTGGAAAAATTAGACATTGGATTTTAACAGAAATGAGGATATTAAGGGGATGAAATGCTTTTAGTACATAATTATTATATAAAATAAACTCAAGAATTCTTGTTGTTTGAAACTAGTAGTACTGGTTTAATTTAACTTGCAACAATTAAGTGGTTGCAGAAAGACATCCCTAGGAGATCAGACCCCAATGATTTGGTGAAATTTAAAAAGAAACATTCTGACACAGAAAAACCAATAAGCTTTCCAGTTGTTCATTTCAGTTATTTGCTTCATTTGGCGAGGATATAATTTCTTTGAATATGCTTGAAGGTATGATAGACAGCGTATAACTGCGTTACATAAAAACTAAATTCCATAAAGAAATTGCGTCCAGTTCTTCGATGGTTACAAATAATTAAACTGGCCACCGTTGTTGTTCACTTAACCACACATGGCTTCAGATATTTCGCTTTTCACCTGCGCATACCTTCTTTCACTAGTCATTGCATACATAGTGCATTCTCAATCAGTTTGTTTTCAATGTTTAGATTTTAAATGTCTTTGAATTTAAAATGACGTCATCTGTGCTATGTTTTCTGATGACGTTTCCCGCGATTTTCGATATTTTATAGAAACAAACTCAACAAAAGTAGAGTTTTAACCACAAAATAAACAGAAAATTTGTTGGTATCGGTGTAATATCACAATTATCAATTATCCTCTATATATTATTAAAGCCCATTGAGGGGTTTTCAAGTAACTTTGGTAAGCTGATCATCTTTCTTGATAAGATAAAACCTTAAGAAAAGGTTGCTAATTTATGGCTCCTGCATTCTCATACTTTGTTTATGTCACTGACCTATTTCGTGCATAACTTTGCTTACATTAATACTAACAGACCATGTCCCCTCACCATTCATTTAGTCATGGCTTATTTTGATGTGTGTTTGAATTATATTAGGTAATAATTCTAGTTGTGACAAATAGGACAGCCTAAAATGTAAAGTATTGGTTAAACTCAACTTTTACATTATAAGATATTGATTCAGTCAAGGCGTATTTTTATGTGTGTTTGAATACTCTTCGGTAATAGTTCTAGTTGTTACAAATAAGAAAACCGAATAAAATGTAAGTTTTTGGCGTGACATAAACACAAATTTTCACTTTGAACCGGCTTGTACAAATATTTTACCTACAGTTCATCAATTATTTCCGGCGGCCAAAGGTTAGCAGACAAATTTAGTGCTTTAGACTAGTTGATTAAGACACTTTCCACTTGGTCTTTTAAAAAGTTTGCCTCATTTGGTGAGTGAATTGACTTGTTAACACTGAAACCATGTACATATTTTGAGAGAAATGTTCTTGCATAAGTATAAATTTTGTAAATAACTCTGTAGACATAATAATTAAAACAGTATAATGACTCTTGTTACAGACTATTTGAGCTTTAATGGGTGTTTTCTATTTTCTATTATCTTTACCAAGGTTAATGTTTCTGTAGGAAATGATTTGACAGATAATGTCGGGAATCTCACCAGAAGTCGTCAAGAAGACGAAATTTATCCCCGTTTGTATAATAGATTTTGAAATAAATTCATTCGGTGTAGGGTATTTTATTAAGCATTTACTATGAATTTAACATTTAATCAAAATAACTACACGCGTTGTACTTTTAGGACCTAAGCGTGATTCCTTGTATTAAGAAGAAAACATAACGTTAATTTTAAGACAAGAAACACATTAAAGGCGCCGCATAGAGTTCATATTTCATGCATACTGAAACCTTACTGAAATAATCCAACAGGAAGCCAGACATCTTTAGGTGTTTTTGTATTATAATTCGAGATAGCATGGGATGGGATTGGACGCAATACGTACCAATATCATAGGGGAACAAATGCCAGTATAATAATTGATTTAATTCTGTCTTAGTATATTTGTATGCAACGAGTACTGTAAAGGAAATTCAATGCATTATCATATGATTGCTACGTCCTTACATTACTTATTCTTAAGGATATTAAAAAAAATATCCTACTGTCACCAATGGTGGTAATAGAATAGTCAATCAAGCTGCTATGCCTTAGAGCAAACTGAAAATATTTGAAGGCGGCTGATGTGCAGTATCTTACTTTAGAGAAGTGTTTCAGCGGTATATTATCACTGTGTTTATGTCATACTAATTTTCTCTACGTACGATATACACACCTGGCAGCGACTTTGATAAGAACTCTTTTGCTTACTGCCTTTTTTACAATAAAATGTGCAATGTATTTAGGTAAGCTTGTATGAATAGTCACGATGGATACATTCAATTTAGAACAGTACAAATTGCCCACATCCTCAAGCTAATGTAGTCATTATCTTGTTAGAGTTTGATATTGTTATACATAACTACTTCACAATCTTAGAATCTAAGTTGGACAATGCCGTTATTCGGTTAGTACAAATCAATTGTATTACACGTTCAGATTAACGTAAATTCACGTAAGAAATGTTTATAAATGATTTACGTTGCAGGGACAATTGGAGGAAAGAAAATAGAAGAAAAAGGATCATACACATCAAGATCTACAGCGGCACAAATTCCGAGGACAGTTCTGCTCAATAGTGTCTCAATATGTGGTTTGCTTATATTGAAAACTTTGGCCATGTTCCCTTCATGATATTACACTGGGATCTTTAAATATTATGTACACTTGAAACAACTACTTGCAGGACTTTTTAAAGCGGCAATGTCTGAAGTATCAGCTGTGTACCTGCTTAAGGCAGTATATACCCCAATCATAGAAGCAAAACTGAAAGAGTGGTGAATTATCCTGTTCTGTAAAACTTTTATTGCAGTTTTAAAAGCTTATACAGGAAGCTCATTGAAGTAAATGAAGCTCTGAACTAAAATGGCTGATGACCATATTATGAAGTGTTTTGTGATTTTTCGAACTCCATAGGAAGAGAAATCAAACTTTATATGGAAGTCAACATAATAATAATGCGTTTTTCGAAGATGATATTCCACAGTCAGTTGCATTTATAATCTAGCCATAGATTTAAACATGTTACTCTTGTCTATAACTGTACAGAAACATAACGTTAAGTTTAATCAAAATATGAGTAAACTGTACAACAGTATTAGCTAACAAGATAGTCTCAAAATGACATAGAGCTCCGAAGCATAGAGTGCGGTCTATGTGTGAAAGTTCTGAAACTCTGCTACGACTAAGGAAGCAGTAAACTAAATTTCTGAGTATTTAATTAGCAGGGATTCACCCAACGGATGGCATATTTCATACTTCTGTATATACATGTATACAAATCAAAGTTACCATATGATCGGTTTCATGAACATCAATTATTTCATCTTCATTTACTCATTCTGCTTTTGATGGTTGTTTACCAGAATATAATGCTAGCATTCATCTACTGAATATGTTCATGTGTAAAGCATTATAGCTACACGTATGTTACATTTCTAATGTTTTGTCGCTTTTAAGCCGAAATTCGAAAACCAGATTTTAAGGCTGACAGAGAAAGCTAATCATAAATCGATTGATGATAATCTGTCACTCCTAAAATATTGTTTTACAATATATAATAATAAGTTTCATTACTTTTGTCACTCTTCATAAGTAAATACGAGCTAAATGAAAGAGTTTGCATGTGTAAATAAATGAATTGTTTTTTTTAGATAATTTGACATAATATGTTTCCGTTTCTTCGGGAATTAAAAACAATACGTGTGCTGATGCCTGACTAAGAGCACAAAGATCTGATTACATTACGACCGTAGTAGATCCGTATGAAAGCAATGGTACAGGTTTTACCAAGTATCCCGTCCAACAGTTTTGCAGTTTATTTGCATCTGTACTTTTGTCATATAACTGAAAACTTTGTCTAGTGTTAGTAGACAAGGGTTTTGGCAATGTTTTCTGTATGTCAGATATTGTATCTGTACAGTATCTCTTGAGCCTCTCTAGGGATTTCGAAATAACTTTGCACACGTGATATTTATATAAAAATTCACAAAACGCATGTTTGATTAGTTTAAATTAGGATTAATGTCACATGTATGAAGTTAAAAGTTCATTTGTCTATTGTTCATGTCCATTCCTTACCTACTGGTCCGCTCGAGAGATTTGGAAATTATATGGAAAGGTATTTTGTACCGCGTTGAGATTATGTACAAACCTTATGTTTTAGCCGCAGGTTATACATAGATGTAAAAAGTCATGTGACAATATTGATTGGTCGGTCTGTATATTTTTAAACATCTGAGTAATTTATAAACAATCTGGTACATATTTTACTATATGAAGCTTTCATGCTGAGTGTGTATTTCTTTCTGTATGTTTAAAGTCCAAATTGAACAATATCAAGGGATCGGGAAGACTGTCCTATTTTGCTAAACCGACTTTTTACGATTTTGTTATGATAAATGTCATAGGAACATACCTATTGAGCATTTGAAATTTACGGTAGACATAATTTTCTCATCAGGATGCAAAGGTAACTGTTCACATATGTTCACAAATTGGCAGCCTTTCAAACTTCTTGATAAAGATATCAACTCACTTTTTTAATGATCACAAAGTGGTGTATGCAAATTACAGTAAACAAATAACAGGTTTAGGATCTTACAACGTATAAAATTGACTGCACGACATCACTATGGTGGCGATTCAGTATCATAGCTGATTCTTGTTGCTAGTTATGGCAATCAAATATGAGGCGGCAGGGCTTGAAGCTGATGACAACTTAAAAGCGCTACTTCTCTATTTGATGGCAGCATGATAGCGCAATGCCCCGAGTGGTGATACAGGCGCCATTTCGAAGCTGATGATAGCATCACGCTTCTAGGGTCAATGCAGGAATTATTTAAAAAAAAGATGGCTACATGATAGCACAAATACATTGCTGATAACATGTGGCACAACACAGCAAAATACTGGCTGTGGTACCAAACCACAATTTGAAACTTGTTATTATCGCAGTATCGATATGATATTGTAGCAAGCATGTAATGAATATAATGATGGTACCTTGATACTAAAACCAGTACGGGAACACAACCAAATACTAGTCGTGATACCAAAACATTTTGGAACTAGAGGCTTTCGGGAACTTAATACGGATAGCGGTACTACCTAAGTTTGAATATGTTGGAAGTAAAGGGAACACAATTCGAGATACAGCAACTCTAACAGAAATCTAAGCTGATTTTGAAGCATTCTCACAAACTAATGGCAAAACACTGAAGGCCGACATAACTATAAATTTAGAGAGTTCTGCCGTCATGTCCCTAAAGAGTAAGCGTATAGAGAAAGCAAGGACAGTTAAATGCAACATTAAGTTAATTATGTAATTGAAAAATGTTTGGCTATATTGCTCTCGAAATTATATTACGGTATAAGTCTGGTTGTTGCCTGAAAACAAAGTATAAATCCACCAATTTAAGTGTTTCTTACACAATCAATACCTATAACAGAACAAGCGTAATCATTTACATATAAAAACGAACATTTACGACAGAAATACACAGAAAAATAATAATTAATTTCACAGGCAATTTATTCATAATTGATATGACAGTAAAGTATTTGTTTGCTTTCATCTTTATGTTACTTCTATGCACAATTATGTTGTATGCATTAGTTGGTATGCCTAGTCATAGATCACAAACGCCCCCTTTTGATCTTTTTATTTTTTGTTCGATAATCAATTTTGCAAAAACATACACACATTAGTGGAAAGTTATTGAATGGTAAAATGTAGGATACAATTAAGTGAAGCAGTCTCTCAGTACGAAGTGATGAATCATTCTAATCAGGAAATAAAACAACTCTCACAGAGACATTCTGGAAATCATCTATTCTCTCAGCATCTTTTACATTTTTAATGTCTGTTTTTCTTTATACTGCATCATTAGATTTTAAAAGTAAATTGTCGAATTATAATAAAGAGCGGATTTTAATTTGACGATTATTTTGCCGTTGTGTGTTTTTTAAACAGGCTGCTGTAAATGAATTTTATCCTGGTGTGAAGATTTTGTCTACTCAACTGGAAGTACATGTACATTATAACAACTCATTATTGTAGAAACGTATGTCTGCTTTTTGTCGCGCAATTAACAACCTCTTCAGTCTATTGCCAAAACAGACGTGAAAACATGAAACTTTCTGTGCAGTGGAGCATTTTACAGGTAATGCTCTAAAGTTAAAACAGCTTCAGTTTCATTATTCCTCACGTGCACATGAACCAAATCAAGGAGACCTTCAGATACTTCAATGTGTTTAAATTCAGGGCGACAGGAAACAAACATACAAGGCCTATTTGATATCATATATATTTCACTAAATGCTTTCTGCTTATACGTATCTTTTGTGTAGTAATGGTTGATTTACAATAATTTAGTGCGCAGTACGGACATTGATAAGATAATCACTTATTCAATGGAATATTTTTCCTAAATGAATGCTTCGCGGACCATAATATACGGGTTTTGATACTTTGTACGGGCCAGTACGTACATATATACTTGACCGAAGCTGACGAGAATTAATTTCGTACAGGTACAATAGAACATTGTTTTAGTAATACAAACGAGTTTTAAGGCTTTTTCGTATAGAAAGGGTTGTAGCTTTGATATTGTCTTTCCGTCTGTACGTCTGTCGATACGATCAAAGGGTCATTATTTAAATATGGCTTGAAATGTTAAGACTAAAACGTGGTGCAATTTCTAATTTAATGAGGATATGGACCTACAACTTTCACTCAGATTGCTTTTTGAATTCTTGAGTTAGTATGTTGAGCTGTTTTCATTATAATTACCATCAATACACAAACGATTTCCTTCTTTGATACACGTGGTGATAGTTTAATTAAATTTGAAATAATTACCATTTGCTAAATTGACCCCTTAAGATATGTGATCAATCAACGGATACCAAATGATTGAATTTACTTGTTAAATATTAAAGTAATATTCTCTAAAATAATCGGAAGATTTAGCAAATGGTACTTTCAGAAATATGAATCGTACCAAAATGAAGAAAATGATACATGAATTATTTATCACGTTTTTTGCACCGATTTTAGTGTAATACAACCCAGTGAGTATACAAATATTTAGATAAATGGAGTTAAGTACACTTTGAGGATATAAACTAATTTTAAAGTTTATCTCGTGAAAAATGAATCTATAAGTGGCTGAATTTAATATTTATCTTGTAAATTAGCATCTGAAAGTGTATTTTATTTTCATAATTTTTTTTAAGTACTCCAGTTTACAAATTATGTAATAACATTTTAAATGCTTGATAATATTGTATTTCTACGTTACTGTTTGTCTACATGCATTGTGATACCGTGTGTTCATTTGCCACTTTAATATTAGTTCTGTCTTAATTTTCTCTAAAATACTTTTCCAACATAAGAAGTGCACTTTTTAATTAAATTCTGTATGTGCAATGTCATTTTACTAACAACAAATGTGATGAATGTGTAATATAATGTTATATATAGAATTGTTACATTTTTGTTAATAAAGTAATTTTGTGTAGTTGTTTCTTATATCAGCTGGAAATGTGTTTCTTCCGCTCAACAGCTATTTTCGTTAGTTCTAGATAGCAAACTATCTAAGGAGGGCCATAGTAACCACCGAAATCAACACGGACCTCAGGAAATTACAAAGGTATATACATGTGATACAAATACTGTGTCAGTTTGATAAAACTAGTATTTCTTTTTTTAAATGTGGTCTCTGGATTGTTCACAAAGTTGATATTACATCTGACCATGTGACCATATGTTGACAATATGTTATCAAGTTTTAAAATTGACCTAAACAATATGAAGAAGACTATACCCACCAATCCTTATTTAAAGTAGGTACAAAAAATGTCGCTAGAGTGTAGCTAAGTGCTCTCTTCGAGTTTGCTTTGTGACCTAGATTTGAAAACTGAAATTAAAGCATGGCCTCTAAATTATTTAAAATCTCTTTCGCTTATTTAATACAGTAACCTATTTCTTATCCCATATGTCCAAGTTATAGACTTAACTTATATTCGTGAAGAAAAACATGCTGATGATGTTTTTTGAGAATGAGGCTGAATAAAGTCACTAGGCGTTTCTGTGATTTGAGCTAACCTGACTTGCCAATTGACATTGTAATGATAGATGTCCAGTTTTAAATTTTTATAGTTTATAGAATATACGTACTCGAAGAGACAAATATGCTGATCATGTATAATGGGACTGAAAATGCTTTACTATGTTTCTATCTTGTGAACTTGTGATGCTAGGTTATCAAATTTTGAACTTTACCTTCAATAAAAACACCTTAGTAATCGGACACAGATATGAAAGATGGTGTCTAGACTAGTTACTATGCTTTGACCAAATGACTTCTGTTAAGACTAATATGGTCAAGAGATTGTCAATATTTAAGATAAGCAAAAGTCTAGCATGTGTAAAGTTAAACATACGGCTTCTAATGTGCTAACGACATTCTTTTTATTTGGCATAGTGACAATATTGAGACTCGAGGACCAAATGTATCTGTGGATCGATCCATTGTATATTACAGTCCAGCCAGTCTTAAGAGACCACACAGGCGACATTTAAATTGTGGTCTCTTAAGACATGTAATCTCTTAACTCAGAATGATTTGCTGTCATCTTAAATTACAAGAAAGGAATATAAAATGGTTGCATTTGACCTTGCCAATGTTTACAATGTTCTTCTTTGACTGACTTACATTTTTATAATAACTTTTATGCCACATACTCCAGTCTGTAACTTTACATTTAATTTCATAAGATAAACAAACATGAGAGCTGTCATTCGCCCCCCGAACTGGTACACAGTCTGTGACTTTGACTATCAAGGTGTTGACCCGGTTCGTATGCACGACACTTTATCTCTTTTTGCTGCACATATTTGTCAATGTATTTTAAATTTCTTCATTGTTTAAAAGATCCAGTTATAGTCTGAACAGGAAAAATGTCTACAGACAGAGAGAAATAAAATTCCAGTGGTGCGCATGTCATGTCATTTACATGTGCTCAACATTTATGCCATGTAATTTTAAATCCATCAATGCATGTCAGAGTTATCATGTATACAGAATTGATTACCTTTAAGCTCTTTAATGTTATCTTGACCTTCAAGCTAGGGAGGCGGGGCTTGCCTGCGACATGTATGCATGACATCGTTACAGCCCGTACACGAAACAAATGGAAGGACGGACATACGGGCCAAACTTAATATGCCCACCTTCGTGGACATAAAATCACCTTGTAATACGTAATGTTGACCAGTAGAAAATAGACACAAGATAGTTCTACGATTTGTACCTAGTGACCTAATCTGTTACCTTATCCTGACCAAGTTTAGAGATTATCTAAAAACTAATTAAAGGCTAGATCAGGTTTAAAAATGTGATTTCTAGAACGTCAATAATTGTTTTTGTAAGAATTTATATAGTAGTATTTTACCTTAAGTAAGCCAGTGTCAAATATAGTCTTTATTCCATACAAATAAAATTATTATGTGTCTTCTTGATTACGTAGAGCATGTGAGTTCAAAATTGTTTACAACTGCATATTCATTTTATGATATGACGTAATGACATCGGTTTAGATTTTATATGACCAAGTTCGAAACTAGAATTTTTCATAAAGACAAAAACGTTTAAAATCACATGTTTGTATATCAGGTAAACTGTTGCATCTACAGTGTTATAAAAATTTAGTATAATTTGACCAAGTGACTGAATATTTCAAAGCAAGCTTCGAAAATGACCTATATTCCTTTACAGCAAATATTTGTCTCATATTTCATGTATATCAGGTAAAAACGCGGCATCAAGAATGGGTAGAACGTTAATATCTAATTTAAGCATTAACAGTATAGATCTATGGCCTAGAAATTTAACTTGGTACAAATAACAAATCATATACATGATATATATATATATATATATATATATATAATATTATATATATTTTATATATTTCGTTAAAACGAAATGATATTTCGTAAAAGCGAAATAACATACTATGAATACGAAATGATATTTCGTTTGGATCCCACCGCTTTGCCCCAAGCTATCAACAGTATGACATGTAAGAACCTCTATACGTCGGGTTAATTGAACAGCCAAAACACGATGCTCGCGTAGCGTCGTTCAAGGTCTGTTTATTGCAGAATAACCCAAATAGATGTTGTTCTGCATGTATGTAGGTTATTCGCTTGTCGTGTTAGAATTAATCATAAACAAAGTCATGCTATTTGCTATAACAACTTCCTAAAATATATCATCTGTCACGTTCAGGTAAACTATTCGGATATTTCTCGTTCGTCTTCAACTATGAGCTCCAGTATCAACCTGAAAGTCTACGTATATATAATATATCGTATGATAATTTTGCCCAACTGAAGAACGCAAAAATATATTTCTCTCTAGTAGAGTGACAAATAAACTACAAAAGAGTAATTTACCACAATTAAAGTAGATAAAATATGTATTGATGCTCACATGCTAAAACATTGCAACTATCTAAGTTGGGGATAAAAGAAGACTTGACAACATAACATATATCACACGGAAGAAATTCTAGGTGAAGAGTTTCCTGCTTATGTTGACTAAGTAATCACGTTAGGAGCACGGACACGTGTATGGATATTGGCGATTAGAGAATATAACGCATCAGACAAAATAACATTAGTAATGCGATTAAATTAAAGAAAATATCCCAAGTTTAAGTAAAGATTACAATATGAACTGTTTCGTGTATTGTCTGTGTAGCTAACTTCTGTCTATTCGCATTTTTAAGTGTGTGTTATATCAGATCCTTAAACAACTTTCACCTAATAATTTTATGACGGTTGAATATGCAAGATAAATAACATATAATTTTTTAAAAGTGTACGCATTGTTAACAGATAAATCGTTAAATATTCAATTCAAGCATTTTGTTTTTCTTTTATAAATAAAATTCTGAAGTTTTGAAAGCCGTGTGAAACCCAGACATTTTCTTCCTTTCAAAAATAAAGCAATAACCAGTCTTTCTTCCAGTCCAGATGTCAATAGATTGCGTGTGTCATACTGATGCATAAACAATACTAAAAGACGCATGGAAACCAGAGCGGTACAGGGATAGACAGTCGTTGTCCTAACCTGTACATAACCTGTTATATTCTTCTAAACCATCTGATACTATAACGGACCAAACGTTTCGGCATTATTTCTCCAGTTTCTGGATTCCTTTGAAAAATCAGAGTCAATAATTTACAGCATTACCATAAACGATTCAATAGTTCTTGTTCAACTATCAAAATTTAATGGTAGATACGATGTTATTACACAAGAAAACGCTAGTTGCTGATTGTGCTAAAGTTGAGGCATTGGTGTTTGCTATAGGTTCTTCTTTGAAATTGTATTTGATGCTATATCAATTTACGAAGACTTAATATGAACACAAAATAATATGTTTCGAGACTATAATCTGCAACATGTTTTGGGAGTAAGCCAATATTGAATTTGTCAGTATAATGGTTAAGAAACAGATTGAATTCTTACTTTGTTGAATTTCATAATGTACATTCTCTACGACTAAATTCATACTTGGTTGACAGTGACTTTGCAACATTGCCAATAATTAAGTCTACCATAATAAGCTATTTGCAAGCCCTTTTACCCTTATATATTAATGTAACAGAGGTTCTACAAATAAACATAGAACCCCTACAACAAGTCTACGCACGGAATAAAAATATTTGAATAATGGCCAAAATTGCTCCTGGTCAAGCTTTAGCATAATTTGTTTCTTCAAAAGTAACCATGCGCAACAATTATTGTATTTCTGCAACCCTTTGGCATTAAAAGTCTCCAATTTACAACTGGCAGTATGCTCAAGAGAAACATAAGAAGCTTTAGTACTACTTCTAAGAAATCTGAAGTTTTTCCTTAAAATGTTGTATTGCCAAAATGTTTTTCTTAAGACTACTAATTTGACGTTCTCAATTTCAAAAGGCATATGGGACAGTAAATATTAAAAGTACAAATTGTACTTTTAATACTGTCTCTTATGCCTTTTGAAATGTGATAACGTCAAGTTACGTAGTCTGATAAACCCAACAGGATAGGTATTTGCAAGTTACCTTTAGATTTCTGTAAAAATTTTTCCAAAAGGTTTTATCTTCTTATGATTCCTCTTAGAATGCATGTGTGCAATTAATTTGAAAATTTTAATTACAGGATTGAACTAAACTGTTACATATTTGTTGCAGTCATGCAATCAAAATTTGCAATAGCTTAAACATTACAATGGCCCTATATGCAAAATGTTAGACCTTATTCAATGTTTTTTATTCCGTGCCTAGACTTGTGCAGGTTCTATTTATTGGTAAAGTGCCTTGTTAAATAAACTTATATAAGACTATCTTACCACTTTATTGGCCTAGACTGGAAATAATATCGTAACCAAGTTTTCATTAGTCATTTTACTGTAAATGTAAATCATGATTAAACAAAATATCAATCAATTTGTTTCTTAATCATGTTTGCCGCAAATATTATACTGACAACTTCATCTAGCGGATTATATTCCCGAAACATATTTTATGTGTTCAAGTCATCGTAATTTTGATAAATTATATAATTTCAAAGTTTATAGAACCTATCATAAATGCCTCATTTTACCACAATTAACCAATATCAATGAGGTTTTCACTAATAATTGCATCCACCCTTTATTGTACAACAACTTTGATCTATTGAATGTTTTATCGGTACTGCAATGTATTTTAATCTCTCTGAATTTTATGAATTATTGTCTTTCGTCTACATAGGTCCAGAAACTTTTAGGTTAATGCTGATTACGTGGTCCAAGATCTATTATCTATGTTCTGGAGGTTATTTAGTCGATCATCAGGTTATAGGGTATGTCCCTTTAACTAAGATAGATTGAAAATGATCTAACTAAGAAAACGAATACCAACAGCATTTTAATTTAATAACTAAAAGTATTATATTCATTTTTGTCTGAGTATGATGAGCTGCTGGTTGCCAATATTATTCGAATTATTTATGTAAGAAATGATTTATGCAAAAAGCAACAGTACAAAAATGATGACTTAAAGAAAAAAAATAAATGACAAAATAAATTAAATATTTGATAAAAATTAAAATCGTTTGTCTCTTGATGTGCTTAAACTTTTAAGCTATGCAGTACATTCAATTCACCATCAGTGAGATTGGCGTTTTAAAATATGTTGCAGTATCGTAAAAATGTTAAACCCATTTAAGGTTTTTTGTTGTTGTACATTTAATGAATTGATAGCGATCTCAGTGTATATTAATTGTGCTAAAATGAGGCATTTTGGGGGAAATTCATGCATGTTAGTCTTCAAAATGGTATTAATTTATCCTTTTACGCTCATTAAACAAACACATTACTAGTATGTTTTGAGAATATAATTTGCTAGATGAAGGGTGTTGCTCTTTAAAGATGCTCACTCTCCGGTTTCAATCTATCTGAAATTAACATGTTTCATAGTGACTAAACAAATAAAAATATTTCAGTGAAAGTGCCAGTCAAGTATTTTTGTTTTTAGTTTACGCTATTACATTATTAAGAAATTCCAATATAAACATAATAGTGGAGCGGTGCCGTCAAACAAATCTCACAACATTTGCATTATTTTTTTCAAACTACTATGTAGATTCTATCTTGTGTTGTTGATTCTAGCATCAACTTGGAGAAATTTGGATTTGTGTGGAAACTGAGAGCGAGCAGCTTTTAAGCAATTTTTTTAAGAACTTTTGTTGAAACTCCTCTAGGACAAATCATAAGACCATTCTTTGAGCGCTGCTATCTTTCCTTTCCTGAGAACTTTGATTATTTGCAGTATTATATTGAGGGATATGTTTCAGACTGGTCAAATTAGAATGTTAATAAAAAATAACTTTATTTTAAGATAAAAGAAATTCAGCTAAAAGTGTGTAAAAGAAGGACTATTAATGGGATGCATAACAGTACATTTTGAATACTGTCAAATTTACCACAATGTTTATATCTTTGTAATAATCAAAGGACTGAAAGTGCTGGAGGGTCGATTGTCTCTGAACAACACAGACTGTACACATACATGTGTAAATATCAGGGCAACCCATACATGAGTAAAGTTATCAACAAACTGGAGACACAAATGTCCACAGAGTTTGACCTTTAACCATATGTGTAAACTTTACTTTTGATAGGAACCCATGTGCTTACCTTTTGCATTCAGTGACTACATGTATGTTCAACTACCCTATAAAGTATCATAGCTGTGAATGGTAACTGAGAAGTGGATTTTTACAAACCTTGAACTGAAAATTCAAAGTTTGCACAACTTTTAATGTCATTCAAAAGTTACGGGATTTGCCCATAGGGTTGAGTGTATTGTGTCAATAATACAAAATAAATTCCTATCCTAAATTGTAGGCAAAAACTGAACAATGAGCAAGATCAAAGAAGACACAGAGTAAATTAATAACTGAACAAGAAAAACAGTGATACAAAGTATCACAGCGGGCCCACAAACAAAACTGACATGTAAATATTCTAGAAATTGGTGATGATTGATGTTGAGGCATGGCCCCAAAAGAACCCAAGGAAACCAATTCTGGTTGTACAAGCAAAACCTGACACGACTACTGAATGAACTTTACTGTTATCGAATAATATGTATACATTATGTCTTTTTAACATTATCCTTATAAGTTTGACATGAATGAAGTTTTCTATGATTATTTGCTGTAAAACATTTAAAATGGTTTAAAGTCTTAAAATTATAAGTAAAACAGAAAAATGTAAAAAAAAAAAATACTGTATTAGATGGGTTTCGAACTCGCGTCCGCCGCAGTAAGTCAGCGCAATTTCAATTTCCAGCATCTCTACCAACTGCTCTATGTCCGCCGACTATAGGGTATAGATAAAAAAACGAGTTCTTATAAATGTGTATGTCCAAGTCGTTCGTTCGCGCATTAATAGTATTTACGATTAATTACACATTTAAAGAACAATAACGAAATAATATTATTCTATTCTGAAATGTTTTTAAATTATTTAGATTTATTACTATATAATTTTGAAAACAAAAATCGCTATAATGTCTAACAACTATGGAACTACTTGTTTGTATGTTGTGCGTTCGGCCGTAAGGCCGATATATACTCTGTTAACTTTGGCTCGATTTTAGCAATCGACCCAAAAATATAACAAAACAAGTAATATCTTTTAAAAAAAAGATGGTCGACGTAGGTGACGTAATAAACACATTTTGTGTTTCAGAAGGCTCCCGGGCAGTACACTGCTTATTCCGGTACCGAAACGCTAGCCAATAATCAATGACGCTAGATGTCCGGCCCCGGACAACACCTCGTTGAATACAAAAGTTGATCTTCGTACTGTCCAGAAACCTTGACATAACGTGTTCTGTTTTTTCTTTTTTTGCAACATGATTTATTATAAATAACTATAATATAAAAAATATACACATTTTGTGTTTCAGAAGGCTTTCGGGCAGTACACTGCTTATTCCGGTACCGAAACGCTAGCCAATGATTTGCAGATTCTGATTGGTCACATTATAACGAAGTTGGTTAGCAACGCGTCCATACCAACGGAAGTTCAAATCAAAAGTATACGACTACGTCGAAATAGATGGCATTTATATTTTTATTGGCGCTTGGTACAACAGCTGCTAAATCTATACAAAATTTCTGAATACATTGATATCCTAACTTTAAAAGCAAAGAAATAATGGTACATATTATGAATGCAACTGCTTAACATAATAATATCAAATGTTGTAGAAAGACTCGTTTTATATCTATCATTCACAAATGGCTTGACATAAAGTGATATTACTGATCCAGTCGATATAACCCATAACATACAAAAAATATATCAAATAAAACTACTATTATATTAATGCCAGTGACACTGTCTGCGATACAATTTGATATTGACATATTCATATTTCATTTCAGAAAGTCAAAACACAACGTTTAGACGGAAATCATGCTATCTGACGATACCGACATTTACGAAGCATACTTGATTAACTAAAGCTTTTTAATAGGAAATATAATGATTGTTTTCTTCCTTTTTATGTGTATGCCTTCGACGGTGAGATATGTGTAAAAGCTATCAAGATACATTGAAATTAATTGCAGGCTTCGCAAGTTCACCAGGGGATAAATCCCACAGTCGGCCAGGACTATAAACTATCTAAACTAAAATAAATTGAAATTAATTTCTGCGAGCAAAAACAAACATGTCAGTTTTATTCAATTTCAATTTTAATCAAGCAAATTGCAACAACAACAAAAAATTAATACACACATACCTACTTTCTATGCTACATGTACATTGAAATATATGTTAATGTTTTGAGAGAAACAATTTAAAAAGAAAAAAAAATGTTATTTTTGTTTGAAACAAGTTATATTTTAAAACAACTGATACCAAAAGTTTTCATGGTAAAATGCTAGAAAATAAATATTAAAAATTCAATAACAACAATTTCTGAGAAATAATATGGCAAAAGTCGTGGTAATCTGATTGTTTTCAGTTCAATAATTTACACTCCTTACAAAAATTAGTGTGTCAAGTATTTAAGTCAGCAGCTTGTTCCTTTGTCTTGAAAAGTATTTTAAGTTTCGTTTAGGATGGGAAAAGGCAAACACATAACAATATTTGATCTGCATTCCTGCATCGGAAATGTCTGGTTTGGATGGCTATTTGAACATCAGATAATTACCAACCGTAACATACTCCATGTATAGTAGTATATACTAGTTACCAGCCACATCATGTTTATTCTTATAGAACAATCAAATGCAAGAATTCAGTTATAACTTATCTATATGCTTAAAGACTAGACATACATATATTAATAGACAAGGGTTCAGACAAATATTTTTCATCCGAACAGAACACAAAACATATGTCTTTTTTGTCTGCAGTGTGAAAAATAGGTATGCTTAATTGCAGATGACCAATAACATGGTAATGCTTTGGTGTGAATATTATGCAGTATGGGTAGATATTGCACAGATTTTTATTAATCTGTACTTGGAATTAAGTTGTAAAACTATGTGAAATAAGGGTGAACGTTTTAAGAGAAAAAAAGCTTTTAACATTGTTACATATGTCGGTGGTAGACTTTGCACCTATTCAATAACTGTGACTCTGCTATCAGCAGCACTTTGTTTCAAGTTGCAGCTGGACAGCCACAGTTGCCATAAAATGATATATCGCCACGAATCTTGCAACCTTTTGATGATTTCCTCGCTTTAAATACCTCTATCAATACTGATGTTTTTGTTGTTGATTATCGAATGCTCTGATACTAATTTGTGACACAACGCCATCTGCGTTTTGTACTATCAATAGCTTAGCAGTGCTGTTGACTTTTTGTGGCTGTTTAAATTAAGGGAAAGCAAATCCAGCTTTGCAAAAAAACATTATAGATAAGGTTTTAAGCGTAATTCTAGAACAGACGAGAGTGGTTATTTGCAGTCTTGGAAACACTTAGCACACTCAGATAAACTAGCACTAAACCGTGCGGTTGATCACGATCTGAAATATTCACCGACAAGTTAGCCATATATATTTCAAAATGCTTTTTCCACTTTTGAAGACATTTAAGAGTGCAACATTATTATTATTAAATGTATGAATACTTTTCACAGCCTACAGCTGCCAAATCTCTTTATCCCTATATTCAGCCTTTTTCCAGTGTAATGTAATGAAATGGATGTCTAGACCTGCAAATAAATAGAAGTCAATAGCTTGAATGTATAGCATTATAGTAATATCTCGTTTCCATATTTATAACTTTCAGATACGCTGACTAAAAGCTTTCTTATTTAGAATATGGCCAACTTAATAACAAAAATTAATTTGAGAATTTGATTGTATAAAGTACGTTGATTATAAGAAAACAACATTGGCTTTTAAGGCGCGCTATTTGTACATAGATATTAAAAAATTGTTTTGTTCAGTGGAAATTATTAACTCTGTACCTATTTGAAGGTATAATTCAGACATACTTTCGAAATTCAATAATGATATTTCTTTTATTACTAATAACTGCTTATTCAAAATGACTGTTTTGAATTATAGTTTTGTTGGCTTATATGATATAAACAGTTACATATAATGCTAGTATTAGTTGTTGTCGCCGTACATTATGTTCTTTCCAGTAAAAGACTGTAAGGAATACTGTGTCAAAATGTTCTGTCCAAGATACACAATGCCAGCCTTGATCAGCTGTAAAACTATTCAAGGAATAGAATTCATGACTGTTTTTTATCGCGCGAGGTTATACTTTTTCCAAGAAATATCTGATAAAGTACATTTGAAATGCTTTTAACTATCCATGTTCTTAAATATAGTATAAATTACTTTATTCCACACAATTCTGCTATTTTGTCTCTTGCTTTCGACAATTTTTGTAAGTAATAATATGTTTCCATAAGCAATTTTATCGTATCTTCACAAAGTATAGACAACTGCTGTAATTTAAAAACGAATTAAAGTTATTGATTTATGTAGTCTGAAATGTTATCTTATGATTTATATTAAGCCATGTTGTACTATACTAAATATAAATATATGATATATTATCACATACACAAACGCTAATCGAATCATTAAGACCAAGATCAAAAATCAAAATAAGTATGCTTTATATGCTTGTAGGCACAGATTACATTGCAAAATACCCAACGAGCCTAACAATCAAGAATAACGAAAAAATCGGGGAAAACATACCCGAGTCGGTGTAAATTCCTCGAAATTTGCTACCGACGTTTGCATTTGTGGTCACGTGACTTTTTTTGTTTACCACCAGTGTTTTACAAGACCTTTATTTATTGTCTTGATGTAGTCAAGGTTGAGTTCAAATATGGCTCATCTCGGACGGAAATCTAGGTCACCAGTTCAAATCTCAAAAATTCCTTATGTATGCAATAGAGATTGCAGTTTTAATTGGATTTTCGTCTGCATGACAGCCTTGATTACGTCTCGCGTTTAAATATATATCATCATGGGCAAAAACAAGGTCACCGAGTAAAATTGTAGGAAACCTTGTTTTGACCTTTTGAACTGCTTTTTAGAAATTGGAGCAGTGGTTACTCAGTTGAGTAATATGGGACCTTAATGACCCTCTTGTTGTAACAAACCCAGTACTTGGTAATTGGTAAATGTGCACGATTTACAAAACGGCAGATTGAAATAATGTTTAATTACTACTGAGCCATACCGGTAAATACAACTACTTTGACATTCGTGGTTGTTTTTTTTCAGGTTACACCTATAACCATATACTGATGTACCATGTGTTAATGGTAACCAGTTTTAATGTACATTCTAAATATTTAAGCGTTCACTATGCATATGTTCAGTCATTTGTATTATAACTGTGGAACCTTGTATCATATTTAAAGATTTGGTCAGCATTTTTTCAAGAAAAAACAAACAGTTCATGCAGTTGTTTCCTCATAAATATTATCATTTTAGCAATCAATCATTACATGTAAAACACGTGCCTCTTATAATTAGATTTCAGCATCTGTATAGTAATTCGTGGCGCCTGAACGTCATAAATATTGCAAAATGATGCTCAATTACAATAAATTGTCATAACTTTTATAGATCATTTACTTTTATTGTTCTTATCATTTACATGACGGTTTAACGTGATATTACCGTTCAAAGTCACTGTCATATAATTAAGAAAGACATTGAAAACAGAAAAGTGAATATTTCCAAATTTATAACCAAAATATATCATTTATCCTATAAAATACAGAGAAATCAATGACGATCTTGTTTGAGTGAGTGGCTCACAATAGTGTTATAACTTACTACATTTGTACAACTCTTTTTCACAAAATTGTAAATCATTACTGTGATTTCATCATCATTCTTGAAAGTATCTCAATCTGGCAATTTGGAGGGTTATATAACTTCAGGCCCGTCAACGCAAACAGACTATTGCCTGTAAAGGACAGTATTGTGATTCAACTTATATAGCTAATATATATACTGAAATAATAAAAGTCAAACAATGTATATTCGATACTAAAGATATATGTCCCCCTTTTACGATCCGTAAATAGATCACTCTGCTTTTATCTCTATTTGTTTGTTGTGTAAGGCAGAGTAAACTGAACAAGGCAAATATGATCATATAACATCGGAAAATGAGTTTAGTAGAATCTTGTTTGCAGTACTTGATAGTCTTAATTATTAAGATGACACACAGTAAGATATTCTACACATAGTAACTAAGGTGGAACTGAATATTCCAACTGATAGGATCAACTTGTAAATGTGTCATGTAGGATTTTTATCCAATAAAGGAGATGATTTTAAATGCACTTAAAGCTCCCAGTTCTCTTCAAAGTGACTATTTTAATTTCATGATAAAATGAGGGAACTCACTAGATTAGACACTTAGATAAATGGAATATTACTAACAATTAACTTAAAGCTCCATTACTAAGACCAAATCCAATTTTATTTTAAAGGTTGAGTTTTAACAGGGAAATACAGTTTGAAACTGGCTTCTAAAACTTTACATTAGACGTAGAATATTTCCCTGTTTGAAATACTACTGCAATAAAAAAAACAAGTGAAGGTTTTTGTATTCCCTAAGATTGACATGTGTGGTCATTTTGTCCTACTTTCGCTTTATTGCATGTTGTAAACAGTCATACATATACGTTGCACATCGTTGGAAGTAAAGTTCTTTCAAACATAATTTAAGATAGGCATGCTAATTAGTGTACAACATATTTACAGCCTCTCTCGGAGAGTTCTCGAAAATTACAAAGATATTTGAAAAGTTGAAAACCTACTTTCGTTTTTAAAAAGGCAAAATATAATTTATCAATTATTTTGTTAAACTCAAATTTTTAACACATTTTATTAAAGGTCCGTAATGGACCTTTAAAGACGATCCTTGGCTATATATCAAATACTTTTATATTTTAATGTTGTTTAATTAAATGTCACAAATAATTACTTTTAATGGAAATATCATACAGAAGGATTATTTTGAGCAATTATATCACTTTAACATTAAATACATATAACTATAGCAAACAAATCATTCTAACACTATTGGAAATTTCTCCTTTATACACAAAGAAGGATTTGAGCGTGATAAAACTATTAAATATATCACGTTGGAGTCCGTTGAACTATTTTTGACTGCTGAAATTCCCTCCCGTGTAATTTTCACACAACATCTACGAGTGTGCATGCGCTAATACGCTTGGATTGGTATTGTTGTGAATGAATTCACGAGATGTAAAACAAATCGTAATTAAATTTTCTACACTTCCAGTATCGCCAGCAATATCAGAAACAACAAAAATACGACGAATAGCGTTCTATTTGAGGAGTAAAAAAGAACAGCCAAAATTTCACGAAATGCAAGGAATGCACGGAAAACTACAAGTTTCAAGACAGCGACTTCATGAAAGCGCAGCAAATAGTACCCCATCGAACATGCTTTTGTTTAGATTAACGTGTAAGAATGGAAATAGATTTGATTTTTAATTGATATAACGGTTATTATATCACTGTGTATCGTGTAGATGCCTCGAAATTAATCACTCAGGCATTCGGCCTATATACTAACCGGTATATCACTCAAAAATGAAATCTTTTTCCTAAGTATATCAAGAAAATTTATTACCTCCCTTTAAAAGCACCCAAAATGTTAGTGTTTAGCAACGGTTGACTTTTAAACTGTGTTAAAAGCTTTAAGAAGGATACATTTTTGTTACATTTTTGTTGCTTGAACATTAAGAAAAAAACTTTGACAAATGACTACAACATTTACATATTTTTTTACAGAAACTAGTTTATTTTTATGGGTTTTTTCAGTTTGAATACATTTTGAAATCTCAATTCATGTAGCTTTGTGAAATAAGATCAATTGCCTAACAATGGTGACTTGCCAAATTTAGAGTTTTATCATTTACAAACATGAGATAGGGGTCATTCTCACTGCTTTCGGGATTTTACTTAAAGAAGTATCCATTTCTTCTAAATAAGGCTGGTGACCTACCTTTTTATTTTATATTCTGACTTAGCAGGTATTACCCTAACAACAAACTAAATTTCATAAAATTCTGATTGCTTGCAAAAAATGATGAAACTGTAGCGATCGTCTTTAAAATAGATAAATATTGATGGCATTTTTATATATTTTCATTATTATGAAAATATTTTTAACTATCTTCTTAACAACTGAAAACTGAAGACAAGGATTATTCTAGTGTTTTTTTATATCAAAGCAAAGTGACTGAACTCATTATGCCGTCTCATTTTTTCTCGGCATGCGTCAGTACCGTCTGACTGTTCTTCATGTCTTACGTAACTCGGTTCCCTCATGAATATACACACTATTCACTATTTAAAACCCTCTTCAAACTTTAAACCAACCGGGCTGAAGAAAGGGTTTAAATGATTGATAATTAATATATATTTACTTTAAATCAGAAATTTACCTATGGCTTAAAATATGGAAGTGAATTGCATAATGTATGACCATGTGGAAATTACTCGACATTTCGCTTTTCGTAAATTCATAGGATTTGAACAATGTGGATATTCATTGTAATTGCTATTTATTCGTTGATTTTATCTCCGAGAGAACTTAAAAAGGTCAGCTCAAATATCAAATGACATGTGCTTAGAGAATATACACGTAACTAATTTATTGGCAACTTCTTTTAGATACCGTTTCTAAAACGGTCGGTTTATTCTTATTTAATTTATCCCCATAAACATACATTTAATGCACCTGGCGTATTCCTAAATTTTGCAGTTGCAATTCCTAAATGCAAACGTCGAGCTGCAATTAAGTATAATGCTTTCTGTTTTATAATTGCACTATTGTGATAAAAAGATGTAGTAAATTTTGCAGTTGCAATTCCTAAATGCAAACGTCCAGCTGCAATTAAGTATAATGCTTTCTGTTTTATAATTGAACTATTGTTTAGACTGAAATATGAGTTTGTACTTGTAATAATAGGTTGAAGATCATTCAACGCGCGGTGCAATTTAGAGTAACAGTCATGTGCAAATTTGTGCTTGAATAATTTTGAAGAATTTATGCTAGTCTCATGTCGCCTTATATTTAAATGGTAAAAGGGGATGAAAAGAATTAGTCTGCCGGTTTTATTAGACGGAGGTAGCAGCGTGGCAGACTTTTCCTGTAACATCTTTTCTACTTTATATTTATCAAACAAAAAGGTCATGCATGAAAGTTGCTTTGAACCACGGAGGAAAATAACACAATATATTAATAGGAACTACATTTGTGTGGACCGCGGATGTACAGGATTCATACCCAATACCTAACAATTTCATTTAATGTATTCCCATTAAATCAATGTAATGTATGTTGTTTTTGAGATATTTTGTCATTATGTATTGTATTGGCCTAACTATTTCACCGAATATTATAATCAAAGAGAATGATAAATAAGTAATGAAAACTTTTGGCAAGATGTGGTTTAAACTACAAATAACCATAGTAAGGTTGATCTCGCATTACGGACTGAGTTTTAATTCTATTCTCTGCAGGTGACATAGTATCATTTTAGTGATGTACTTATGAACAATAAACTTTGATCATCTTTAAATAAAAGGCTTAAATTGACATTTAAGAATAATTGGAAATTGTAGCATTAGATGATAAGGTATCAACGCTTAATTTTCAGTCTATAAGCATCGTCCTGAAAATTTGTTTCGTTTTTAAAAAAGAGATTTACCAATCTGTAATATAATAGTTTGGTTTGTGGCTTGACATTTTAAAAATGCGAAAGAAAGCATTCTTCTAAATCAACAAAAAGTTCATTTATTATAGTTAAGTGTTCATTTTGACGTATTTACGAAAGTAAATAGGTCTGCTGCCGCCATGAAAGTGAAGTTGAAAACCAACTGATATATTTCGGAATTGAAATACCTTAATTATTTACTGATCTGAAATAGAAACGGATGTTGTAAGTTTTCAATGTCACAAATAAATAGAATCCTCTCAATAGCGAATAAAACTGCTATCATCACACACGTCTGCCTCGGGGTACATGTATTTTTCAGTGCCGACTGAATGTTATAAATGTAAATTGTTGGAGGTAAGGTCTAAACCTGTTGCAAAATGACTCTTGACATTAAATTGCCAGTGTGTCAGACATTTACTTAAAGACAAGGCATTTGTGGAAATTGTTAAATTGGTTATGTTTCGAAGTTTCAGTAACTCAGACTTTAAATCTAATAACTTGAAATGTCAGTTTGTCTCACGTGCAAACGTTACGAAAGACGAATGAATGAGATAGGTCAAAATTAAAGTACATATATGTACTAAATGTTAACACAAAACATATTATAATTGTACATTCAATGAGAAAATGGCTAGAAATAACAAAAAAAGTTTATTCACGTGTACTATATGTAGCTACTTTTAATTTGTTAGAGCTAGTAATGTACTTTGTTTGTGATGTTTCTATACGAAAAACATACATGTTTAAAGTCTTGATCACTATTATATAAATATCACATGCATTTGAGGGTGATAACCTATATTGTGAACCCGAGAAAAGTAATGTCAAACTGAGGCGAAGCCGAGGTTGACATTACTTTCCAAGGGTTCATAATATCTGCTATCACCCTCAAGTGCATATGATATTTATTTTATTATACCTAAAAACTACGAATTAAGAAATTGACAATATTGATATAGACAAGTGTCGATAATCTATTTTTAGACTTACAGTGATGTAACATCATGTTACATGGGTAACATCATTTTTTTAAGACAAGTGTCTATTAATCTATTTTAGACATACAGAGGTGTAACATCATGATGTCACATGGGCAACAACATTTGTTTAGACAAGTGTCTTTTAATCTATTTTTAGACAAACAGGGGTGTAACATCATGATGTCACATGGGCAACATCATTTTTTTAAACAAGTGTACATTTATCTATTTTTAGACTTACAGGGGTGTTACATCATGATGTCACATGGGTAACATCATTTTTGTTCACCGATGCAGTATGGAAATTTTATAAAGGGAAACGCATGTGAGGTATACTAATATTTATTGATTATGCAATATATTGAGGTTAGCATTCTATTAACAAGCTTCCTGATTCTTAAAAATTGTAATAATAATAATATGATCATAAAAGTGATGAGAGTGTCTTTGAAAATTAATGTTAGTACAACAAATATAACCTCGTGCTCTACTTTGATTAAGTTGCTTGTTTCTTATTGAACTGACGTTTAAGCACAGTCAAATATTCTGAACAAAAGCCAGTTCTATTTATACAAATAGTTTCGAAGGTGATACTGGTCCAAAAAAATTTAAGCACACTTTTCAGACTAATACGTTCTTTATTATAGAATCATTTTTATAATGGTTTCAAGAGATCGCAAATCAGTGGATATAAACTCATTTAAATTAGTTCCACATGCACACAACTTAAACGTTTAAAGATTAAAAGGATAACATTATTACATTTGGCATCCTTAAACCGAAGTTATTTTCCATCAAGCAGAAGTTTTTTCCAGAAAACAATTTCTAAAAAAACGAGAATGAACATTTTTGGCTATTTCATTTAAGAGCAATCCGTTTAACATTTAGTAAAACAGGTCATAATATTGGTTGTTCTTGTGGTATATGTCTGATTATACTGTAGTTAAAAAGGCGAAATTGTAATGCTTTATCTTTAGATATACTAATATTTATTATACAAACGACTGAAGAACCGGTGTCTTCAGTTATGTCTTTTGGGATGAAAGTAAAGAAAATTGAATTCAAAATGTTCAACGTTTGTAAATGAAAAGGTGCATTTGTATCAGCAATTTGACATATTTGCCTTCTAATATCAACTACACGTAATAAATAGGATTGGATTAAATTCATATCAGTGCTAACATACTTAAAACCAAGTTTTGTATAAGTTAAATGATAGAAAAGAAGACAAAGCGAGTAAAGAAGCCAGCTTTACTCCCACTCAATATGCGAACGGAGTGTATGTTATTTTGCTATTACATAAACAATAATAAGAATTGGAAATCTACATCGATAGGCGACCGTACTCCTACCCGCGAGTCATAAACTCATATATCCCTCAGACGCTAATCCAGAACGTGGAGACGAATATGATTTTGCAGTTTCTGGGAATGCTGTTGGCGTCGAAGATGAGGAGTATAATAAAAGAATAACAAAAAGGTAACATCTATAAATATAATACTGTATTAAAACGGAAGACATATTACATACATAAAACTTAAATTATGAAATATGGCGTAGACGAGCGAGTTATAAATAATGATGAGAAACTGCTTCAAATTTAGTAATCTAAATAAAACACATAAACATGCTAGTTCAAATCTTCATAATTCAAATATTTTAGTCAGCATCTGCTCGACGTCATTTATTTTTACTAAGTATTTCTAGTTTTATTTCTATGATAACAAGTATACTCATAGTTCACATTGCAAACATTTATAAACTTTTGACAGTGACTTTCTTATCTTTTCGCCGCCTTTACGACTACATGTATCTCCCTTCATGTATCTACAACTATAATTTATCTGACGTAACTGACGAAAGACAATGAAAGAACGTTTTTAAAAATGTCAGAAATTACTCTTTCTGACGTAATAAAATCGAGTTACTTAAATTAACTGGGCTTACATAAAAACATACACCTTTAATAACAAGTAAATCTATAAATAAGAAGCACGTTAATTTTGTGTTTATCTTAAAAAGATGCATTACTTACATGGCAAGAAACACTACTTTCTGAAAACATTTTCCACTTAAAGGTATGTATTGCCAAACAGTATTTCCCGAGAAACGTATATATCGTTAAAACGTTATAACACTAATATTTTGGTATAAAGCGAGCATCATCTTCCGTCATAAATTCCTTAAATAATAATAGGTATGAACAGTAGTGTATTATTTAATGTGTGAACTTAACATATCTTATATTCATTAGTAATGGTTTTTCATATAGACATGTTGGGTTTTATATTTATTTATCGTGTATTGAATAAATACATTTCTTTTTAATAAAACCCGCCGCATCAGTCTGATCCATATCTATATTATAAACCTTACGTTGTTTTTCATCACGCGGACGTTCGCATCCTTTTTAACGGACATGACGTTTTTTTGTTTTGTATACTGTATGTTGTATATTTTCTGACGAAGACATAAAGTCGAAACATGTAAATAGAAAACTTCGTGTTGTCTTGATTTTATTTATACTTAAATAATTAGTGAAGTCTGCAAAGAGTTTGTCCATAAACACAAATTAATAGTTATATCCTAGTCAGGGTACTTGTAAGATTTACTTGAAGATAATTGCATATGATATACATGTAATGATGCTCCGATACACGCATGGTCTAAGATATGTTTTGATATGTTTATAAACATAGCACATGTCATGAAATGACCGAACACTCAAGATATGCTGAAGATCAGGTGAGGATTACGTTGAACATAGGATCCTTATTTATAACTTTTGGTAAATGAATCAATTATGAAATAACATCCGTTCCGACGGAGTTCATCCTTTAATAAACAATGATTTGGAGTACTGATCCGCAGTAATTAGCCACAAAGGCCTGAGTGATTAATAACAGTGCATCAGTACGACAAATTATTGTTTATTAGAATATCAACGCTGAAAAGGATGTTATTTCGATTCTAACATAACCAGATAATACAAAGGTGAATACATGCAAAGCGTAATATGACGTCATGTTTACAGCATGTCGGTTCCCGCGTTGTTTTATATAACATATCTTTTTACTCTTTGTTAATAGAGACAAAATCGTGAAGAAAAGCACGCTGTTTATGATAAAAGAAAACACCGTTTTGTCACAATTATTAAGCAAACCTCTTTAACTAGAATTTTTCACACAAAATAAAATGACCATTGTTTTGTACCTTTTAAGGTGTTTTCTTCAGACGATGGGACACATGTAAAATAGCTAGGTTTGTAGATATGTTGTTTTGTATTAGTACAAGTATATTTGGTACTACTCGATTACCATTATTTACCATCTAACGTGCGTTCAGTCAACATTAAGCTTCTTGCAC
The DNA here is from genome assembly GCA_022818135.1 of Saxidomus purpurata. NCBI lineage: Eukaryota > Metazoa > Mollusca > Bivalvia > Venerida > Veneridae > Saxidomus > Saxidomus purpurata. The sequence continues at coordinate 47,320,219 of JAFMSR010000003.1, read as the reverse complement.
TTTTAAAGACATTTACGAATACATATTGAAACACAGGAAATACCATTTTCAGATTGCAGCTGTCAACTTCTTTTTCCCTATATCCATCGGTTTGCAAATATTGTTTAATGAAATGAGTGTCTAGACCTGCCAATAAGTACAACTCAATTGATGGAATATTTAGCACTTAATGAATATTCCGTTTCCATATTTATAACGTCCAGATATACTATCTTATAGCTTTCGTATCTAGTACAGTTCGACAAATACAAAATGAAAAATACTTTGAGAATTTTTGTGAGCATATAACACAATACTGTTGATACAAAAATGTCTTACGATGTTTATGATTGATAAAACCTTCGTTCACGAGATCAGGTTTTAACCTTACGATTACTGGTGTTCATACCCTAAATGTTACATCTGTATAATAGTTATATCTGCATTTAATTTATAAAGTATAATTTGTTAATTTCGGCTAGTTACATATAGACTTTCCAAATCTTGTAAAAGGAACAGTTTATTGATATAATATAATCAGATAATTCTTTAAAAGGATAGTTTGTATAGCTGATTTCTTATTGTTTATATTGAAAATCGCATGGATTTCTCAAAACCAGTTGTACAATCATAGACGATAATCAATAGCTGTAACACAATTGTCTCTTATCATTGTACTCCGAAGTCTAAGTCTTGGCAATTCATGGCTCCTACGCGTACATAAATATTGCAAATTGATGCTCAATTAGAATAAACTGTCATATATGTATATAAACCATTTACTTATGGATAAGGTTTCCTTTTTATTCAGGAAAAGTGCATTTCCATGACGAATTAAGGAGAACCAATGTAATAAAAGACGAAAAACGAGGCTTTAGGCACGCGACCTCAGCAGACTATTTGGTTGTAATCAGTAATAATACACAGAACGAAACAATGTTAGTATTCAATTTAGATCGGAAATCTTTTTTCATTTAATAAGTAAATTGTACAATACAAACACCTAAATGGCGATTTCCTCTGCTCTTAAAACTTATAAGTTCCTTAAAGTTGCAACTGTCACAGAGTCAATACGTTAATTTGCTAGCATCATACCAATACTTCGGAAAAACTCATCGTAAACTGTTTTACAATTAATGTTATATTACTTAACAAGATAAGTGAAAACGTTCAGTTCTTATTTTTACATTTAGAATAATATTACAGACGTTGTATTAAAACTAAATAAATCTGTATGACAGTTTGTATCTCTTGATTCTATTGAAAATCGTTTTGACTATCGTAGTTTAAACTAGATATCTAACAAAAGCGTATCATTTTTTATTCTTGTGTTTCTGATACAGTCACGTAGTATGAATGCGTCATTACTGTGTGCCCGTTGTCTGTGTTGTACAGAATGTTCTCCAGAGGATGTTTGTAAATCGTTCGCATGTCCTCAGCAACTACAGCTGAACTCACGCATTTTCAGTTGCTTAACAATATGTTAAGTTTTTACTAGAGCGGAAATTCAATGATTACGTCTTTTAATTTCAGCAAACTACAATTGAAAACAAATATAACTTCTGATATTTTAATATGATGATAGCTGCAAGCGTATTGCCGTTTAAAAGTCGACCTTTATTATGAACAAAAGCAAACATCCAGGTATATGCTTTATGAGCATAAATTGTCTTCGAATGTTAAATTTGTTTATTAAATATTCAGGCACAAATTTCGGGCAAAATCCTATAGCAATCTACACTCTTTATTAAAGATTCATCGCTATAATGGTTTCAAGAGACCGTTCTCGCAAATCAGTGGATATAAACTCATTTAAATTAGTTCCACGTGCACATTGCTTAGACACTTAAAGATTTTAAAGGATTACATTATTATATTTGGCATCCTTGCACTGAATTTATTGTCCATTAAGCAGGGGTTCTTCCAGGAAGCAATTTATCAAAAACGAGAAGCAATCTGTACAGCATTTGTTAGAGTAAAACAGATCATAATATTTGTTGTTCTTGTGGTATTCGCATGGTTATGCTGTAAGCTGAGAAGGCCATATTGTCTCGATATAACTTGAATTATACTAGTACTTATAATACAAAGGGCTAATGTATCAGAATCTTCAGTTATGAAGTCCTGTTGGATGTAAGTAAAATATGTCATACATTGTAAGTGAGGCGATGTATTTGTAACAACACTTTGACATGATATCAGCAGTCAGTAAACTTAATTGGTTACAGCTAGTTCCAGTATAAATGTTGTTTGAAGGCATCAACTATCTCAAATTACTTGCATTTATTATACCCCCACGAAACGAAGTTTGGGGAGTATATAGGAGTGAGCTTGTCGGTTTGTTTGTCGGTTTGTCGATCGGTCGGTCTGTTGGTTTTCATGGTTTCCGGATGATAACTCATGAACGACTTTACCCTTTTGAATAATTTTTGGTACACACGTGCAACTTCATGAAATACAGGTCAAGTTCAACTTTGGGGTCAGTAGGTCAAAGGTCAAGGTCACAGTGACTCTGAACTGTAAAACAGTTTCCGGATGATAACTCATGAAAGGCTTGACCGATTAACTAATTTTTGGTACCCAACATCATGAAATACAGGTCAAGTTCAACTTTGGGGTCCCCAGTAGGTCAATGGTCAAGGTCACTAGTGACTCTGAACTGTAAAACAGTGTTCTTCGGAGTGTATATCTTGTGAAATGCTTGTCCGATTTAAATAATTTTTGGTGTATACATGTGTATCTTTATGAAATACAGGTCAGGTTCAACTTTGGGGTCAGTAGGTCAAGGTCAAGGTCACAGTGACTTGGAACTGAAAACATTCCCGTTTGATAACTCATTTTTGTTTTTGACCGATTTCAATAATTTGCGGTACACAGCTGTAACATCATCAAATACAGGTCAAGTTCAACTTTGGGGTCAGTAGGTCAAAGGTCAAGGTCACAGTGAGCCTGAACAGTAAAATGGTTTACAGTAAAACGGTTTACTTGGAACATTTGAATGGTTTCTATTTTTTACGCTTGTCCAGGCGCAATTTTTTGTTTGAAATAAACCTATTAAATTGAACAATAATTGATAATTTCTAACCTTACACATTTTGTATGCTATTAAAACAATACATTTACACAAGTTATTGTATAATAACTCAACTCTATGTCCTTGTGGCCATTCCTTTCTTATGGTTGCCATACTTCTGTGACAAAGCTGTATTGTGGGGGTATAATTCGTCACTCTTGTGACAGTTCTAGTTTGTAGTAGAGGCAATGCCTAATGTCAATGTTATGTTCAGTGATATGTCCAAGCATCTGACCGACTTGTGTGCTGCTTAAACATTTAATTATTTTGATGTAATTTATTTTATTTTTCCCAATGAAACAGTAACAAGGAAACCATTTGAGTTACTTGTACAGCAAAATATATAAATAAAGTTAGTTTGAATTTACAATATAAATCTAAAATTGCATTATGAATTATGGATAAAGATGAAAGGTACATCAAAATATATACTCGTCTAATCATAACTTTCTTGAAGGTATATTTGTCTGAAAATATCTGAGTAGCACATCTTTACACAGACGCTTTGGTCTCTTGAGACCGATTCATGAACAAAATTGTATCTTGTAATCATCGATTTTGCATATTCATATACTAAAATAACCCCCTATACACACTGAACAGACAGGACCTGTTAATACTAAAAAGTATAGACAATGAAAGGATATGTCAAGCTTATTATACGGGGCAAGTGTGTCTTTGCAGGCGATATTGGCACACTTGGTGAGGCAAGTTTGAACCAAGTGTACCAATATCGCCTTAAGGCACACCTGTCCCGTTTAATTACATTTTTTGCATATGTGGAACATCGGTTTTGAAGATAAGACAAGTAGAAACAAAACACACATTCCTGCGATACTCATTATTTTTCATAAAAATACATACCATTGAATGAATAAATTATTCATACTATCCACAAACGCATACGTGTTAGTTTCAGCATTTCTTTACTCAATAAGCCCATCTAGATTCAATAAAAGGTGAGATAGAGACTTATGTGTCATCTCGGAGGCCATTTTCCGTTAAGTCTACGTCTTCAATTACGTCAACGTTTTCACGTGCAGACGGTCTAGCGTTGCTGCACAGCTGACCGGAAATAGCCGCGATACGTATGTTTTGGCATACCAGCAAGTTTGCTGAAATCAGATATCGACACACTACGTCACATGATCGTTTTATCGGCCCATATCACTGAAAATCAAAGCAAGTTTGATACTGTATATAGTAACATATACAATGAATTATAAAAAGTGAGAAGGGAATAACTGAATTTTCTGTCAAGAGCAATATATACATTGCTTGGATTAATGTTTAAAATTCATCTCTTTGACCAGATATATAACCAGATATAGACAAATGAAGAACTTCTTGCAAAATATACCTGTAACTCTTCTCTAAAATGCGAAGTAGCACCTTTTATAAATATAATACCATTCAAGTGACATTATGCACATCTTTCTGCACATGGTGTATTTTGGTGACAGTTTTATAAAGCAATTTTCAGTTGCTGTGCATTTAAATGTGTTAAATTAATGATAATGCCGCATTAGTATTTGAAGTTGGTGCTTTAGAAATAAAAAAATCGGACTAATAAAATAATACTTCCTTTCTTCGCAGTGATCTCCATTGTGTTGTTGTTTGTGTTGTTGGAAGAGATTTCGGCAGCGGAAGGGAAGCAACTCCTGCATGCAGTTGCTTTTTAAAAAAGACTGCCCCAGTCAAAATCGGAAAAGTAATACAAAAGGAATGACAGACAGACAGGCAGGCAGGCACGCACGCAGGCACGCACGCACGCACGCACGCACGCACGCACACACTCACGCACAGACAGACACACAGACAGATACACAGACAGACACACAGACATAGATTTATTAGGTATTGTGTACAAATAATAAATTATGGCATAAAACAATGCATGAAATATAAAAATGAATACATTTAAACACTCTAAATATAACATACACATATTTCAACCAAAAAATGAACACCAATACCAGGGATAACACAAGAAAGATAAAACAAAGGTTTCCCTTTATTCCATTGTGGTCCCTGTTATTGGTGGCATGACACATGTATTGTTGATAAATAGGATGATACTGAAAATTAATTGCAAAAATGATTATTGTGCTTAAAAGAATTAAATTACTAAAATGAACATGTAGTTGACAACACTGTATCACAGATTATTCAATTAATATCAAAATTACAGAGATATGAAGTTGCATTTACTCATGCTACAGATATTATGTATTTAAAATTACTAAGAGGGATAACCCCTTATAAAATGGAATGTTGAAAATAACAACAAATATTAAAAGGATAGACTGGACATTAGATGGGCTTTCACAGCTCTTTTAAATTTGAAAGGTAAAGCTATACGTCTTAGGTTTTGTGGGATATTATTCCATAATGATATACCTGTGAAAGCAAATGACTCTCTTCAAAAACTTCCAACTTGGGGCAAAGCAAATCGGCCAGTATCGCTAAATACATGACACTCATTTTGGCCTTGGCCAGTATTAGCAAAAACCCCTGATCTGGTATATCTATCATGGACAGAACTTAAAGGGATGAAATGTTCATTTAAATAGTTTCGGGCGATACCCAATTTAATTCTATAAACATGTGAAAGTGTCAACTGATGTACCCTTTTATCTACAGGTAACCAATTCAAAGTCCTAAAATGCTCCACGTCAATATGAGCCCTACTATCTAACCCAAAGACAAAACGAATGAGCTTGTTTTGAGTAGTTTGGAACTTCTTTGACCAAAAATTTGATACTGGGGTACAAAAAGGCACATACATAATCAAAGTGGCATTGAATTAAAGCCATGACAAGCAATTTTCTAGTACACTTGGTTAGAAAATTACTCTTACGATAGATAAACTTTAGTCGAGCATTGGCTTTTGAGACAACTGATCTGGCAATGTCATCACAAGATAAAAATTGATCCAAAACTGCACCAAGATACTTTACAGAACTTGTAGTATTAATACTTGTCCCATTACAATTAATATCAAGAAATGGCTGGTGCCTTAATTTAGGTCTAAGCCAAATAGAATTGACTCAGTTTTGTCCAGTACTGTACTGTACTGAAGGTTCTTCTAAAACCAGATTGAAAACTGTTTAAAACATTCTTTTCATTTAAATACTTCTCAAATTGCTCATAAATCACCTTTTCAAAAATCTTAGAGACAATACACAAGATGCTGACAGGTCTGTAGTTTCCAACTTCAGTCTTGTCATTTTTCTTATAGAGAGAATTACCCTTGCTGATTTAAGATCTTCTGGAACTACACCTTGGATAATAGATAAATTCACAATATGAGTCAGAGGACAACCTATAAATTATGCACTGTCTTTAATGAATCTACAGCAAATACCATCTAAACCAGTAGCCTTCTTAGCACTTAAATTATTTAAATGTTTAAGAATATAATTTTCTGAAACAGTACTAAATGAAAAAGAATTGTGAAAATACCTTAAGCATGATTATAAAAAATGTCTACAAACTTTTTACCAAATTTCAAGGTGCATCTTGGTAGGTTTTCAACAAGCTTAGATGTAACAGTTGTATAAAAATAGTTAAATTTCTCAGCCACTGTAAAAGGATCAAAACAAATTGCATCATCAATTTTTAAACAAATATTGCTAGTTGATGAAACATTTTTCTTTGTAGGTAAACCTAGCTGTTTCAAGGTTTTCCATAGGGATTTAGAATCTGTTTTGTTATTTTCTAATGATTCTGAAAAATAATCCCTTTTAGCTTTAAAAATCATGTGCTGGGCTCTATTTCTAAGTAATTTAAATGAATTAAAATCTTCCTCAGTTTTGCTTTTGTTATACAAATTAAAAGCTCTATCTCTATCTACACCTACTACACTGTATCAAATGTCACAATAAAATTCTTACCAGCAAATACCAACTCACAGCTCCAGCCTCTAGACCAGGGAATTATTCGCGCGTACAAGGCGTATAACAAAATCTATGTTAAGATATTTGCTTAGTAAGATGGACAGTGTTGAGTCAGTGAGCGAACTTTGCAGAAAGGTGACTCTTGATGCAATTGCAGTTGGGTAGTCAACGCTTGGGACAGTGTTAAGGTAGAAACAGTGGTCAAATGTTTTAAGTTGGTAGAATTTAGCAGCACGTATCGAGAAATGTCTATGGAGTGTGGCACTGATGATGAGCTTTGTGATGATGATGACGTGCCACTGGCTGTCCTTGTTGAACAGTTCACACTGTTTTACACTGTAAAAACATTTGAGTCCTTTGATCAGGAAGTGCCAACAGAGGATGATTCCTTCCAATGAGAACATAATTTAGTGCAGTATAGTGCAGTTTAGTCGTTCCAGGAAACTTCGGAGAGTTCAACCGATGACGTCAGTGACACTGAATCAGAGGTGGTACAGGAACACCTAGCTGGTAGTTACCTTACTCACAGTGAAGTGCTTCAAATGTTAGAAAAACTAAAGAACTTTGCAACTGAAAAAGACTCTGACTACTTTAAATCTGTCCAAGAACTTCATATGCTTTCTGAAAAAAAAATTGTCAAAGCAAAGTGTGCTCATAAACAAGTTACTATCGACTCTTTCTTCAAAAAAGAATGAGTTGATCATGTTTTCTATCTTTTTCACTGAACATTGTACGGATATAGATATGCAAATACAAATGTACATGTACATGTATCAGATATTGCTAAATAAATCATAAAAACTGTTTTATCATTGTTGCATAATGCTAAAAAAGGGTTAAAATCACTTCTAACAGGAAGAGTTTGGTGTATTGGCAAAAGCTATTATTTCCTCTACCCATTTTACACACACACCTATTTCAGCTGGATTTTTACTTGAAAAAAATGCGAATAATTCCGCTTTAAATATTTTTTCCGAAAAATATGATAAAGAGGCTTGGTATTTTATTCTACAAAACAAATAACACTTTCGATTTGGGGTATTATGTTCTACAAAAACATTTGTCAGGTAATAAATAAGTTTGGATGAGATACATATCAGTGCTTACATACTCAAAACCACACTTTTTATTTTTAAATGATAGAAAAGAAGACAAAACGAATAGAATAGCTAGCTTTTACTCCTATTCTGTGTGGTTTTGCATGGACAATAATACAACTCAAATGTAACCAAAGAAATGGAAAACTGCAGGGATAGGTGATCTTAATCCTATCCACCGGTCATGGACTCATATATCCATCAGACGCAAATCCAGACTGTGAAGTCGGAGACATTAATGGAGTTTCTAGGAATGTTGTAGCCCTCGAGGATGAGGCCGATATCAAAGCTTGAAAACAAAATTAAAATAGCATGCTATAATGATATAGTCATTTCACAGATATATAATACAAAGGATAACACAAAAAGGTAAACATCTATACTTCAATTGTAGTATTTGAAATACAATACAGTATGAAGGAAGACATGATACAGACATTAAACTAAAGCAATAAAATGTGTTTGAGACGAGCGGGTAATAAGCCTCTCTGTCTACTGGCAATTTACCAGAAACTGCTAAAAATCTAGTTATCAAAATTAAACACATTTTAAGCGTGGATTTCTTATCTTTTCTCCGCCTTTACGACTGCATGTATTTACATTCATGTATTTACACATAAATAACAGAGAGTTAATGTACGTTTAATGTCAGAAATTATAATTTTCCTATATCAGTCTAGCCAGTCTCCTTGGTGTAGTGGTTAAGCTGTTTGCACTCTAATTTTACAAGTGGAGTTCAAATCCCATCCAAATCAAATTTTATTTCAAAGAGTCTGTAAATAAACAAAACAAATCAAGTTACGATACTACGCATTATAGAAATGAAAAAGATAAAACAAACATTCTGGAACATGAATGTCAGTTAACAGGTCGTACCGTATATACCTTGAATAAGGCGGACCATACGCACATCTACAAACAAAACAAGTTAATGTCAGCGACGCTATCTGTATGACACTGGCAGATACAATTTGATATTGATGTATTCAATTTTATTCCAGAAAGTACGAGAATCGTGTAAGTAAGGGTGTATCGTGAAGAAAAGCACACTATTTTTGATAAAAGAAAAAAACGCTTTGAGACATTTGTGGGCATATCTTATAACACAATATGAAATCAGTGCACTATTCGTACTTTTTAAGGTGTATTCCTAGGACGGTGGGACACGTGTACAATGGTTGTCAAATCCCTTTTCCCCTATAATCAGAGAGGTTTGTAAATGTTATTTAATGACATGAGTGTCTACACCTGCAAATAAGTACAAGTCAATTGATGGAATTATTAAGTATTTAATGAATACCCCGTTTCCATATTTATAACGCCCGGGTATGGTATATAATAGCCTTCTTATCTAGTCCACGTAGTTGGCCAAATAAAAATGAAAAATACTTTGAGAACTTTTATTTGCATATAACAGGGTACTGTTAGTGCAAAAATGCATTACGATATATTTAAATGATAAGTACATGTTTCGCAAAATTATCGTTTTGCAAGAGATCAGGTTTTAGAGCGTACGAATTCAAGATTTGAACAAATATTCAATCTTTCTGTGACACACCTGTATTTATAGCTTCATTTGCACTGAAGTATATTTTGTTCATTTCAGGTAGCTAAAATTAGACTTTCCAAATCTGTTGACTGGAACCGTGTTTGTGTAATTATGTCATAAACAAACTTGACATCGCTTAAAATGGTCATTTTGTGTAGTTGATTTCTGATTGTTTATTTCAAACGTTGCATGGATCTTTCAGCCAGAGTACAATCCTTGAAGACAATCAATAGATATAACATAATTGTCTCTTATTTTTGGACTTCGGTGGCTCCGTATTGGGAATTCATAGCGCCTGAACGTACATAAATATTGCAAATTGATGCTCAGTTAGAATAAACTGTTACGTATTTATATAAACCATTTACTTGGATAAGTTTCCTATTTATTCAGGACCAGTGCACTTACATGAAAAATTAAGGCTAAACAATGCAATAAAAGTAGGAAAATGAAGCTTTAGGAACGAGAACTCGGCATAATATTTGCCTGTAATAAGTAATTGAATACAGAACGGAACAGCGTGAATATTCTATTTTATTCAGTAAACTATTCATTGAATTAGTAAAATGTACAATACATAACAGCCAAGTTGATTAATTTTATATTCCTCGACTCTTACAAGTAATATGTTCTTTAATATTTAAACCGTCACAGAGTCGAAATTCGACGTAATAAATTAACTAAATTAGCTACCCCCATATCGTAACACCGTTAGGAACCTCTCGTAGAATGTTTTACAATTTATAATCTATTACTTTTAAATTACTTTTAAAGGTAATTTAAAAAAGATTTTCAGCACTTACTTATACACTGCAATAAATATTACAGACGTTATATAAGATTTGAATGAAGCTGTAAAACAGTTGAATATCTCTTGATTCCTGTGAAAATCGTCTTTGACATTCATCGTTATATGTTTCTTCGTGTTTCTGATATCATGTAAATATGGCGGATACAGCCTCATAGTATGAATGCGTTATTACTTTGTGCCCGTTGTCTGTGTTGTTCAGAATTCTCTCTGGAGGTTTTGTACATTCGAATATCCTCAGCAACTCTACTACAACGGAATTCCAGCATTTCTCAGTTACTAAACTGTATGTTAAGTTTTTACTAATTTAAAAGCCGAAGTTGAATGATCAACACACTGTAATACGTACACGTATATAATAGATCGGACAGGTTATAATTTTTCTATTTGCTTCTGCAAAGGTCACGCGTAACTACAAAAGGACAATGTGCTCTTAACTTCTAACAATGTAATCATGCTATTGCGTTAAAATACTTATGAAAGCACATAATATCAACTATTTATGTCTTGAGTAAAACGTTTTCCACGACAAAGACCAGTATCTCTTTCTTTGAAGAAGACGAATTATTTCATGTGTATTTTAATAAGTTAAGTTGGATATAATTTCTTCATTTTTATCAGACATTGGCCTTTTGTGCACAAACATTCGAAGTGAACCGCATACTGTGTCACAATATGGCAAATTTCAACACTTCATTCTTGTTAAATTTATAAGATTTAAACAATATCTTATTATATTATCAAATTTAGTCCGATAAAATTGAAAAGATCAATTTCAAATGTAATTAATGTTGGCTGATAAAATATATCCGTTACCAATTATTTAGCAAATTTCTTTCGATGCCGTTTCTAAAAACGTCACGAAAATTCCTTTTCTTGTTACCTTTTAAAATTAGTAAATTAATATTTAATGACTGTAGCGTACTCCATGTGACAAGAAATAATGATATTTTTAACAAACATTTTCTCAGTAAGACGGCATGTTGAAATTTAATATATTCCTTTATGTATCATACTATGCTTTCTGTTTAGTTAAAACCATTTTTTTCTTACCTCTTCATGGAAGACCAGCCTATGTGATTTCACAGCATTTGATGCAATTGACATACAGGCAATTGTGTACTTGATTTATTTTAAAATCTATTCTAGTTTATAGCCCTATAGAGTGAATGTTAAGATAAGGCGTGTAGAGGTATTCAGGATTATTATTGACAATGCAACTTCGAATTCCCTCCGTGAAGAACTGTAACCGCATATCACTTCCATTAGTCATAAGTCAGACACAAGGAGAAATTAAAACGGTAGTTAAAAATCATAGATATAAAGTAAAATGATAGCATATACCGATCATCATATTTGTTCCAGCTAATTGAATATGTAATAATTGGTAACATGCCAAGACAACAATGTGCAGAGGACCACAAGGGAAATAAGGAAGAATCACTTTTCCCTTTTTTGTGTTATCCGTGGTATTGACGTGCATATCATGGTTCATAAACTTGTCTATACAACTAACTATCTGCATATGTATGCATCATGTTTGTTTTAACCATGTGTGTACATCTGTGGTATACTGAAATAAATCTATTTATCTACCTAGAGGCAGAAACAATACAGTGGACTACGTGGAAGGACGTCGCTAGAGGGACATGTCTGAAGCTAGAGACAGTCGGAGCTTGCAGGGCAGAAGTACTGAAAGTTACCCACAACAACATCAATCTAACGTCAATAACAAAGAGAACGTTTCAATACCACAGCAAAATATAATGGTGTCCACCGAGGTTTAAACAGATTGTCACTCTATAAAATGATAGACAATTAGAAAAATATCTAAATGAAAAATTAAAACACAAAAGTTTTGACATAGAGTAATTACACCATATTAAGTAAAATTGATTATCGATACATTGGATGTAACTAAATCAACAGGCCTCGATAATTTAGGCCCGAAACTAATAAAATACTGTGGAGATTTTATTACTCCTGCGATAGCTCATATCATAAATAGTAGCATCAGTCAAGGTATATTTCCTGATTTCTTAAAGAAGCATATGTATTGCCAATATTTAAAGGAGGGGACAAATCAGATCCTTGCAATTACAGACCAATATCTATACTATCAACCATCTCAAAAATATTTGAACGTCATATCGCAAAACAATTACATACATTTTTCAAAAACACCAACATTTTACTTCAAGCTCAATCCGGATTCCGCCAAAAGCACTCCTGTCATATTGCTCTCACCCGAATAGTTGACACCTGGCTAAAAGATATCGACTCTGGTAAATATGTAGGTGCAGTTTTCCTAGATTTACGAAAAGCATTTGACCTTGTTGATCATCAGATTTTGTTACATAAATTGAAATTATACCGTTTTTCAAATAGCGCAGTTAAATTCTTTGAAACTTATCTTAGCGGTAGAACTCAAAAAATAAAAGTTAATAATGTATATTCGGAAAAGTTATCCGTTCATTCCGGTGTTCCTCAAGGCTCAATTTTAGGACCGCTCTTATTTCTGGTCTATATAAATGATATAGCCCTTTTTTCAAATTCAATAAACATTGACTTGTACGCTGACGACTCTACAGTCCACAAATCTGATTATAACATAAACAATATTGAAAACGTACTTCAAGACAACTTGAACGAAGTCGATAGCTGGTGTAAATTAAATAATATGTCACTGCACCCGTGCAAATCTAAATGCATGTTGATGACTACAAAATATAAGCTAAAACATACTCGTGAGTTACGTTGATCAATAGAAAATGTCGCCATTGAAAACGTTGAGGTGTATAAATTACTAGGTGTATTAACTGACAACACACTTTCATGGGCATTCCAAATATCTCAAGTGTGTAATAAATTAGACTCCAAAATAGCTCTGTTGAAACGTATTACCTATTACTTGTCAGATGAAATGAAAAATACATTTTATAATGCATATTTAGTACCATGCTTCGACTACTGTTGTACTGTCTGGGGAAATACAATGAGCCCAAAATCAGATCTAAATAAAATATATAAAATACAAAAAAGGACTGCCAGAATTATACTAAATAAACCATTAAAAACTAGTTCCTCAGATATGTTTAATAAACTTAAATGGTTAAAATTCGAAAATAGATGTGCCTACCATACAGGTTTACTTATATTTAAATGCCAACACCAGCTAGTACCGGAATATCTGACTGAGTTATTAACATTTTCGAAAAATACACGTTATAGACTCCGTTCATCGGAAAGAAATGACTTAAGACATCACAAACCTAGAACAAATTATATGAAAAATTCATTCAGTTACACCTGTATTGATATTTGGAATAAAATACCTCTTGAAATCAGAAATGTCTCTTCAATATCATCTTTCAAATACAAATACAAAAACTTCCTTTTTCAAAACCAGCAGCAATTATCTACCATTTCAAGAATATAATTTCCACATGTGCTACGTTTAGATAAATTATGTGTTCTGTATAATTGATAATTATAATTTCACTTATTGTAGTAAAGACGAGTGTTTGTCGGGATCGAATGTATATTTGCATAAATGTATACTGTTGTTTCATTTACCTTTTTTCTTTGCCTTTTTGTTTCTTTTCTAGAAGGCCACATTGTAAATAAGTTTTGTATGTTTTGAGCATTGCTTTATGTGTAAACCTTCTTTAAATAAAGATATTTTTTTATTATTATTATTATTATTATTATTATTATTATTATTATTATTATCATAGTTTTTACCGAATAATATTGAGTGCCTTGCAGATGCTTTTGATTTAATAAATAATCAAAACCAAGTAAATAATGTATCGGGATTTCAGAGCAGCATCTTGACTAGCCAGCAAAAAGTTTCACGTATATTTCTTAAGAGACAAACATTCCGATAATGTTCGTTGTAAATGATATTTTAGTGCGCAGATTTTACTGCGTATAACAGAAAACGTGGGACGGAAAATGATTAAGATCTCTTCTCATCAGATTTAACTACACAACAGGAAACGTATCAAGCATTGTCGACAGACGGGTTTTAGAAACTTTTCAAAATAGTAGTTATGAAAAGGTTAAAAACTTCTATCAAGCTTTTGTCCTTCTCGTTGACATTTTTCTGATTAGACATCCTCAGTCGGACTTTGAACCGTCCTGTATGGCCACGATACGTCAAGCAGCTTTTCGTGTAGCTTAACATAATGACATCACATTCTACTATGGGGGTCTCAATCTTTGTCATAGGTAGATAATGACCAATGGCTTTAATGACATCATTTCTGTGCGATCTAGAGGTACCGTGTTCGAATCCCACAAGAGTCAAGAAGTTGCAAAAATATTTTTCTCGCGCTGCGGCTGCGAAAACATTTATGTTATGGGGTCGTTTAAAAACAATCAGAATTTACTTCATAAACGTCAGTTTTGTATTTAAACATGGCAATCAGTGGTCATTAGGCAGTCATTCAGTGGTATTTTTTTGTTCTAGATATATCTAGTTCGTCTTACAAGACCGTAATTGAGGCTCTTATGTCATGTAATTTGAAAGGATCTTCTGAAGAAAAATTTACCACTCAAAAATGAATTTCTTAGTTTGAGTGAATTCATTTGATAAAATATTGTGCGGTCATTAACAAACTCTTTAAGTGCATTTCGGTATGACATAATCAATTTCTAATATTGAAACTTATAATTGTTATGTCTGCTAAAGTCCGTCTACGTTTGGTTAGCTTCTGCAACTTGACGTTGTCTATCCTATCGCTATGCACCTTCGTTAGTGGTTCTCATCAACTTCTGGCGCAAATTATGCCATCAATCACCCTTTTACTATTTCGTTCATGTACTAGAATACCTTACTCACATAAAGCCAAGAATTTTCTCCAAAATTTATCAGATGTAATCAGAAGAACTCCACTTTCTGTCTGGATCTGTTTCTTTCAGTGAATTGATACTGGAATCATCTGTCTTGGACATAGTTACTGGAACAGATTGTACTTTGGCCGTTCGTCCGTCGAGTGTCTACTGTAAGTCATTGAGTTACCAATAAAATAAGTTTACATTTCATGTATAATAGTAATGGTAATGTCAGTGATTATCTATAAATACTGTCACTTACTGTATTTCTACAAATATCTTTAAGAGCAATGTAGCTTATATAGCCCGTTCTATATTGCCATTATGTATTGTTTTGGCTCGTTCAATCTTCCCCTCAGTTTGACAAATAATGAAATGCCATCATTAATGAAAACCGCTTGGTTCGTTTTCTTTAGATTAATGTGTTTTTAGTGCAAAAAATCCATTATAGGTTTGTGTCGTGTGTGTGTGTGTGCGTGCGTGCGTCCTCGTCGTGCGTGCGTGCGTGCGTGCGTGCGTGCGTGCGTGCGTGTGTGTGTGTGCACTTCTGGGTGCTGTGGGGTTCGTTTTGGGGAGGCTGCGTTTTTGGTACGTGGCATTCCCTGTTTGATATTATTTTTGTTTTTATCTTGTAGTAATTAACTCTCAGTTAAATTGTCAATTTCTAAATCTCAGCAGGTGATATCGTATCAGTGCAAGTTCTGTTCTTATACACGTCAGATTTTGATTGAATTATATCTAAGCTTTCTATAAAAAGTAGACAGTTTTAGAAATTACAGAATTATTTTTCAATTGCGTTAGACTTAAAGCTTGTTGTTCCGGCAATGATCAATTTCCGAATAGGAAACCTGAAAAGCACCAACCTATAACTGTTACTTTATCAAAGATATATTAATTAAACAATATCTTTTTTCTGCTAAATAGCATTTTTCGAATCCCAGCTTCTGCCTCGAACATTTAGAAGTAAAACAAATCGTTCATGTTTAGAGAAATATCATTTCGTGTATGTACATACGTACAATAAAAAAAGTCATATTTAGATTTGATTTCAAATGCAACACTACCTAGTCAGTACGATTAATGTACGTTTGAGGAGGAGACGTCTGATGTCGTTACAGAATTACTCTCAGTATTGAATTGTCAATGTGTCAGACAATAATGCATAGGCTAAGAATATTTGACAATTGTCATATTGGATATGTATGGATAGTTTGGTTACTCTGACTATAAATATCGTAATTTGAAATGTCAGTTTATGTCACATGCTTTATCAAATCACTAGTTTTGAACTTAGTGACGAATGGATTGGATAGGTGACAACGTAAGTATATGCGTCCTCATGTCCATAGGCAATGGTTATGTGAACAACAGAATAACGTATGCATAGTAGAAAACATGTTTTGGATATAAAAATATGTTTATAAAATATTAATATAGAATACAACCAGTACCTGTATTCCTGAGTAAGAAATGTCAAAGTTTTTATCCACGTGATATATACAGTTACAGAGTCTAAATTTACAACTCTTTTCATACAAGCTAAACCTAGAAAAAAAAGGTTTAGAAAAAATAGTACCAAAAATCTGGGTGCTGTGGGGCTCGTTTTGGGGGGTCTGCGTTTTTGGTACGTGGCATTCCCTGTTTGATATTATTTTTGTTTTTTTAGCTTTGTGTGTCGAAACAACCTTTAATATATTCAGTACGTATTATTATCATTATTATAATTATATCTATTATTTTCATCATTATTATTATATTATTTTATTATTATTATTATTTCATCATTATTATTATCATTATTATGGTTCTACAAAATTTTAACTAAATTGGTGCATTATCTTTAAAGATATTTCAGGTTTATTGGGGTTCACAATGTCTTCAAACTACCTTATAGAATTAAATTGAATTTCTTGTTTATCTAACAAATACTTTTACGTGGCAAAAAAGGAAAAGCAAGCAAACGGTGATGTACGCATTTTTGCACTTAATATTCCTTATACATTAATCCTTAATCAAGCTCTGCTTACTTGATTAAAAAAGGTAATCACTTGTTTCAGTTATCTCACATTTTTGTTATCTCATAATCCTCTTAAGTAATCAGGAAATCATTAGCGTGGAAGCTATAATTAAAATGATAAATGCAACGTAAATTCAGCTTGGTGCTACCTTTAGCAATAAATTTGAAACTTTAAAACAATGAATAATTATATTCTGAAAGTGATAAGTAGATTTCAGTTTTTGATAACAATCAATCAAACTTGTGTCAATTGCCACCGTGCAGTTAGAGGAACATGTAACTAGTAGAAGAACGAGATCAATTCTGAATATGCCTTTGACTATTTTTCTGTTGCATATTATACTTAATACATTGTCGCTTGTATTACATTGCTGTCTTGACATTTTCAATTTTTGAAAGTGAATGATTCATTCAAAAATTTTCAAAAGCATATTCACATATACTATTAATACAAAGACAAAATAAGCACAGATTTATAGATTTTTTATCTATGGCTCTTGAATATACGCATGATCATCTCAAACAGACAGCAAGTTCGTAAAACTGTCGTCTAGAGCTTTTTACTAGATCCTTGTTGTATATAATTTTATAGAGTTGTGTCTGCAAATATGTAAATAAACATTTGTTAATTCGCCGACACGCCAACAATTCTCGAGGGAAGTGATAAGATGCTGACATTTAGATGAACTGTGAACTGTTTCGATGAGATTTATTTTAGTTTTTTGTGATAAAAGATTATTCATTCAAAGTGTGGGTGTATCCCTCATGTCGTCATTTACGTGTATCTGATATTATATTAATATTGTTAATGACTCGTTTTATTTTATACAGGACTTCACAATCACAAAGTGTTCTGAATAAATTGTCGATTTACTATCACGTGGTTATTTGACTGAGAGCAAGAATGATTATGTTTAATGTTCTTAATCGTATCTTTTTACAATACTGATATTTGTTATTAATTTATAGACCTCACTACCTATAATTATAAATTATGCGTCATTAAACGCACTAGTGGTTCTTATCAAAATTATGACAGTAGTAAGTTACCTCCAAACAATAATGAATAACCAGCTCTTAATAAGATAAACTGTCGTGTCATATAATCGATAATTAACGTAGGTACTGACAACTGGCATGAATTTAGTTCAACTCCATATAGTGAACATTTCTGCCTCTGGGTTGTGTTGTACAAAACGAGTTTAGACGCGAAGTAGAATTATTTTACCATATATTCCACCTCTGTATCACTTTGCATCGTCATCACGAGAATATAAGAAAGGTTGTAAAGATAAGAGTCAACGGACCAGATAAGATTGTTTTGCGAGAAAGTGTCTTTTCATGTCATCGGAGTCTTCTCATAACAGTTTGTATGATACGCTGTGTATTCGTCATCTTACGAAACATCCGCAGCTCCATATGCTGGAAGCTCAATTAATACAGCAAAATTAACTTGTATATATATAACAATAAAGGAAAAAAGAAAAAGCTTTTTGTATGAAATAGATCCAATTTCAAACGAGGTTTCCACAATGTTTCCTTGTTGAGCTTTTAACCTAGACTTAGCCATTTGTATTAAGACGAAGCACAAAACAAATCTTAAACATATATCCGACATTGTTCACTACAGTAAATTTTTACCACTGAATACTAGTAACAATGCTGGCTCCACTAACTTGCGACATGTTACATCCGCTCGGCGAACTGGAGCTCTTCACTTCAATTTCCATTTAGAGTATAAAATGTTTCTTTAGTTACATGCTGTGTCCTCTGTTAGAAGGCAAATGTTGCTGTGAGAAATCCTATGAGCCCTTTGTTCGTATCAAAAGACGTATATGTACTACTACTTGTTGTTCTATCCTTGCAAAACAAATGAATTGTACCGTAGGAAATAACAATGAGATACAGTTGGTTCATTTTAACTTAGATCTAGACAATGCCAATTTTACTTTTATTCATTGGCGATCGAACATGCTGAGGCTCTATGATTGTACCTTTAACCTTAGAAATACTTCAGCTTTGTCGCTATTTTTTTCTACAAGTGATCTAATATTGAACAATATATGTACAGGAAGTGATGGTAAAAATAATTCGTCTTTACAAGCTAAAAGTATGTTCCCTTGAAATTACATTGTAGCTTAATGATAGGCAGCAAAAGACAGCAGCAGTACCATCTTCCTCTACTGACCACGTCAGTGGTGTATATGCTCCTTCTTCTTCACTCAGACTATTCAATCAAAAAGATTCGTTTTAGCTGAGTTATTACATATTTTATAAAACAGTAACTGATGTAGAAAACCATTTGGAGAACAGTAAAAACATCAGTGACGAAAGAAAAAGTGACAAAAAATACCGAGTATAACAAATTTTGTTACAGAGATAACTTGCTGTTGCAGGATAAATTTAAACTTCGTTTTCTTTTTTCACAACATAGAACCGAATGATCACAAATAAAAAGCTGTAGCTATAAAATGCTGCTTGGCGTTTTTATTACTATAGCCTCTCAACAACAGACTATATATTATGCATATTATATCCATCGTTATACAACATCAATATATTGCATTTATAAACTAAAACCAGAAATACTCCTACCGCACAGCTATAGCATTATTGTGCCGAAATTTATACTCGGATAGGTGCGAGGACTGATTTTTCATTAAGACACATGTTACTGCCCACACCTTATTGTTCATGTAATTGTCTATAATCAGAATTTAGACATTCTTCTAAAATAACAACAATTCCGTTAATATTTTCAGCATTTGGTGAAGATTTTACATATAGTTTTCAAAAAAAGGAAAAAAAGCTGGCGGCAACATACTACCAAGAATAGGAGGACTCCCATCACATGTACCACAGCAATTTTTGTTCGGAACAGGGATACCGAGTTTCATACGTATGTTGCGTGAGTAATAAGTCTGTTTATTACAGTCTCATGACCACACAAAATCTTCTAGGACAACGTTTCTGCAATGACACGATTATGTACGTTTTTAAGAGAAAAGGTCGACAAGGACTCTTGACGCTTAAATTATTTTTCTTAATATTTTACTTCTTTGAGTATTTCCATTATTCAAAAAAGTTGCCAGTGCCTTTTCAGCTTCGTTACTGCCAACTTAGGTCAGTGGCCACTTGATGGATTTAAGAAAATCCGATTTCCGGTAATTTTGTGTCATATGTTATGTTATAAATATCCTAGAACTAGACCATATGGCTCCTAAAATGTTTTTAGTTTCCGCATAGAAGTTTACGGGCCCCTTTACGTCTATCAATAGCATTAGGATGTGTGCCCTTAGCACAATTCTGTACACACTATACAACCATAATAAATGTCTTTGCACCAGAAAGAATACTGAAACTTGTTATATTTCTTTTGCATTACCTTTCTAACTGTTACATTGTTTTTTATATAAACGGTGAGAACATATATCTTTTGTCTATTTTAACTGTGTTTAACAAAAAAAGTACCAAAATGGCACTTGTGAAACAATATTGTAGCGGAGTTATATCAATGATTTGTGTACCGATTGCTACCGTGTGACTGTATAACGGTTGATTTCAAACTCTGATACTGCACTTACAGAGGGACATACATGAATACCTTTTATCCTCTTACTGTTGTCTATTTTTATACATTTCATTGTCTTTTTGCCACTTTGTTGTATTATCACTTCTATTCTTAACAAAGTTACATAGTTTGTTATCTATAGTCTTTGTATGTGCACGTGTGCATGGCAAACAGAAAGATGTTCCGCAAGGTTGCGGTACAGAGCTTACAAACCTCGTCCATGAGTGATCTGGTCACCTTGTCGGTATTTTTCGTGTATCTGACGTTTGATTGATAATAATGTTTCCGAGAATTTACAATCACAAACACGTTTTGATAATTTGTCCATAGGGGGCTATGTGTTACAGTTTAAATCAATCAACTAATCTGTTCAATGTTCTTAACCGTATCTTTTTCTAACAAACGATATCTGGGATTCATTTGCAGAATGCATAATTGTATTGTGTTTGATAATTATCTATAATTACAAATTATGCATTATCTAATGCACTGGCATGTCTAATCAAAATTGTTAAATTAGTAAGTTATCCCCACAGACAGAGAACGATAGCTCTTGATATGATATATAATGTTTATTAAAGTCTCATCCATTTACAGTACATCATAAGAATTCATACATAAAACATAAAATAAGTAAATGGTCATTCAATGTAGAATTATAAGAGACTACAAATACATTTCACTTATACATAAAACATGCATTAATTAAAACACATATTCCATTTGATATAAAAGGAAATGGTTCATTGTTTATAACAATATACCAAGTATGTGGTAAGTATATGAGTGAGGAATACATTTCAATAGTCTGGGAATGACTACCTAATAAAATACCCTCACTAATAACCTTATTTACTACAAGCATATTATGATAAAATAATTTCTAAACGTTTGAAAAGCTGGTATTAGTCTACAATTCTAGTTTATTTGATAGCTTAAAATTTTTAACCAAGCATCAGAATATTAAATTTCATCCTGAAGTCTAGACGTTACCACTAGTTTATTAAATATATATTAAAAAAAAAAATGTAATTGCCGATTGGATCTACCATTACCAGCTCCTCTAAACTTGGGATAAATTCAATCTATCACTATCTACTATAATACAGATTAAGAATAACAATATGATACGCGTTCGTGTCATATTCCAAACATCAGCATAGTTTAGTTAATTGTTTATTATAATTGACTTAATATTTAGCTCAACTCAATAAAATATGTCTTTGTATGACATAGTAATTGTTTATTATAATTTATCAAATTTCATGAATTCAGTTAAATCCATAAGGTGTCTTTGCTTCATATAGTAGTCACAATTGTGACCTATTTTAGTTTCAATGTTTTAACAAACAATAAAAAATGCATGCATGCATGAAATCCATCCATACCACCATCCATCCACCCAGCCACCTACGCACGCACGCACAAACACATACATACATGCAATTGAATAATTATTCAGCATGTTTTATGCAGAAAGATTTTGTAAATTATACGTTTTTAAGCTGAAGGATCGTTATCTTGTTATTACATTGTAACTTGGCATAAAGCCATCTGCATCTTTCGGTCGAATTTGATCATTCCACTTGATTCAAACTTTAATAAAAGATTAATTTTGAGTGTTTTATCGCATTACCGTACGGTGACTGACGCAAGTTTAAAGTAACAAAACTTGCACGAATAATAATGAGTATTATAATGTGTACCTATCAGCATACAGGATCAACATTGTACATTAAGATGTTATAACAAAGATATCATTACTCGCGTCAGGTCACATGTTCGAGGATTGGGGTCCAGCTTTTCACTAAGCTACTCATGCCAGCTAAAATAACAATATTTCCGTTAAGGTTTCCCGCGTCTGGTGAAGCTTTTACAGATAGTGTTTGAAGCATAGGCCAGACACTATTCAGCTCACCAACCTTGACTAGCCGGAATCATACCGCATTAGCCCAAAACAAATGCATGAAAGGGACTTTTGTTCCGGATAGGGACATCGCATCTCTAAATGCTGTTTAAGTAATATGCCTGATTTTTATAACCTTATCAGCCACTGATTTTTCTCAGACAGAATAAAGAATTAATCAAATCGTTGGCGTATGTCTTCCGTTCGTATTTATGCTGTTTCTTGATTTTCGAAATATCATTGAACAAATATTGCCCTGCATTTATAACTTGCGCTATAGATGAATATGAACATTTAGCAACGCTGTTATTTTGTTGCTGATGTGTTTTGTTTTTGAATAAAAAACTATCTATATCCCGTCGATTCCATCTTTGGCAGTATTCGTGCTAAAAATAATTGAATGGATCAGAGATCTTTAACACTCCGTCGCATAAGGTGATGTTCTAGATCAATGATGATTATTCCAAAAAATATGTATTCCTTATGTGTAAATGTCTAAATATCTCACAATATGATACTGGGAAAGACTAGAACGACCATGTCATGTAATGTAAACACTGTCCATAGATATATGTCTTTATGCTGTAATTTCGGTTTGTTATCTGTACAAACAATATGAAAAAATAATTAGGGCACTGATATGAATGTTCTACATGTTTATGCATAATAACTAGTTTAGTTTCCTTTTTATAGAAAATAAATTCACAAGGGATATCACTTTAGCGTGAAATATGTGTTTTAAATTCAAATTAGCAGGATATTAACAGACCATGAATAATATATTCATTCTTCTCACACGAGACTAATAGAATATCGTAAGGCAGTCTTTAAACAAATCTAAAGATACATGACTTTAACACAATGTCAGTATGCAGAATAAGTAATTTGCTGAGATAGATCGATATCAACATTTTACAAAGGCTTAAAACAATGATATCAACATTTAACAAAGGCTTAAAACAAAGAAAATAGTTCTGCGTAGACACGATTATTGATGGTTTCAAGAGAAAACGCCGGCAGGGAATTTCGACATTTAAGACGATTTACTTTAAATATTCTATTCTTTGAGTGCTTCCATTAATACGTTTAGAAAGTACTTGTAACTTTTCAGACTTGTAACTGGCAATCTTAGACCGGTGGTTTCCATGATTTACCTGTAAATCTAAACAAATACGATTGTCATAATAGAAAAATCATTGCCAATACATAATATCAAACTGGTTTGCCATTAACCACATAGTATTGAACCGTGTGACCCCTGAAAAGGATGCAAGAACTGTTTATGCTTCCACAGAGAGTATTACCAGCGATTAGGTATCTGCCACTCTCATTACTATGCGTCTGCATTAGACAAATACCATCGTAATAATTCTTTTAATCACGGAAATGATTTAAACAATATTAGTTTCTTTGCATAAGCTTTCAAATACATTATTACATCGTTGTATGGTATACTAGAAAGGAGTAAAAAAATATATTTCCAGATTCAGAAGCGTGTTTTGTACTCATAAAATCACATAAAAGGGAACACATTTTTGTCCCTGTTTTACATTTTGTACCTCACTTATTATACTTATGCAAACCATTGTGTTTCTTGGGATTGATTGAAACTAGAAACTTGAAAAAGTTTTAATGATATTATTATCAGTATAATCAACATGGAGATAATGACTATGCTGGGTCCAAAGACAGCGGGTTAATGGAAACTCAAGAAAAATGTTGTACGAGTATAACAGCGTGCCCACAAACTTAACTGACATGTAAATATTTTGGAAATTGGTGATTGTTGATGTTGAGGCATGGTCTCAAAAGAATTCAAGGAAACCAATTCTGAATGAACAAGCTGAAACTGACACGACACAACATCTACTGACTGACATGTAGTATCAAAACTTTACTGTTATCGATTAATATGCACCGACTTATTAAAGATTTGTAAACTAATGTATACCCCACTGTCTTAAACCTAGAATATATATCATGAAAGATTACATCCATTCCTAATTTGTCTGCAAAGTGTTCTGTCTTTCAAGATGGCGACTTAAGTCACGTAGTCAGTTTGTTATATTTCGCCAAGCACAATTTCCTTAAAGTTCGTAAAAATCACATCACCATATTTTGTCTATCTGCATTTACAATCACCTGTTTAACCTTTACCTTAAGCTAGTACCTAACCGGAGCAGATCTGATATCACGTGTAAAATATTGGAAAGCAAACTTAAGTTATCCAACCTATAACGGTCAATTTTTCAACTGATATTTTTATTAACTATATCCTTTTTAATGATTCACATTCAAATTTTAAAAGAAATTTACCGTCTTATTAGAAAGATATATGGAATTTAATACCCCTGACCCCATCTTGTAAAGAACTAAATGAACGGTATACCAGAAAGAATAATTTGTCTAT
Organism: Saxidomus purpurata; assembly: GCA_022818135.1. Lineage (NCBI taxonomy): Eukaryota > Metazoa > Mollusca > Bivalvia > Venerida > Veneridae > Saxidomus > Saxidomus purpurata. The sequence goes on along the minus strand of JAFMSR010000003.1, from coordinate 47,295,071 downwards.
ATTTTGTAATCATTATATAACCATTTAACATAATTTTGGTAATAAAGTATTCAGTGTACACTTAAGAAATATAGTAACGACACATTCACTTATGAGCCTGCCCAAAAGTTCAAACAATTTGATAAAAAAAGGTAAAGGGGTTGAAACTCAAAGAAAATGCTAATTTTTTTATCGGGCATCCATTCCATCCTGAAAAATTTAAACTTTATACTATTCTTAATATAATGGCAAAGAATGATGAACTTGTACCGTCTGGATTTTCAAATAACCGGATCTAAAATCAGCCATAACCGTATTTTTTATACCTCCAGTAGTCCTAATTTTTTATACCGATTATCTTTATTAGTTTCACATGAATGAAGTTTTTTATTAGTATTTGCCGTAAAACATAAAAAATGGTCCAAAAGCTGGAAAAAAAGTAAAACAGAAGAAAAAAGTTTTCAAAAAAGTAACCACAACACCAAGGAGACCGACTTTTATGTTGAAAGTAAAAATAAGCTTATAATTAGAGACGCATCTAAAGAACGAACAACAACTCTTGCGTTTTCACAAAAATAGACTGTGTCTACAGTTTTCATCTCAGAAGTAAATTTTGTACCTAAATTGTTCAATAAAGAGAGACGCATATATTCGATCTAGTGTTTATGTATCCATGCATTTTTACGCACCCCGTATTAGATATAGCGTGTCGCTTCTGTGGCCCGCAATTATTTGATTGAATTTTAAAAAAGTGAAGTTAATTTTTGCTTTTTTTGGTCATGAATGTCACAAAGTTTAAGGCAGGCTTTCTTTTCAAATACACGTTTATTTGGCAAGAAATTGAAACAAACGGATTAATCTCTTGCTACATTAGTCTCACAGGTGATCATATTAAGACCTTTTCTAAGCCTGTATTCAGGCTCGCTGCCTCTAAATTAAATTTTGCAACTGATTTAATTTTAATTCAACTTTGAACTAGAAAATATGTATAGAACAATCTCATAATTCTCTGAAGTAATCAGAAAATCATTAGTGCCGAAACAATAAATTAAAATGATAAATGCAACATCGATAAAAGCCAGTCTTAAGGTAGAGCCTGACAAAAACGAATCGAACAAAAGCATCACCAGTTTTGTTTTGTTTTATTTGTTAAGAGTTTAGATAAACTTTTCCAAAAATGAAGGTTTACTAGAAAAATCTGTTCAGTGATTTAGGTGCTTAGCATAAAGGAGACCATAAGTAGCCAGAATATTATCGCCCTATATTTATATTAAGTTGTTTCCGGAAACTTCTAACCTGTATACATGTACTAAATAATACGCTAAACAAATAATTATGCTGAAAATCTAATCTTATTCATGAAACACAAGCCGGTTTTCAAAAACACCATTCGACAGTCAATTATATTCAAACTTTAAAGTTTAATGTTCATGCAGATAAGATACATTTTACTGTTGTTATATTGACTTATAACAAGCTTTGGATTTTCTTTTTGGCGAAAAGGCCTCTGGAGACAGCTTTTAAATTTATATAATAATGAAAAAAGTTTCATCTTTATTAATAACATGTACAATATCATCTACAAATGCTGGTTCTTCCCGTTTATTTGATTGTTAAGAGATGAAAGATTTTCTCCTTTTTTTGTTTTCTGTCTTTTTTAACGACTTAAAACAATTTTTTAAAAAGTAATAACATAAACGGAAATTCAAGATATACCCTTTTGTCGAAGCTCTCATTTTTAATAAGTTTTTCTTTCTATTTTATGCTGATGATACAGTAACATTTAGCAATAATCAAGATGTCCTTAAATGTCATTCAAGCACTATGATAATACATGGAAATTTATCGTCAATGTATCGAAAAGAAGGTTAAGGTAATTTTCTTCTCGATGGAGCAGAAGTTTGGGGAATTTATGACATTAAAGAAATTGACAGACTAGAAATCAAATTTTGTAAATTTTGTAATTTTATGTAGATTCATAAAAGAAAGAGCACTGACATTTTTGATTAAAATTATAAAATATCCATATTCATCAATGCACCGTATTTATATTGATCAACTTGATAGAACTAATAGTAATAACTGGGCTAAACGAATTAAAAATCAGGTGGAAAGATTGGAACTTGGAATAATAATTTTGAAATCAAATTTAACCATTTTCATATGATTAGAAACGAATTAGAAACCAATACTTACAAGATTGGAATGCCTCCATTCAGGAGGTATCAAAATTAGAATATTTCAGAAAATTCAAGAAACAATTTGTTTTCGAAGATTACTTAAACATTATCAAAAACAATAAAATTACGCAAACAGCTAACCTGTTTTAGACTGTGATCACATAATCTTGAAATAGAGCTAGATAGGTTTAATTGTTTCCTAAGAGAAACTCGTTTGTATAAACTGTATTCATCCAATATGATAGAATCAGAATACCATTTTTATTGTGCTGCCCGATGTTTAGAAATATACGTGAAAAGTATTTAGGAAATTTATCTTGACCGTCTATTAATAAATTTGTTTCGATAATGTCGTCTAAAAATAAGACAGGAGTTATGAATTTAGGTAAATGTATTAACGACTGTCATAAACTGAGAACTAAAACCCTTGAGGAATATACTGTTTCCTAATTATTTGAATTTTGTGCAAAATGTTATAAACTGTATTTGTAATACTCAAATATATGTTTACTATGTATAATTTGTATGTATTTGCGTTATTTCTATGATTTCAATGTATGCTATGGTCATATTGGTTTTTTTCTGAAACGAAACGCTTATCAGTAACGGTAACACAAGAAGCAAAAAAGAATTAAAACTTGGAGATGCAGTTACTGCTTATGCAGATGAATAAAAAGAGTTGGGTGTATTTTTTCACAAAAAATGGCTCCAATTACAAACCTAAACGATATAAAAGTTGAACAAAGCTTATGAAGCCACGTTTTCCTTAGTACGAAAAATAGAAAATAAGTTTACTACTGTATGATATACAAGTTGTAAAGCCAAAACAGTTTTATGGAAGCAAACATTTTGAATTGTGAAATATTGTCATTAAAAATAGTCCAATTAATTTTAAAAAATATGTATTCAATCTGAAAAACTCAAATCAATCTTATATGATCTATGACGAACTTAATGTATACCCCTTATCAAAAGCAGAGTTATATCACACTGGTCACGATTATAGATAATAAATCAACAAAACTTGCCTCTAATTTGTATCGTTTTATTCATGAGATGCACACTCAAAGAATAATAAAATCGCAATGGATTCACAAAATTAAAGCTATTTTACGCAACGAAGGCTTTTCAGGAATGTGGTAAAGTTGGAGCTTTTTAAGTAGTAAATGGTTGATAATGTCACTTAAGCAAAGAATTAAAGTTAACTTAAAACAATAAGGATATTCTGACATTGCAAAAATTTAGAATTTTAGCTCTGCTGGACGAAGTGTAGCAGAGCGTATGTCATGTGGTTTCTCCGTCGTCCGTCTGTCCGTCCGTCTGTCCGTCCGTCCGTCCGTCTGTCTATAATCGTTTCCTTTATAACACTCTACTAGACACAATTTGTATTTGACTTTCATGAAACATACCCAGAAAGTTGCCTGTAATCTGTGTATGATCTTAATTTTTCTTCGGTCAGTGGGTCAAAGGTCACGGTCACAAAGACCCGAACTTTAAAAACAGTTTCATTCAATATCATGGATCTGTATCTTCCACATTATTGGTTAATTGGATGAGAAGGTCAAAGGTCAAGGTCACAGTGACCTCTGTAAGGTTTCCCTTTATAACATTCTTCAGGCCACACGTTTCATTTGACTACCTCCAAACTTGCTCAGAAGGTTACTTGCAACATTTAGATGATCCCGATTGTTTTGCGGGTTAAGGATTCAAATTTCAAGAGAGCAATGACTCGTATTTAAAATTGTTTCCGCTCAATATCTGGAGATCTTTATCACACACTGTCTTCAAACATCACGGGATGATTGGTTTTACTTTTTTAGGAGGGGGTCAAGGTCACAGTGACCTCTGTTACCATTTCCTTGATAACACAATAATCACAATTTATTTTGCCGTCATGAGACTTACTCAGAAGATTGACTGCAACTTGTATAATGATCTAGCTGTTTCTTGAGTCAGATCTACTTATCAACATCAATTGGTAAACTTCACGTAAAAATTGGTATTACTTATTAGATGTTCCCTACGCTTTTTGCTGTCTAGGGGCAATGTCACAGTTTCCTCTGTCAGCTTTTCCTTCATCACATTCCAGACGATGTTCACAAAACATTATCAGAACAGTTGAGTCAGTCTGATACCGTAGATATGGACTCGTTGTTACAAAAATATTAAACAAATTTCATTGAAGTACATTGAATCCAAAAGGTGCTCAATACCTTTCCAAAACAAGGTATAACATCCGAGGAAATGAAATTTTGTCCAAACTGTAGAGACCTCGTGGGTGAATATCATTATTTTTATGCGTCCTATATTTTTAATTGATCGTAAAAGTACCTTAACATGCAACATATAATCGACCAAACATGTAAAGACTTGATTGATTTCTTGTAGTTATTACTTAGACTTCAATAAGTTAAGCTTATCATGTGACAAAATGATGAAATATTTCAGAAACCACAGAACCAAAAGTACAATGTCATTGACGTATAGTAAATTCATATATGTGCGTACTTTATATGTTTTTGCTTTAACCTATGATTTTACTGTTAGCACAGTCTCAAAAATAACAGTATGTCTCGATACTGACTGTATAAAATATGTATTTGTACAAATATTTTGTTCATCATTGCAGATTATTCGTACATAAAGGGAGACAAATGTTAAATTCCAACATGAATTAACAACACTAAGAAATATAATTAATCACAACGCGTTTTTGCACAACGTGTTTCGATTTACTGTACGTTTTCTTCAAGTACAGTAAAGTACAATGTGTTATACGCACAAACGAGTGAATACAACGAATTTCTCTTAAAACACTTACAATTATATATTTCTACTATCTCCTTTTATTTTTGCATTATATAACAGAAATGTACAATCGTGGCCGATAACAAGTACTCTTGCAACAGCGAAAACGATATTTTCATCTTATTATGCATCTTCAGAGAGTAGAGATGAGGATATTTTGATCCCGTAACGTATAGAGCGAAGTACGTGTAATGTTATAAAATTATTTGATTAAAGTATAAAAATACAGCAGTTATGTCGAGTTTTTTTATATGCAAATGACACCAACTTCTGTTTCTGTTTGTTTCTATCAAAATGAAATCTATGTTTCATTCTTAAATGTGTAAGAAAAGAACCATGTAAATGTATCGAAACGATCCACGTGACTTACAAACTATTCAATTATGGACGATATTATTTCCATTGATGACTAAAACTTGCCTCCGAAAATGAGAACACATATCTAAAATGATATGCTTGATTTTTCATGACACGTTTTCTTGTGGGTTGTTTTAAGAATTAGATTTACATGAAATTTGAATGTAAATCAAAATAGTTTTCACGATTTTATTGGTTAAAAAAAATTCTGACGCAAATCTATTTGAAAACTCATTATAATTAAAATCACGATATATACCTAAATATGTGTCAAATTTCACTTTTAGAAAAACATTCCATTAGAGTACATAAAATATGTCATCGGCAACCAAAAAGATGTACTTTCTGAACATTTATAGGGTTGCTGGAAACTTTCATTTGCTGAATTACTTTTTACCAGTCGTATATTATATGTATGTATATACATATATGTTTTTCAAGTTTGAAACTTGAAAACATAAATAATGGTTTCATGATTTCAATTGGGCACTTTGAATGTTAATAAACTGTATTGTTGTTGTTTTTGTTGTTGTATGTTGTTGCGTAATTATCAAATGCAATTGACCAGTGTGCAATATGCAATAATGTGTGACCAATTAGATTGTTGGCAGGGGGTGGCCAATTAACAACAAATCATATCGCATCTTTTGTTGTGACTTATGCCTTTGGGCTAGATCAACTGAAATTCTTTCTTTGGTTAGATCTAAGCTAATTATTTACCATGGCAACGTTGTAAAAACGAGATATGGTTTACGGATTTGAAACTTTTATGGATAACTGGAGTGTTCCGCAACATGTAAGTTAAAACTTTGCAAAAGTTGACTAACTGTTTGATTATATATTGGGCCTTTGTTCTACATTATTTTTTTAAATGATTTTGAATATGAATGCCAGCTCTTTTATAAAGACTAGAGCTTAAAAATATGTGTCTTAAATAATGTCATAATATTCTGTAATAAAATACATTTTGTAACTAAAGTTTCAACCTAACATCCTCGTATATGATGTAATTCGGCATGATTTAAGTTATACAAGTAAAGTTGCGCTTGGGAAAATCCAGATTGGAAAAGTTTGTAACAAACATATTCTTAATCTTGTTATAAGAAACTTATTCCTAAAGAAAATAATTAAATTCAATAGATCGAGATCATTCTACAAGGGCCGAAATTTAAAATACATTTTCTGTCTTTTCTTGTCGTGCATGAGCGACTGTACGGACTTTCAACGCCTGGATCGTTTCACGCAGTTGCTACTCTAGAATTGAATTTTGAAACTTTCGTCATACATTCACATGAAGTTCGGACCCGAAAAGTCTTTTTTATAAAACACCCAGGCCGACCATAAAACATATATAATTCGTATCATATTTGCTTGATAGTCGGTCCGGGGTGTTTTATAAGAATGACTTTTCAGGGCCCAAACTTCATGCCACTGCGGTTCGTCCGTATTGTCTTAGCCACTGACTTTTTACATTAGATTCCCAAAGTAACTGGTGTAGGCTTATTCTCTCACTCCATTGTTGCTGCATCCAAGCGCCTCCCATTTACAAAGATAATATAAATAGTAAGTTAATCGTGTTTTTTACACGGAGTTTTGTGTGCTCGTTTACTATAATCAATGTAGCGGATCTTTCTCGGCTACGTGAGTGACGTCACAAGAGAACTTTTCCGATTTTTACGGAGTCGCCGAGGATCGTATATTTGCGTTTCGGTGAAATTGGCCATTCGTATTGGTGATTTCACCCAATAAACCGTTTCTTGTCGAAATTTCCACCCATGGGTTCACTGCATTACAATGGCTACTATAAGGTTTGGACCTTTAATGTCGTCAATAATTGAACTCTATTTCAAGTTGGCATATACTGTGTATAACGGTAAAGACTTTTGGTAAACAACTGATGTCAGTTTTGAATTCCAGGCATGTATTATCAGGATTACACTGTTATATTAAAACTAAGATCTTGCACACAGTATGTTTAATCTAAATTTATCCTTAATGTCAGTTTACTGACTTCATATTAAGTTTGGATATATTGTGTATTAATGCAAGCATACGGATTTCTGAATACAGCACAAGTCACCCACTTCTATCACTTCTTGTCTATATGTTTACTTAATATATTGACAAATGCTTATATAATGAACCATAATTGAATTTTGTACATTTAAAGTAATAAGCACTATTAGCTGTTTTCCATGTCATGTGGTTGCTTTGTATGTATATATTTGATCCTCATGTTGCCTACATACATTGGGATTAAATTTTCAATAATTACAATATGGCATACTTAAACTGTTCCATGGGAATACGTGCAAGGAATGTTGTGTAACAACGATAAAACATTCGTCAACAGGTATCGAAGTTGTTACGGGTTACGAATAATTGAAGAACCAAAGGCTTATCGGCCTTTAACACTCTCTGCTAGATACACTAATGGTAATTCTACAATATCTTATACATCCATAATGTATTTTACGTCTAATACGAGTATACTGTCAAAAAACAGAGCGAACATGTCATGCAAAGTCGTGCGACACTGTCAAGAGATAGCTGTCTACACGTTAGTATTTTGTTATATTATTTGAGCAAATGGAATTTAAAATATATAAAAGAATTGATTTATCGCTGGAAATCTGCATGTTTAATGTGAAAAATGTCTGGTTCGTTTTCTTTTAAATAGAAAAGAATTCATAAGGGATATCCCTTTATTGTGAGATATTTTATTCGAATTCAAATATCAGGATATTAACAGACAAAGAATAGTTACTCCTTTATTTTCACAATGCGGTCTTTAAACAAGTCTTTATATGTACATGTATGTGTATATGCAGGGATAGGGTAAACTTTTACTTTCGGCAACGGCATGAAAAATAGTATTCTAAGAAATGCGCAGAATTTGAAGCCCCCCAGAAATAACTACTTATACTATATTTTTTGAATCCACAATCTTACACGTCCAAAGCTCCATCTTGTGCAGAAAACTTTCAATTACAACCACAGAATTAGTGAATTTGGTCTTGTCATTTTTAAAAAAGGAAATAGGTTAATCAATATTAAAATTGTTAACGAAATTTTCCGGAAGCATCACAGGAAACGGGGCTATGCACTATAGATAGTAAATAGTTTGCGCTTACTTTGAAATATATTTGAAAACACCTGGCGTCCAGTGATATGGGATTTATATTTCCAACATTTACGAAAAGGCAATACACATTAAAGTAAGACAAAATACCACCATGTCAATTTAAAGAAATGCAACAAAATTCAGCAGTATTTGAAACACGGCTTACATAAACTTTAACAAGAGCTGACAATATAAAGCGACTAAAGCTTTGGCTGAAGATAGCAGTACTTATTTCAATGCATAAAACGACCATGATTTCCCTTCATCCCCTTCTGAAATAACTGAAATAAGATTTAAGGCATTAACTCTAAAAATAATAAACCTAGACTCTTTGTATATTTGTGACGTTTTTGTTTCAGTATCCTTTATAAATATATGAAGTATCACTTGATTTGTCTAAATTCTTGCATAAGAAAAGTATGTAAGGGCATTAACTCAAGAAACAATGAAGCTAAAGTCATGTTTCTTGTGCACTGCAATACCTCTTATTGTCCTCTGTCAATATATCAAGTATCATTTGGTTTCCTTCGATCTTGTTTTATATTTCGCACAATAAAACGTATGTTAGAACACTTACTCTAAAATATAAAAGCTAGAATTACGGTTCCTGTGCATTGTACTGCCGCTCTTTGTCTTCTATCAATATATGAAGTACTAATTGATTCACTTCAATACTTTTCGAGTAAAGCTCCGTACAAAAGCGGGACTGACATCCTTACGTAGGTCGTATTTCAATTGATCTCAAACAATAGAGTGAGCACTTGAGGAAAAAAATAATGACCACTTAAGGGACATAATATAGAATGAAGACGATATATTTCTATTGCCTTAGACCATACAGGTACCGAGCGTGCGGAAGGACGGACGGTCAGACTGATGATGCGATCATTTTATGCCGATACCTTTTGACGAGGGCAAAACAACTAGTGTCAATATATGTAATCGTTTAATAAAAATCCTAAAGTCACTATTATTTAGTAAAAGGTCCAATACTAATGAAAGCGAAAATTTAAATACATCTTAAAAAGCACAGAAATAAGTTAGTTTTAATAAAAAATGAAAGTTGGTATGTAGAAATTCTAAATAAATCGCAGTTCATGTACAATTATTTTTCTATGCATTATGAAGAAAGTTAAAAAGACCTGGGTCGTCATTTTGTCGATTCACTGAGATTTCAACATAATGCACATACTTTTCTTCGTGTTTCAAACACTTTCTGTACATTTTAACCTGCAAATCTTCATTATTTAGTGTCTTGCATAAGGTAATGTACTTGCCATTGAAATAACTGTCACTTAATTTTCGCTTAGTAGTGGACATTTAAGCATCTTAAAAATAACCTTTGCCTTTATAGAAATGATCGTATGGGCATTTGAGGCCCGCATGGAAGATTGGGAAACCAATTATGTAGCCTCGTTAAATAAAGTCTTTACTTTACTTACTAACAATGCCCTTTGCATCCCAATTTAGGATAATTCGGTCCCTAAAACAATACATGTGCACTTACTTATTTGGTTGACGCATAGAGGTTTACGGCCGTTTTTGAGCGTCATAATCATTAAAAATGCGTGACCTTTGCGCAAATTTGTACACACTATACCATCAAAATAAAATATTTTAAGCTAATACAGGAGTCACTGGATTACTGGAATTTATTATTTTTCCATCGCATAAGATGCTGCAGAAAACTGAATAGAGTCTGATCGTTATTTCCTGATTTTGAGTCCTCGTTTTACATTTGATACCTCACTAATGATCGTGTTTGGTTAGACTGCATGAAACTAAAGACTTTATTACAGAAACTTTGATAAGACATAATAAGGAGATAATGATCTTGCTTGTTCAAAATACAATGCTTGATTAAAAAACGTGCCATTTTTTATAGTATGTTTGTAAACTTAAAGATTTTGTTGCGTTTATACATGTTCGAAAGTTATTAAAGATATATTTTAAGCAGGGCTTCTATTTAAAGAGTAAGGCGAATTTGAATTGTTTGTAAATTTATGTTTACGTGGCAAGAATCTGGATGACTCATTCGCGTTTCTCTAAAATGAATGAAAATAATGTTCCTAAATTTTAATCAGGCACATTATATCGAAATTGCATCGTAACAGCTGATTTAATTTCTACTAAATGTTGAAGTAAAACCACATCATCATCCTCAAAAGTAATCAAGAAATCATTAGTCTCGAATCTATAATTAAAATGATGAATGCTTTAAAAGTTTTCTTAAATACCTACAGTCACGAATTCTATTTTAAAGGTTGGATCCGGTGCTCTACTTCAAAGCAAATGATAACATAGTATATATTGTATTATGAGAGTCACCAACTTAAAACCAGTTTTTAATTTTCACTATTTGACCAAAACCCATAATTATAAACAATGCAATTTATGGCGTGATTTTGTGTAATCTTTTGTGATGTAGAGTTTAAAAACTGTCGTCTAGATCTTTCTAAACGATCCTTGATTTATATTATTATATAGTGTAGTGTATGCTTAAATGTAAATAAATATTTTGTAAACCAAACTAGATTCTAAATGTATTGTCTACAAGAAATAAATACTAAAATAAAGTCTCCTGCTCTCTTACAAAAGCGTTGGTTAAATAAAAGATGAACAAGCAGCTGTTACGAGAACGTTTATTTTAGTTTTAATGATTACAGAATATTCATTCAAAGTCTTGCATGTCCCCCATGACGTCATTAACGTGTAGCTCATGTTTGATTGATAATGACTTCTTTTATTTAATCAAGAATAGCGAATGAAACGAGAATTTACAATCACAAAGATTTTGAACGAATTATGCAAAGGGGACATAATACCATATGCTATAAAATTAAGCACATGTAATTAATTTGATTAATGTTCTAAACCGTATCTTTTTACGGTATTGATATCTGTCATTAATTAATAGACTGCACACTTGTATTGTGTACGGTAGTTTGATATTTTTATAGTTATAAATTATGCATCATTAAAGGCACTAATGGTTCTTGTTGCAAAAGTGAGGTATCTCCCCCAAACGCAGATGAACAGCTGTAAATAAGATTAGCTGCCGTGCCATATTACCAAAAATGGAGGCAGTTTAGTGTTTATTGATAAAATGGTATGAATCTAGGTCAATTCTATAAAGTGAACAGCTGTGTGTTTGAATAAGGTAGTATAATAGAAGAACTATTTTACATTTAACTTTCCTCCGTACTGTCGACGTCTATGTCACTTAAATCTAGAATCGAATCATCACGAAGTATAATGATAAAAGGAAGGATTAGAGTCACAAGACGAGATAAGATTGTTATTGCACAAGCTCAATATGGTAAAGGAGTCGTCAAGTGTTATTGAAGTCTGCCCAATCAATACAGCTAATCTAATTGAATAATTTAGCGGTACATTGGGTGACTATCTATCAAATTGGTACGTTAAAGACATGACCAACAGGCATAAATTTTCTTTATAACTGTAAAGGAAAAAATACAAATATCTTCGTATTAAACAGATCAAAGTGCAATCCAGTTTCTCACAAAAACATTTCTTGTTGACACTTTAGCCACAGATGCTTGGGGTATGGACTCGCCACCCAATCTATACTTGTCCCATGTTGTACGGAACGTATATAAATACAAGATTTGAAACAACTGAAAACTCCAATCGCATATTTCAGGCATTCGCGTAAATAAGGAATAACTAACTGGTTTTTCCGATGCAAAACAATATTCTGAATAAAATCCCACTCCAAATTGCATCGAATACGGTAGAATTAAGAGAATTTCGAGGAAAAACACTTCTGTCAGTTGCGCACAAATCATATTTAGTATATACATGAAGTTATAAAAATAGGTTCCCCGCATCGCAGTATATGAAATAGCGTGCGCGGGGTACCTTTACGTTTACAGCGGGGATTTTGTCTTGTGGGAATGCTGTATATAGCGGTAAATTTTAAAGCAGATTTATAAATAAAACGACTGGTTACATTTTTATTGCTCAAAGTTTTCGAATCTTTACTATTTTTAGAAACAGTATAGGTGAGATGTAATAGAGGAAATCGATTTGTTTCAAATCTTGTATTTATATACATTGTCACCATAAACATGTGATCAGTAGGTAAGTAGAATAAGGACTTGCATTTGTAATTGGTTAGCTAACACGCAGTTGTAGGATGTATATAAGGTACTGCAGTGAGCAGGGGCGAGGGTCAGGCCTAAGGGGATGAGGTCCAGACCCCAAGCATCTGTGACTTTAGCGTCGTCGTTAAGCTAGACTTAAACTTCATTATAGGACGTAGCACAGTTAGACTTTGTAATGTAATCCTTTCTTTTACCTAGAGGGATAAATTTTAGAAAATAAAATTCTGTATTAAATGTACATTTACAAGGCCCAATGAAATATATTGATAAGAACATATTTAAATCTATCTAGTCATGTTAAACTGAACGTACTGCACTGATTGCACTTCAAACATCAATTGTATAGTCTTCGACACTTCCTTTGACAAAACGCTTCAGGTATGTCTTCTGTTTTTGCTGTTTCTGTTATGTACTAAGGAAATCTGGCAAGAGGACTAATATTGAACATTGGTATAGTCAAATATACTAGAAATTCGTCTTTACTGGAAGATGGGTCACTCAATATAACATTGTATCTACATGACAGAAACAATACCATAATATTTATATCCATCACGTCAATGAATATGTGCGTTTCTATTTGTTGAAACTTTTAGTCTAAAACAGATATATTTTTAATCATTTGTTGCATATTGTATATTGGCTGACGTCAGAGATCGTTTGTAAAAAGCAAAAACATCAGTGACGCCAGAAAACACTGACAAAAGAATATTGCTTATTCCATTTTTTGTTATAAAGATAAATGACAAGGCGTGCATGCTTTACGGTTGATGAGTACATGTACATTCTAACTATGCATTCGATCGCAAATATTCAACTTAAGCTAAGATAAACAGTTTTACGTTTTTATTCTTAAAACCTCCCTCGAACTGACTGTATCATATTTAGTAGTATATAAGAATATATAATATATTAGTATGCATAATCAACATATTGCATCAACAAAGTACAACAGGACAGAAATGTTTATCACAGAGCACAATTATGGCATCATTTAGTTGAGAATCATATTCGGACATGTATGAGGACTGTTTGGGTCCGATTTGTCATTACGGTAGGTTTAAATGCCGGTACCTCATTATTCGTGCAACTGTGTTTAAAAAAATCTAGATGTTTTCGAAACTAATATATTTCAGTAAATGTTTCCAGTGTCTGGTGAAGATTTTACAGATTCTTTTAAAAGGAAGAGAAGCATACGGTCACACACTTTTTAGTTCACTTACCTAGAATAATGGACGATTAGTCCGGACAAGGACACTGCATCTCATAAATGACAAGAACACTTATTATTATTCAACGAAGAAAAAGTACCTCTGATGTTTGAACGTCTAAATTTTCTAAAAAAATAAGACATGTAAGATATTGTCAATGAGTAGGCAAATAGCAAAACGTCAGAAATAGATGTCCTTACTCTGTACTCAAAACTTGTGTCGGCTAGCGGAACTCTGTGACATATAGAAGAACGACATCAGAGGTCGATCTGAGATGTTTACAGCAGAGATATTTGATTGGCTTTCTATTGTATATATCTATAAATGTCATATACATTTGTGTCACTTCGCTGTCTTAAAACCGTTTGATTTATTTCATTATTTTTCAAAAGCATATTTACATATAATATAAATACAGCGAACATTTATTACAAATAATTGTACGTTTTACGGGACGACAACACCCGATAATGTTAAGCCATTTTCTCCTAAAAATTGTATACTATTTAGTTTATTCTCGATTGCGATACAAGTTATTGCAACTAAGATTAATCGCTCTCGAGACTCATTCTAGATAGAATCAACCTCGAAGACAAAGAGGCAATGTGGAATTATTTGTGTCTTGCCTAAGGACACTACCGACATGGCAATAGTAGGAATGGTAAAAATTGTAATGATGTAGTGAGCCATGGTTAAGCAAAGACCGATAGATTTCTGTATAAGCATTATTTAGAGTATATGCAGCCCTAGTATGTACACGTGTACATGGCAAAAAGGCAGATGGTTCGCAAAACTGTTGTCTAGAATGTTCTACTTTATTTTTCATTTATAAAATTATCTAGTGTTGTATATGCAAATATGTAAATAGATATTGGTCAAAGCAACCTGTCGTCTAGAGAAGCAGCCTGCTCTTAGGGGAGCATTGCTGAAATTTCACTTAGCAATGAGCTATTCAAGGACGTTTATTTTCAGTTTTTTTTGTGATTTAAGATAATTCATTTAAAGTTAGTGTATGTTTCTCATGTATCTGATGCTTGGTTACTATTGACTGGATTTGTATAGTCAATGATATTTAAAATCACAAAGATGTTTGAATTAATTACACAGAGGGCACTTAATAGCATAACAATTCGTATCTATTCTTGCGCGACGTCATAGCATTTATTTAACCAAGAAAGATGTCGATTTACAGGCGATATTGACTGTAACTTGTTAAAAAACTAAAACATCACCACATTATTACGTTGCCTTTTAAATCAAAGGAAATATTATAAGCAATGCGCAGTATTTTGTCAATGCAATGGCAAATACAATCTCACAACAAAACAAGAAACGCTGTTTTGAAGAAAAAGCAAGAATATGAACGAAATGCATACGTCAACATGGTGAATATAAAAATTGTAATTTTTTAGAAGAAAATCTAAATATTGGATATGCACAAGGACACAAAAATGTGGTGCAGGCATTACAGCCGTTTTGCTTGTGCCATTGTAAACCACAACTTTGTGCCCTTTGAAGAATGATTTGTGTCTTATTATAGTTTGTTAATGCAATATATTGACATATCGACGGATATAGCATAGCCTGACTGAAAGAGGTTATAACAATAAAAACGACAAGCTGCATTGATCAGTTGAATAAGGTTCTGTAAGGAGAAAAGTGAACGAAATTTAGAGTTTTCAAATATATAGCAATCGCAGCAATCTCAAAACCTCACTTCTCTAAAGCTTGCAAAACATGTCATTTATCACTATAACAATAAATTGTAATACTCAAAATTCTTTTGTAAGTTATTTCTTTCGTCACTGATGTTTTTTTCTTTTTACAAACGATCTCTTACGGCAGCCTGTGAATTACATGCAATATATCATTCACCAAAAGATATCTTTGAGACTGAAAGTTTTAGTCAAATAGAAACGAGCAAATACGATTGACGTGACCGATAGTATCATTTCTTTCATTTATGGAAATAAAAACTAGATTCATGACATCTGAGCGTTTGAATTGGTCTTTCCAATAGCTACATATATCTATTTAGGAGAGATAACTGACCACTGCGACAATTTGGATAAGAACCACCAAATTGAATGCGTTTAATGATGCGATGATGATTTCATTTTGTATTGTTATGATTATTGTCATTTGCTAGGATATTGATGGATTGATGGAAGGAGCAGGTATCTGTTCAAAGCCGTGGAGCATCCCTCTATGAACGGAACTGTCACATAGTCCTTCCACTGACATCTTATCGCACATATACTCTTTGTTGTTATAATTTGTTAGGTTTGTGCTAACTTTGGTTTCTGAAGACTTGCATTAAGTGATAACTGGATATAGTGTGACCTGTAAAGAATATTTTACGATACATACCAACATATTTAACTAAGTATGCGGTTTATATATGTATGGAAGACATCGTGTAGATACGAATAAATTACTATATTTTGAAAATATAAATGCATAAAGTTATGTGGTATATTTTTTGTTCAAATTATATACAAGATGCGACATATGATGCAAAAACCAACAAAATAAAAGAAAATTACGTTGCGTAAGATGTAACATGAAAATCCATTTTCTCTTATATTTGTAAATGGTATTCATCAACCACTTGTATTTTCTCCCTGCAAAAGACCATATGCCGTCTAGGATATAACATTAATTGACATCCAGACCGGAAAAAAATACATTCAAAACAATATTCAAAAGGCTGCTGAGTAATTCTTATTGCTTTCATCGAAATTATATGTCGATTCTAGGTAGAAACTCTTTTAATAAAAGCCAGGATACTTTAGTTTCTTTCATGAGCACTAGGTTCAGATTGAAATATCCGTCAATGAGGGTAACTGTTTTAGCGGGAACGAGGCTCTGCCGAGTTCCCGCGAAACAGTTACCCGAAGTGACGGATATTTCCATCTGAACCAAGTATCTCATGGCAGAAACTTTTTCTTGCATACCGTCTTGTACTTTGAAAAAGATATTTAATTCTAATATGCCTACGGTATATTAGAATAGTCAATTCGAGTGCTTCAATATGATTAAAGCACTCGGAAAGGTAGGCGGAAATTTGGACATGGAAGAAGCTCCTTCCGACTTTTCTTATTTACTCCCGCGCAGAAAATAAAATATAGAAATAGACATGATATACGTATAAATACATCAGTCGCATGAAATAGTTGTGTTCAAGAACCTAAATATTATTTTTGATTACCCTCGTGAATTATTCCGCCAGGCACATCACCTCCGGGGAATGCTTCAATTTCGATAAAGCACCCCAAGCCATAGATTATTTCTTAAATACAAACTTATCAAAATGATGCATTTTGATATAAAAATAAACGTTATTCAAATGCTGTGGGAAAGTGACGTCACATTGTTTATAACGTTACGTCACAAGTAATTCATGTAAGTCGACTTACACGAAGGTGGGGGGTGCAAGATGAGATTTTCCAGCTCCGGTAAAATCTGCAGATATCCCCATCTGGTATGCGAGATATAATAGCACGACAAACGCAGAGAACAGTGGTCGCCTAGTAAAAAGAGACTCTAAAAGGCTACTTAAAAAATGAAAAGCATCCGTTCTCACACAAATGTAAAGTGGTTGAACCATCGAACCACACCGTTCAGTTGACCGACTCGCTGCATATAAGATTTCTTAAATACTTGTAGTTATATGTATACATTTAGACGTGCGTATTTTGAGCGTAAACGCTCATTTTTAGTTTTAATATTTTCTGAATGATATTATTTTTAAAGTAAAGCTATATGATTAATAACAATAAAATAAACATGTTGTTAGAGTGGTTGATAAATAATAAAACAATTCAAAAGTTCATTCTTTACTAAATATTTCGGCCTATTGGCTATAGCAGACTCAAGTAATTTTGGCGCGTAACGTCACGTTCACTTATGACGTTACGTCCGGTTTCATTATTTACTTCCGGTAACGTCAATAACGTTATACATGTATGTGAAAATGTAAAACAATTCGTGTATTTCATCTACTGAAGAAGGCCAATAGGCCGAAATATTTTAGTAAAGAATGAACTTTTGAATTGTTTCATAATTATTCTCCCTTCGGAGTTACTTTTTGTGTATATGATAAATAATGGTTAGACCTTTATTTAAATTTTAAAAAAAAATACCTTTTGACTTATATCCTTTTACAAATATGTCAGAATTAGCGTCTTTTAAAAAAAGATGGTGAGTGCACAGCTATTGATTCGTTTAGTTTTAACGTGACTGAAATCGACCAAACTAAACGCAATTTAAATTTGACGCTGAAAATCTCGAATTCGACCTTTATGAGTAATTGAAACATCAAGTGATCACATGGCTTTAACATTTCGTTGCAATAATTGTCAGCTAGATACACTTATGATTATTCGTCAATGAAAAATGTCTCCCTAGTGTTTGAACGTCTACATTTTCACAAAATAAAATATTAACAAAGAATAGAGCGATGATGTCACGCAATGTCATGCCTAACTGTCTAGAGATAGATGTCTTTAAATTGTAATCTCGCTGTATTATCTGTGCAAGCGACATGTAAAATGAATTAGAGAATTAATATATTGCTGGAGATATGCATGTTCTATATGCATTATGTCTAGTTTATTTTCCTTTAGGTAAAAATATATTCACGAGGGATATGCTTTTATTGTGAAATATGTGTTTTGGATTCAAATTGTCAGCATATTAACAGACATTGAATAATATCTTCATCCCTCTCGTACTGGAGTATTTAATCAAAATCGTAGGGCAGCTCTTAAACAAACCCACAAATCTTAATATATTGATATCCCAATTCCAGGCGATCGTGTTCCCAAAAGTACTATAATTAGGAAGTCAGTATGCTGTATACGTAAATTGCAGACATGGGTCGTGATCAACATTCTACAATGGCATAAAACAACGAAAACGTTTTTGCGGAGGCACGAGTACGGATGTTTTCAAGACACAAGGTCGGGAAGAAATTTCGGCGTGTAAGAAAATTTCCCTTAATATCTCAGTATTTTGATAATAAGGAATATATTTATCAAGATCGGTGCGTATTTGGACTATTTCGATATTAACAACTTGTCAAAAAATGTTATCAAGAATAGAATGAAAACCAAATTACAATGCGTATGAATATGATGTCATCATGAGATAAATTCATATATTATTCAGGATTTAAAAAGATGTCGAGATATTTTTCTAATACTGCCTGTTCCCAAGCATTTTGGAAGAAAGCCGAGGTCTAGGTCACAGTGACCTGGTATTTTAAAGAGTGACCGGGGTAAAAGGTCAATGTCGCAGTGACATTGTATTTAAAAGCAAGCTCTGCTCTGTAACTCGACAACGCTTCATACATGCTAGGATTAATCCATATGAAAATATTATGACCCAGAATTGATCTCTAATGACTTTTGTACCACAAAAGAACATCAGTATTTTCTAGTGTTGTAGTAAATAGGGGTTTGTATGTAATCGGCGTATGTGTCTTAAAAACACCACCTGTAAATTTAATATTTCATCTTAATGAAATTTAATTCGCTAAAGTAATTTAAATGTACCTTTTAATTGGTGTTAACCTTTCATTTTTTCTGACAGGTACTAGAATCCACCCCTCCGTAAGAAACCTCCAATTTGATCAAATAAACGGGGCTCAAACCCACGGACCTCAGTCAGTTGAACAGTTATCGACCACAACACCACGGAGCGTGTCTTATAAACTTCGTATGATATCTTTGATGTACACATGAATATGCATTGTATGGAGAAAGATAATAATCAGGTTTACTTACATCTTTTTAGCGTGCTGACTGGTTTTGGTGGCATCTCCTTATATTAGTGTGATATATATAAACGCATAATTATTATACAAATACTATCTGGAGATAATGTAATCCTTTTCCATGTCAAAACACTATTATGCGTTTTGGTTTCCGAAAAGGTTGTTATAGTTATTACAATGCGCGTCCGTTGTAAATTTTGAAGACACTATACCATCATAATAATTCTTTTGAAGCAGCGCTGAAATCAGCGAAGGGCAAATGCAAATCAATTAGTTTGGTGTACAAGTTTGAAACACAAGTGATAATGCATCAACATCAACGATTCTGCTTCTTATTTTATATTTATTACCTTAGAAATAATAATTGTGTTACTGTATTTTATCGTTGAATAAAATACAGCAATGGAGTTTGGATGCGTACGAATTAAGTCACGAGTGCGAAGCATGAGGGATTTAATATACTGACTATTTTATTCAACGATAAATTTCTGAGACATTGATTGTTTCGATTCTAGCATGTCATTTTCTTTGAAAACTATCCCGAATATTTTTGAACGCGTAGCAGTAATCATTGTTACTTTAAAACGCGAAATGCGATTGGACGCATTTGTTTACATACGTCACATCCTTACGTCATTTACAAAATGTTGTCCTTGGAGAAACGTGTTTTATCTTATCGTAAAATAAAACACAACTTGTTCTCTTTATTTTTATATAGGAAATGCAGCTACTCGAGTTAGAATCTACTTTCATTGAGATTACTTCAATAAAATATCATAAAAATGTAAATCGCGACTTCATTTTAGTCATTTCACATCTTTTTGTTTCCAGCATTTATTCTGCTCTATTTGACGTTAGTCTGGGAAAATGAGTTTGATAATTTCACCGTTTGAATCGGTGAGTTTACTCGGTAATATTCCACCCTTATGTTTGGATAAACCACCGAAAACATAAAATAATGACATAAAATAATGACATATTGTAGATAGGGTTTCTCCTATTTTAAGAGAAAAAAAGAAACATCCTTGTATATTAACGTTTATGTGACTAGAAATCGAAACAACAGACAGAAACACATTTTTCGCTATCATTGCTTCTTATACATTATCTTTTATGTTTTATAGAAGGATTGTCCCTTGCTGCAGTTATGTAACGATTTATTTGTCATAGATGATCATATTTAGAAAAGAAAAATGCCCGAAAAACACTACATCGAAAAAAACATCATAGCAACTGATTTTATTCTAACTCAATGTTGAACAAAAACCTATGAAATTAAAAGAATTATCTTACAATCTCCTGAAGTAATCAAATATTCATTAGTGTCGAATCCATAATGATAAATGCAGCTTCGACATAGCTTGATGCATAAAGGGCATGCAAATGTTTACGTTAAATATACATTGTAACGGGAATTTAAAATCACAGAGAGTTCTTAAAACAATTGTCCAAATGAGACATACTGAGTGAATGAGTTGCTTAATGTACAAAACGTACAGTTTTACAACACACATTCGTGGACTGCATAAATGTATAGGGCAGTTTGATCATTATGTTTAATTATTAATCATGCATCATCAAGCACTGATATTTCTGATCAAAATTGTCACAGCAGAATGTTATTCACACAAACATAAAATTATTGATAAGATAAACTTTCGATACGTATAACTTATAATCAGCAATGTTTACTTTACCTCATCAAATGTCACGAATCTAGTTCAACACTAAATATTGAACCAAACATTGAACATTGTGGCTGAATGAGAAAGTATATTTACTTTAATGTTTTGCCATACAATCGACCTTATGTCACTTAAAAAACGTGCGTATCGGTATAGCAAGATTAATAATTTCTGTCATGAGCACGAGGTTCAGATCGAACTATCCGTCACCGAGGGTAACTGTTTTGGCGGGAACGAGGCTCTGCCGAGTTCCCGTAAAACAGTTACCCGAGGTGACGGATATTTCCATCTGAACCAAGTGTCTCATGATGGAAACTTTTTCTTGCATACCGTCTTGCTCTTTAAAGAAGATTTCTAAATGCAAACTCATCAAAATGATGAATTATCATGAAAAACAACGATTTTCCGACGTTCTGTTTGGGAAATTGACGTCACAATGTTTATAACGTTATGTCATAAGTGATTCACGAGAGTCGTCCGGCATAGGAGGGGTGCCAGACCGGTTTTTCCGGCATGGGCAAAATCACCGGAAATGCCGATCGGATATGCAAGAAATCGTGAGAAAGTTTGCTACCGGTAGAGCCACGGCGGCGCAATGCATGGTATGAGAAAATGATATTCATGCAGGTAACATCTGACATAAACGACGCCATGTGCTGTGGAACTCTGCTTATATCACTTTCCTACATTGTAAATTCGTCTCCTAGGAAATGACTGCTCCATCCGCGGGATACTAACATTATACGTTACTGATGCAGTGTTTATGATACAATTGGTGCTCATAATGAGATATTGTTTTAAGGAAATTTTACAAGATAAAATGATTCGTCAAAAATGACCAACTGGTGTAGCTATCCGTCTATATTTACAAAAGAAAATGGTAAAACTTTTTCATATCAACACAGTTCAAGCTCCTAATTATTTCCTCTCAACTTTTTCCACGGTCAACCTTTAACAGAGTTTAATCTTTTCAATAACATAATCAAACTTGAGCATGGATCCAACGTTGTTTAATGTAACAGTTGCTTTTGGGCACATCAATCTTTTATGCCCATTTTTATTTTATAGATATTACATTTGATTGAATTATTGCAAAACGTAACATGACTGACGTAAAAGGGTGTTGTAAAAATGTAAAAACAACAAAGAACAAAACTGACAAAACGAATATTGAGTATAAAAATATTTGCTCTATTAATGAATTGCATATCGTGCATGCTTCGGAGAAGTGAGGTTTTGAAAATGTTACGGTTGGTGTGTACCTGTCTTCTTTTCAGAACACATAACAAAGAAGAGCTACAGCAAGATAAAATTCAATGGGCTCTAATTCATTATTGGACTTGTTGGAGGATTTGGCATCGGTTTATCAATAAGATAAACTTTAATGTCATCGCCTTATTTTTCGTGTTTAGTTAGTAATCAAGTTCATTTTTACAGCTTTATGGTCACACTGACTTTTCTTGGACAGTACAGAAACGCCTATACGCTACTATTTGCTCGTTGCCACTTACTAATAATTCTGTAATTCTGCGACATTATATAGAGGGTATTTGTTGGTTTCATTGTAACATTACGTTATAATTTCACCGATTCGGCACCAAAAGTGATATTCACGAGTGGCACAGCCACGAGTGAAAATGACTACTTTTGGTGTTCACGAGTGAAATTAACGTGATATTACACCGATACCAACAAATTTTCTGTTTATTTTATGGTTTGATTGATTTTATTTTTCCACCATAAAGATGAGTAGACGTCATCGTCGCATATTACGCTCGGTAAACTTTTAAACGTTCATTCGGGTTAAAGCTTGCAAAAACAGTCAAAATAAAAATGGTATTCCACTGTTTCAAAACTGTGGATTATCACTTTTATTTCACTGAGAAAACTCTATAATTTACCGGGAAACATAAAATAATATGACATAAAGCTGTTTTGACGACTTGTGACAACGCTTTATTATCATTCCATTGTGGGATATCATAAAAAGTATTGTGAAAGTAAAGTCCATGTGCTTAATACGTGAATTACAGGGATTTCGTTAACTTTCTACAATGGCGTAAACGACTTAACTGTATCTGCGAGGACACAGTTACGGATGATTTTAAATTTTGAAAGGAAGAGGTCGGCCAAGGAATTTCAACGTGTTATAGGGCATTCTTCATATTTTAAATTTGAGCTTTTTATTTGTATGAAGACGTATGAATGTTGAACAAATCTAAACCTAATGATTTATAGTTTTCGTTTTCATAACAGAAAGATTCATTATAAATACATCCTTTTGGACTGATGTGGCTGAACCATATGACCTCACATTTATGGGTTGGCATTTGTTCTTTACACGGGAATTTGTGTCTGTCGAAGCCATTGTGGTCATCAGTATGTATGCCCGTTGGACGAATCTGTTAACACTATACCGGTATTATATAATAAATTGTTTTGATGTAACCTTAAAAGCAAATTATAATTCGCTGTTATACTATCCAATGATAACAGTTTTATTGATCATTACCTTGTTAACAAGTAAGGAATTTGATAGGCCCACAATAGGTGTCCTTACGTTTTTACGTTCTTTAGTGTTTATAAAAAATGCTTTTGAGATATAATATTTCAGCGGGGTTAATGAATCCCGCTCGTTACCTCCCTAATATTTCTCGCCGTTTTATACTGAACCTCATTATTTTCTACCTATGTAAATTATCGTGTTTTGAAGTCAGTGTACACAGAGCTGATGTGCGGTAAGACTTTGTTTAAAATGATAGACTGGGGATCTTTTTTGCTAGATATGTTTAGCATTTTAAACATTGCCTAATTATACATTATTGTTCTTTTGTAATTGCAATATGATAGTTCGATATTCATATATTTAGTGTCATCATTTTATTATTCTAATTGCCGTCATTCATGGTGGATATTCTACATTATTATTGTTAAGGTCTCTATTGCTGTTCTATATTTCGTTATTGACATTTTATTTTCATATTGCCATTTACTGTTGCGTTATTCGTATTGTAAATGTCGAAATTTCGTTATTCAAATTTATCATTTTGCATTCTTGGTTGAAGCGTACAAAATTATAACAAGAAAAACTGTGATACTACGTATCACAGCGGGCCTAGAAACAAAGCTTTCATGTTGATATTTTGAAATGGGAGATGCGAATAAACTTTATAGACTTTATAACATAAACGGAATACATTTATGTTCTAGGTTCATGTAAAGCAAATACTTGACTATCTGGTTTCAACTTTGTGTATTTACAATTTAGTAACTGCTACTCATTTTCAGTGTATCATTTCTGACTTAAAAAGATAACCAAAAAATATTCATGAAAAAGCTTTAAATAATCTTTACGCTCTTTCCTTTTTTTCATCAGGGTTTATTAGATTATATATACGATGCCTATTTTCATTAAGCGTTAATTAACACAAAGTTAACGCAGCAATATTATAATATGTTCTACGCTATGTTCCATTAAGGTGAATGTGCAATACTATTCCTACCTCTATCATCACAAAATCGTTTGCAGTCAAAATGTTTGTAAACAAAACAACGCACATTTTCACGATTACTGAAAAGTCTCGTTCATTAAAAGTGCATACCGACCAATTAGTTAACTTTGGCTACCTGTCACTTTATTACTGTAGACCAGTCTGATATTCGAAATATAAACCAGTCTGATAAAAATGGAAAGATCCCGGCCAGTTAGTAAACTTTGGCTATCTGTCACTTTATTGCTCCAACATGCCATTTCTGATTAAAATAGACTGTCAGTGACTGTACAGTGATACTTTCATTCAAAAACAAACTGAAGTGTGATTGCAAATTTTCAATCATAAAAATCGAGTCATAGTAACGTAATGGACCCACTTTACCCGATACCGGAAAATACCGGCATGTTTGACCGATATCGGTTTTTATACTAGCCGGACAATAAAAACTTTTCACTACTTATTAAACGTTACATAAGCATATAAAATAATTTGACGTTTACATGGATAAAAGATAAAACTTAACAAATTTTTGACAATGTTAAAGCTACACAATGAACAGAGGTTTAACCCATTCTTTATCGTACTTTCCTAGGCGATTTTCATTCATTTCATAACTTTTTGTTTAATAAAGAACTATACACTACTTCACCTACATGTTACATTTTCCAACCACGTATTAAATATAGCGGGCCGCTGTTGCGGCCCGCAATAAAATAATCGATGCACATCACCAAACAAAGCAGACAATGGATCTCTCAGCTGTGAGGCAACAAACAAAGCACACGCTGGAACTTAACTATTAACTGTGTAATGGCAATGCTTTTGTCAGGGACCACAATGAAAAGAGGGTGAAATTCATTTTCCTTTTTGTGTGTCATCCCTGGTATTGGTGTGCATTTCATGGTCTAGAATATATTTCTGCTTGTCATTGGTAACTTGTTATATCATGCATCTGTTTTATTGCCGTGTTTTATATGTATATGTACACTGTTACCAAAATATATATTTGTCAAGTGAAAAAGTAAAAGATAATACATACAACACAAAGCACAGAAAACGCACACAGTCATCAAAAATATGCTGAAACATCTAAGAACAAAATTTTAATAATAATGACAATAATAAGATAACAATCATGCGTGACCCATTCACCAGAAACAGTAGGAATCATCTACTCAGTAAGACAAATTATCCATCAAGTTTAAAGACGGTTATTCATAACTAGATCTCAAAATATGAAAAAAAAATTAATAGCGATCATCTACAGGCTAACAAGTTTGATGAAAATCAAATGAAAAATGGAACTGTATAATGTTACTAGTATCAATGAATATCTAACGTGAGATCACTGTGACCTTGACCTTTGATAAACTGACCCAAAAAGGATTGTCTAGGCATTCGTCCAGTAGAACAGAAAAACGATTTCTTTCCGCACTAATAGTAAGAAAATATAATTACGATATATTGACTTTGCAACGACTATAACATCTTTCTCGTATGTTATGGAAGCATTTTTTCCTTTACCGCATTGTGCTGTGAGCATTTTCTAACAGTAATGTAACGTCATTTTTTGTCTTTGATGTTTTTGTCATGTAATTACTTCTAAGATGATGAGGACGTTTCAGACTTCTGCTATACTCTAGTTCTTGGTTTAATTAAATTGCAATTATCTGACATGATGTAGTTGTGATACAAAAATACCATACCACACTCTCTCAATAAACCGCCTAATTATTGAATAATAAATTGCGCACGAGTTCGTTAAGACATCATTTGCATGAACCATTTATTTCTCATAAATATTTATAAGTCTGGTAATCAGTGGATAAATTGTGACGGAAACCATCTTTCAATTATGATAATGGAGAGACACATTGTTTTAATAAGTAATGTCCGTCTCCGTCCGACTTGTCGGTGCGTTGGCCTCAGCTCCTTTCTTATCACCAATTCTATTATAAACGTGATCTTCAGTCACAAATTGTTATCTCACAATTGTATGGCAGTAAACACTCCTTAACTTTTCAGACATTTATGGTAAGGTCGGTGTTAAAACGAAAAGAAAATAATTTAGTTTGCAGTTTTCACAAATTTGAAAATGAGTTGGATTTTTTGTTTTTTCTGCCAAGTGATATTTCTTCTTTCGTGTAACGGTGAAAGTATTTCGCGATATTACAGTACACGCGAATTGTCAGATTTCATGGAGAATCTAAGTTTGAAATTTACAGAAATCGAAAAAGTCTTAGAAAAACAAAAAGCTCTAAATCGACAATACGAAGAGAAATTAAAAGCTCAAGATGTTTTGATTAAGACTTTGAATAAACGTCTTAGTTCTCAATCTCACAAAATCAAACAATGTGAAAACCTAGTCAAAGAAGAACGTAATGCCCTTGAATCATTGATTCGCACATTGATGGAAAAGCCTCAACAATCAAGTCAGTATCAGAATACAACGAACAGCGTCAGGATGGATGACAGAACACCCATAAATGCAAAACAGCGACAGTCAAAACGAACCTCGCCATATTTGCGTCAGTTTGTTCGAGGACACACAGGGTAAGTCACTAAAACTCCGATTAGATTTCAAGGCAAATTTCAAACATAAAGTCACATAAGAATGTCTGATAAAAAGATAACGTATTCCAATAAATAGCAGTACATTGTATTTGCAAATGTTTCTCTTCAATATGCATCGCTTAAATCTTCAATTTAAATACAATCAATTTGGACATCTCAATATCAAAGTAAATAAATGTGTATGCTATGTCGTCTTTTTCAATCGTTCTGGTACAAATTTTCCAAGTTGGTAACCATTTTCTCTTTTCAGAACAACAAAATGGTGAATGCGTTGCCTTTTCTGTATACCTCAACCGCAGATTGACAGACCTTGGTCCTGATCACACGATTCAACACGGTGGCGTCGTCCTGAACGAGGGAAATGCGTACAACGTCCATACTGGGGTGTTCACAACTCCAACCAATGGGATTTATTTATTCACATTTTCGGCTGAGGACTACACAGATCATAGAATTTGGGTCAAGGTTGTTGTTGACGGAGAATTACGATCTAGCGTAATCTTTCATGCGTACGGGAGCAATCGCACAATGGGCAGTAATTCCGTAATACTTAGACTGTCAGCAGGAGAAAGCGTTTGGATGGCGGTTGATACGAACGAATCCGGGGACACTATCGAAGGAAGTTCAACAGTGCGTGCAACTACATTTTCAGGAGTACTTTTATGTCAGTAAATTGTAAGCTCAGGTCATAAAATAAACAATGTATAAAATTATATATTATTGTAATTTGATAACAATGTTGTGCTCGTAATGTTTTCGAGTTGTGAAGTGCCGAATAACATGAAGGGTAGACTTATGAGTCTAAAATCAAGCACTACGAGAAAAGACACCACTCTCTACCAACAGACTGTTTCATTACTGCTTTTAATATACACCCCTTTCCTTATTAATTTAACTTTGAAAACCACGGTAAAGTAAACAAGGTTTACTAGATCATTGTGGATCTCTGTTGTTATAACAGGTGTATTATTACATGTACTATTACTTAAAAACTTTAAAAACGCAACCAGGAATAGTGTGTATTGCAAGTGTAATTTCGGCAACTCAGAACAGCAAGTTGTTTGCCATTCCTTGGTTTTATTTAACAAGTATTTTAAAAAATTCAAGCATACTTCGATAGTATCATGATTTTGTAATGATGAAACAAGAGCAATCTTACTCACTGCTCAAATCCTTTTAAAAAGGTTGCGTTTTTAAAGTCATTAAGTATATATGCATAAATTATTGAAGTTTATTTATACCTCTTTTCGATCGCCAGTGCATTCCGTTAGTATGTTATTCAACGGATAATATTGATACAGGCAGTTGTATTTTATTGCACAAAAAGGAAAAAGCTCCCGCATACGTAAACTGATAAAAGAAATGCATTTGCCATGTATTGTGACTGAAACATAATCAAACTCATTGGACTGCGAAAAGTTAACAGTAACATTTTGTTCAAAATGCAAACTGAAAGGCGAGTCGCATGGCTTCATGCTAATTTAAAGTGAATTTGAAATAAGTTTGTTTAGTTGTAGCTAATGTATAACGAAATCTTTAGAACTGTCATACCTACCAGTATACAAAACTAAGAATTACAAGTTACAGCTATGTCTGTGTACAATACGGTATCGCGGGTCTCAACGGCTTCCTGTTACAATAACTGTGATTTCGAGAACAATGTTCAACGAACGTAAACTAAGACACAATTCAAATCGTCTTATCGGGATTTTGTTGTTAACCCATCTAGCTTCTTTTCGCATTCGAGTTCGTATTTAATGGGAAATATTACTGGTTTAACACATGTGCATACAAGATAATAAAAGGCGTAGTCATCTAAATTGGATTGATAAATAATTTGTTTTGAAATTTATTACTCATACAACACGAAATTTAATCTGACATGATTGTCTTAGTTCCTTTTGGACACACATATATTCATCACATACATGTACAATGTAAAATAAGGCTAGTTTATTTACCAAACAAGCATGAGCTGAAAAAATAATATTCTAAAAGTACTATCTGAACACTTAGCCTTAGCGTGGTTACTGGTCTACAGTGCTACTTAAACCGTGCGATTTCATGTACACTGACCCAACATGAAAACTTTACAGGTTTATAATGGGATTTACTATGCATGAGAAAGAAACACCAATACCTCACAATGCAGGAGGTGGAATTCAATCACTTGTAAGAATATTAAACTTTATCAGTTGGGGAGTGAGTTTATCAACAACAAAATATCATCACAGGAGCTTTAAGATTTAAGGTCATAAATTCACCTATATATTCAATTGAAAGGGAGGTAATTGAAGAAATTGAATCTTTGGAGTCTCAACTCTCGCTTTTGTATTGTGTTTTCATAAAATATTGTTGAGTTCTGTAGTCTTGACATTAGTTTCGTTCTACTGACAACAAAAAGAATATTTTATCTTGACAACCAATTTTGTTTTTGATAAACTGTCTGTTTTCACTATATGAGTTATCTCCCTTTTTATCTCCCTTCCTGCATGATAAATGACTTTAACTTTTAGGCCTATTATCACCTTTGTTATTTGTCTTATTTTATAGAGTCAGAGTGATATACATTGATTTAATATTGTATTGAATATCTGTTTAATCAAAGTGTAAAATTTTCAATTTTGGTGAGCGTATTTTAGATCATTTATTTTCCTAAATATTTCGAGTTACCAAGACCCTTTCAAATGACATATTCCATCATACGGTAAGTGCAGAAACCTTCGAACCAACGTGACGTTAGAGATTGATTTCTTTGCTCATGGCTTTACCAAAAAGTGCTCAATCAAAACTAAAAGGACGAATAGTGACTACACCGTACAGTTTCTTCATTGCCTCGACCTGTACTTTAGGCATTTTAGAACTTCTATGGAATGTTTCCGTACTGCTCAGAATTGCGTTTATAATGTCTTTAAATTTCAGAAGAATTTCTGATAGATGAAATAATTATTATTTATCACGGTTGATCCTGTTTTAAAAGCAAATAAATATTCTTGTGTAAAATTATCAGATTTATGAAAAGTTGAGCTGATATCTTTCACACCGTCGATAATTTGAAATTGGCATTATTCAAGTGAATTTCAAAACTGTGTATGCATTTTTCAAATAATGGTTTCTTTAATAATAAGCAGAAAAACACATGCAGGTGTTGCCTGAACCATTCACAAAAAATTAATGAAACATTGTTTTCTTTGTATAGACTAACTTTCCTATGATTGTTTGGATCATTTAAAGACTTTCTATTCAACGACTGGTCTCATAACTCACTCGAACTCTATGACAGAAAATAAATGACATTAAGTTTTCCTTTTCCTGTGCCATTTTAAAGGTGGATCCGTTGCATACGACATTTCTAATCATTACGTATACTGTGTAACCAAGTGGCAATTTCTTCATATTTCATCCTCGGATTTTAATGTTGCCAAATTAATTATATTCTTTGATAATAGTTTACAGAACCTTAGAAATGTCATCTTCGTTAATTTCAAAGCCGTTTTGAGAACAATTCGTAGTGGTTTAGTATTGTCTCTCGTTGGAGCAGTCTAAAAATATCTTTCTTTGAAATAATGATCAATTTAACTAATGTTTTCTTAAATAATCCAAGACATTGAAAGTATACATTTAGTGTTTTTTGGCGTCATTCTTTTGACATTTGTAAATGACATTACTTATTGAATTGAAAGAAGCCATTATTCTTTCTAGAGAAACAATTTATCATTTTGATACGCGGATTACCATATTTCACAAAAGTTAAATTGAAAAAAGTGCAGTCTTCTTCATTGATATATAAAACTGTTATCATTTTTCACGACAAATGGTATATCGAGATGGTCAGGGTTACAAAATTAGCACTCTCTATTCTTAGTTCATATTTTGTATTTAAACCAAAGGTTAAGGTATTTGCGATATTCCAACCACGTTTAAGCCGTCCTCTCTATCATTACCCTTTTATCCATTACGGCTTCATCTATATATTCCTTAATACGCCAGTTCCTAAATAATGTGAAAAAGTCTTATTTATGGCACAAATGAACGTGTTTGTGGAGTTATTCTACAGTACTGCGTTGAAAGAGACATAATAGGTCTCTTTTTTTCATTATGGTTCTAAGCAGCATTTTTATAGGACTGTATATTATTCAAAGATCCATTACTAAGACCAAATCAATTTTTCTTTAAAATCTGGAATTGTAACAGGGAAATACAGTTAAAAACTGGCTTCTAAAACTTTACATTTCCCTGTTTGAAATACTGCTGCAGTAAACGAGTGAATGTTTTTGTATTTCCTTAGATTTACCTGGGTGGTCTTTTTGTTCTACTTTTGCTTTACTGCCTGT
The DNA here is from genome assembly GCA_022818135.1 of Saxidomus purpurata. Taxonomy (NCBI): domain Eukaryota; kingdom Metazoa; phylum Mollusca; class Bivalvia; order Venerida; family Veneridae; genus Saxidomus; species Saxidomus purpurata. The sequence goes on along the minus strand of JAFMSR010000003.1, from coordinate 47,263,419 downwards.
TGTAAACAGTCAGATATATACGTTGCATTTCATTGGATGTAAAGTTCTTTCAACTATAATTTAAAACAGGCATGCTTATTCATGTTAAACATATTTACAGCCTCTTTCTGGGAGACTTCTGAAAATTACAAAGATATTTGAAAACTGGAAAACCTACTTTCGTTTTTAAAAAGGCAAACTATAATTTTGTAATTATTTTGTTAAACTCAAACTTCTCAACACAATATAGTCACATTCGATGCAGTATGTCATATTTTTCCTTCTGAGTTGACGCCCGTTACTATTCCAGATTTTAAACGAAATTCGATTTGGTCTTAGTAATGGACCTTGAAGATAAAAGTTCTCAGTACTTAGAGAGACCACAACTTGTAAATATGAGGTCAATAAATGACGGAAAATTTCACGTTGATATTTTATTAGCACTTGAAATAATCAGTTGTCAGGATGCTGTCATGTTGACTGGTCAACTTGGTAATCTTGGATCAAAGATGTTGTCACAAGATTTCCTCTTCCTATCATCTTTTGTTCTTTTTATAATCATGATAAAAATCAATAACTTTTTCTCGCTTTATCATCTAATAATTTCTCTTTTGTTGTTGTTGTTTTTGTCAATAAAATAAATAAATACATTCAATGGGAAGGTGTGATATTCATTTACACAAAGCTTCGTTTCAAGAAGTGGAAAGATGGGCCAGTTTTAAATGGAACTTGACAATAACGGAGGAAACAATCTGGCTTTAGTTTAAAGTCATATCAGTTTACAAAACGTGAATACAATACGATGCATACAAAATCATTTAAGTGTCGTCATTATCCGCCATCTTACTGTATCCCTCTGAGTTTAGCCTACATGACATGTGGTGAGAATTATATTGTGGTCACATCGCCAGTATTTTACTGATTTTCCTGAGAAAACCATGTGGACTTTGCAAAGCGAGTCACTAAATCACAAATATAGTGGCGTGTGGTTGAAATATTTTCATCACTGAAAACAATTAGGCCCCTAGTAGGATGGGCCATTTATAGCCTTCATAGAAACTAAACAAAAGCTGTCATTCATAAGTGACGAATGCCGTCGAGGTGGTAATGCGTAAATATGGTTGTGCATTGCGCTACTATTCATTGCAAAAATTGCCCATATTCAACATTTGGTATAAAATGTTTGCATATTGAAGCAAGATCTGACAAATCTATCTTTACAGAAAAAAAGTAAATAATTCACAAGAAAGGCAAAAGAGTGTTGTGGTTCTTGGGAACTGCATTTCCCCTAAATGTCATCTCTAACAGTATGCAATTTGAAAGAATTTCCTTCAGCACCATAAAAGTTATGCTCTTGACAAGGAAACGTAAGAAAGGGGGATAAACATTTATCAATAAATCAGGCAAGGTACAGTTATGGCTTTTGTACATTGCACTTCATCTTATTGTGCTCTGTCACTATAATGTCCTCTCACATTGTATGCAATTTGAACAAATTTCCTTCAGTACTATAGAGTGAAGGTCTAAACACAAGAATATGTAGCAAAGGAGATCTTTAAAAAGTTAAGCAAGGCAAAGTTATGATTCTTGCTCGCTGTACTTCCTCTCATTGTGCTCTATCATTGTATGAAGTTTCTAGCAATTCCCTTTAATACTTTTGTTCATTAAGATGTCGTGATTACAATGTAATTTAATCTGGTCAAATTAATAATCTTATGGCGCTACCTGCTTAAAGGAAATTCATCCTGAATCAGGAAATTCACAATTACTGAAATAAGCCCCCGCAGCGGTTGAGACTGTTTTACTTATAAACTATATTTTCTAAATACAATCAATAACAAAACTTCAAGAAGACATTTTCTTTCAATCGAATCGCTATAACTTCATTTAATAAAACTAACGCCGTACAGTATACAAAGTGACATCGTTAGAACACTATTCGTATGATACTTCTGATTCTACTAGAGATGATGGTTATACATTCAACACACGTTAAAGCACTCCTATCCGTTATTACCCCTTTTATCCATTAGAGCTTTACGTATATCTTCTTTTCAATGCAATAATTAATCTGACGATTAGTATAAAGTCTGGAAAAGTCTTATTTATCGCACCTCTTGAGAGATAAATAAACGTGTTTGTGGCATTATTCTGCAGGATTGTGTTGTAACAGCGTAAATGATGTACTTTCCATCACTATACCAACCAGCACTTTTAAAGACTGTAGTTCATAGTTTAATGTTTAATAGTTTATTTACGTCTCACTCATTACTTGACCAAAGTTAAAGTTCATAAATAAGACATAATACATGCATTGGCCATTCTACATCAGTATTACAAGATACGATTTTAACAACGGACTTATTTTAATATACACTGATTAAAAGCCACATTACCACTGTTTATCAGCTATCAAACATCTGCCATAAAATACTGACCGTAAAACAATGATGAGAAAAACTGTGGCACTTATTTGCAATAGTAAAATATAGTTTAAGAGATCAAATATCAGCCCTGATCAGATACATGATTACCGAAGCTGAAATACAGTAAAATAGACAGTTTCTTATAACAGATAATAAAATCTATTCAACAAGTTTTCATGAAAAATCATTAAAGTGGTTTAGGAGATATGCAGCGGACACGAAAAACTAAAGACCCCAGACTGTTAGATTGAACTTGACGTGACGAAGTTTGAACATTGGTCCTGCTAGTCGTCTTGATAAATGAGCATCTGATTCATGTTTTACAATATGCAATAATAATGAATACTTTATTTAAAGAAAGGTACTCATCAAGGTGCAATAAAAATTATACAAATAGTGACAGCAAACCTAATTCAATGATACCGTCTAGAATTCATACAAATAGAACATTTCACACCAGCAAACATTCAAATGACAGACATACATACAAACCAAGATCCAACCAACAAGCTGAATTCATGGCTATGTCTCTTATTTCTGTAA